>BLSH010086092.1:102928-124244 GCA_018402905.1 Glandirana rugosa
TATCCATATGGGGTGCAGGGGCGCTACGCCCCTAATCCATAAGCCCAACCCCTAATCTACATGCAGGGCACAGAATGCATGAATTTTCATGTTTTTTTTTAGAAGCACGTGGGGTGGGCCCCAGTTTAATTAATATATAAGAATTAATATTCGCTATTGTCTTCCTGATTCTCCTCCCAGCCAATCCCTGCTCAGGAAGTGGGTCCTGAGACCCGATTGGCCAAGAGTAGTAGCAATCCTATCGGCCGCAGAGGAGGAGGAGGAGGGAGGAGATACAGGGGAAGCCACGCCACCATGAAGCCGAGGAAGGAGGAGATGCAGCCCAGAGGAAGCCCGCAACCTAGATGGGGGGTGTGGGGCAGATGACCAACCGATCGACCAACTGCCTTGGGGGGTGGGGATGGTGGCGAATGGATTGACCCCCCCCCCCCCCAACAAAAACCACTAGCCATCATTGATACCCACAGGAGTCTTATTTATTTATTTATGTATTTTTTATGACAGATTCCCTTTAAGGCTTGCCATTCTTATGGCAATATATTGTACCTAATTCTGCTTGCTATCATTTTCAATATGCAAATATTTTTAAATGTTTGCTGCCCTATATAAAATCAATAATATTCAATTAAAATGGTGGTCTGTATAGCATGCATAAAATCTGACCAATATGTTACATTTCTCTTTAGTAATTATTTTTCACCAAGAATGTTATAATTGTGTTACAGTCCTTTGAATTTTAGTTAAACATTCTGAAACCCTGGCCAATTTAATAAAAAAAAAAATGACAATTATATCATTAGGCCAAAAGGTTTTCCTGGGTGGGAGCCAGCCAGCACTGGGTGCCACCGCTTAGAAGTGCCCCTTGTGGTTGCCAGCAAAATGCAGAATGGCTGCAATGTGCCTTGTGTTGGAGTGATGCTCTCTACATTCCAGCACCCAGCACTCAGCAAGAAGCCAAAACTGTCAGGCAGAATTATCTCTGCCTGACTGTAGAACTATATACCCAGAGAGAAAGTATGGGAGCATGCTGGCTGAAGACGGGGTTATTATTACAACCAGCCAGTGAGCACCAATGTTGGGAGGGTTATTGTTATAGCCCGCCACTGACCACAAGGCTTGAGCAGGGATTGGATCTAAACTTGATCTGCATCCAGCTAGCCTAAACTTGTGGAAAACTGTCAAATGAATGCATCCCCACTGGTCCAATGAGCTATGGATGGGAGATTCCCATCCTGCAGCTGCACATAACAAAGGAACAGGGATTCTCATGACATCATTGACCTAACATAGCTATATTAGGTCAATGATGTCAAAAGCTGCCCTACCCCTTTGTATGCATGCAGCTACAGGGAATTTCTCAACCACAGCTCATTGGCCCAGTAACACTAACATTTCTGACTTTGAACTGAACTTAAGCTCATTCCTGCTGACCACCAATGCTGGGGGTGGGGGTGTTATTTTTATAGCCAGACAGGGGCAAGTAGTGCTGGGTGGCTAATGTTGATACAGATGCCACATATTCTCTCTTTACACCTTCAAGGCATGCCTTTTATTTTCAAATATTGCAAACTATGCAGGTGAAATAATTTTTCAGCTGCTGCACATCAGGAGGTTTGAAATTGGGTTAAGTTCTGCTCACACCCCCAGCATGCACAATGTTAATTTCAAGGTCATTAGTTACAATAATTGTGATATATGAGGGGAGTGTGAAAAAAAAAAACACGCCAGGTCCTGGACATGCTAGTTATGCTGCTGACTTGTCCATAATGAGTTAATAAGGAAGCTGCAACACACACTAAATTGGGTGTCAGATAAGAAAGTAAATTATTTTCTCAATGACTAAATCCCAAATACACTATATAACCAAAAGTATTGGGACACCTGCCTTTACACGCACAAGAACTTTAATGGGATCCCAGTCTTAGTCCGTAAGGTTCAATATTGCGTTGACCCGCCCTTTGCAGCTATAACAACTTGAACTTTTCTGGGAAGGCTGTCCACAAGATTTAGGAGTGTGTCTATTGGTATATTTGCCCATTCTTCCATTTATGAGGTAAGGCACTAATGTAGATGAGAAGGCCTGGCTCACAGTCTCCACTCTAATTCATTCCACAGGTGTTCTATCGGGTTGAGGTCAGGACCCTGTGTAGGCCAGTCAAGTTCCTCCACCCCAAACTCGCTCATTCATGTCTCTATGGACCATGCTTTGAGCACTGGTCCAAATCATTTGGTGGAGGGTGGTTATGGTGTGGGGTTGTTTTTTAGGGGCTGGGCTTGGCCCCTTATTTCCAGTGAAGGGAACTCTTAAGGTGTCAGCATACCAGGACATTTTGGACAATTTAATGCTCCCAACTTTGTGGGAACAGTTTGGGGATGGCCCCTTCTTGTTCCGGTATGACTGCGCACCAGTGCGCAAAGCAAGGTCCATAAAGACATGGATGAGCGTGTTTGGGGTGGAGGAACTTGACTGGCCTACACAGAGTCCTGACCCCAATCCGATAGAACACCTTTGAGATGAATTAGAGTGGAGACTGCATGCCAGGCCTTCTGCCTGACCTCACATACGCACTTCTGGAAGAATGGTCAAACATTGCCATAGACACACTCCTAAGCCTTGTTAACAGCCTTCACATAAGAGTTGAAGCTGTTATAGCAGCAAAGGCTGCACTATTGAATCCTATGGACTAAGACTGGGATGCCATTAAATTTAATGGGGGCGGGGGCGTGGCTTGACGGCGCATGTAGGAAGATGTGCAGACAGACCGCTCCGCTGAAAATCCTGTCTTCTATCCTTGGGTGACCGGCTACAGACACCCGCCAATCCGCACAGCTTGGCATTAGACCCACAACACGACGGAGCCCGTGAGGTGTACCTTTATCGGCTCGTGGCCATGGCCTTACTTACAGAATGGGACACAGTGAGTAATATCTCTGCCTCATCCTCCCCACACCCTATTGCACAAGGCCCTGAACCTATGCTAAGAGACATTATGGAGGCGGTAACACAGGGCAATACCTCTATAACTGCATTAACGGAGGAGATAAAGGGAGTGAAGGCAGAAGTCTCATATATCCGTCATGATATGCAAAAACTGAGAGAAAGAATGTCAGCAGTGGAGGGGAGAGTGAGTGCGGTGGAAGATTATATAGAGCCTATGAAACGAGATCTATCTCAGACAGTGAGGCTTACAGCACATCATGCCTCCAGATTAGAAGATATGGAGAACAGGATGAGGAGATGCAATGTGAGGATAGTGGGGTTGCCTGAAAGAGCAGAGGGCAAAGATCCGGTTACTTTTATCAAAACTTGGCTGACTCACACATTTGGGAGGGAGAGCTTCACCCCTATGTTCTCGGTTGAGAGAGCCCACAGGGTCCCCATGAGGCCTCTAGCTCCAGGACATCCACCACGCACTTTTTTACTGAAACTACTCAACTATAAGGACAGAGACATTATCCTTGCTAGCGCCAGAAAGAAAAAAGATGGTCTAAAGTTTGAGAATACAAAAATATCAATATATCCGGACTTTTCAATGGAAGTTCAAAAGCAAAGAGCCACGTTTACAGAGGTAAAGCGGCGCCTTAGAACACTTAATATACAATATGCAATGCTCTTTCCCGCTAAACTCAGAGTGGTGGCTAAAGGAGAAGTGCATTTTTTTTTTTGAAAAACCGAATACAGCCATGCAATGGATGGACAGGGAGGAGAGACAACTGAGGGAGAGATCTCCTACTGATCGTGGTGTCATGCAGGCAGTTTAGAAAGTAACCCCAATACAATGGGCAGTATTAAAGTCAGTCACCAACAGCTAACTACGGATTAAGCGGAACAAGAAAGTCTGTGGAAATACCCTTTATGTTAACGTTGTTTTAAAAAATTCCTTTTTCTTTTCCCAATACGGAGAAGTACAAGTTTGACTTCTTGAGAGGTCAGGAGAACCTGACCAGGAATTGAAGAGTTCCTACTGGTCGCCCCCCGATGGTAGTCCTGTGTGGACTGAGGATGCTGCAGAGAATGTTCTTGGAGTTCCCTGGGAAATGTTCGAAGTTTTCTGTTATACTATCTTTATTCCTTTTTCTTTACTTTTCTCCCTCTCCTGCACAGCATAACGTTGAAGCTAAAGAGATGTTCTTCCCTCATGCCCTACTCAAAGGAGGCGGGGTTTACCACCCGGATGGATTGGTCTATGATGTGCTTTTCCACTACCAAAATAAGAACCTACTACTAAGAAGCCTTGACGACTCCAGCATATGGAAACATGGAGGGACTCCCGGCCAAGGTACTCTGTTGAACTATGCACAACATGGCTTATACGGTGCGTTTGTTGTCCTGGAATATTAGGGGCCTTGGTTCTGCGGTAAAATGCATGGCGGTCTTCAGAAATACCAAGAGACTAAAGGCAGACATAATATGTTTACAGGAGACCCATCTGGCACCTAATACTACACATACACTGTATTCTGGGCAATTTCAAGCCCAATATCATTCAACGTATTCAATATATGCTAGAGGAGTGAGTGTGTTTGTCAAACGTGGGATACGTTTTACATGCATGAAGGTATATATAGACCCGCAGGGCAGATATGTGTTTTTGTTATGTAAAATATATGGTCTCATGTGTATGATAGCAGGAGTATATATCCCTCCACCATTCTCAGCGGAAGTACTTAGAACCCTAGCATCAGTGATGTCTACTCATCCTGGGGTTCCTCTAATAGCTGTAGGAGATTATAATAACATACTGCATACCCAATGGGATAGATTGTCTTACCCTGCAAGAGCTACACAACACACGGGAGGACACACTCCCTTCTCCCGTCTGCTGAAAGAACTTGGGTTAATTGATATATGGAGGTTAAGAAACCCGGAGGCCAGGATGTATTCTTGTCATTCTGCCACACATAATGGGCTGTCTAGAATAGATATGGGGCTGGGCAATACCAACATTCTCCCATTAATCACCAAATCCCAATATGAACCCAGACAAATTTCAGATCACTCACCCTTATGGGTGGAGCTTGAAATCCAAGGGGAGGCGAAACCCTTTACCTGGAAATTGAACCCATTTTGGCTTGATCTCTTCCCAACCCCTGACCCAATAATGACAGAACTTAACTCCTTCTTTCAAATTAATATGGGTACAGCTCCTCTAGGGGTGGTCTGGGATGCAGCTAAAGCATTTTTGCGGGGACAGTTCATATATGCAATCAAAAAGATTCAAACATCTACAAAGGTGTGGGAAAAAATGGTGATCTCGGAAGTTGGTAGACTTGAAGAACTCTATATTGCAAACCCATCTGAGGATAGTAAACGATCCTGGTTAGCGGCTCAGTCCATGGCAAGGCAGGTTGAAATGCAAATAGCCGAAAATAAAAGATATTTCTTACAACAGAAACATTATGAGGAAGGTGAAAATACAGGGCACATGTTGGCAATGTTGATTAGAAACCAACAAGACACAAACCATGTGGAAGTGCTGGTGGACTCCCGGGGACTCCGCAGGGTCTCTAATCAAGAGATAGTGGGAGACTTTCGGGAGTTCTACTCGGATCTCTATACATCCAAAGTGAGTCCATCAGAGGAAACAATACAATTATTTCTAGATGCATGCCCACTGCCTTGCCTTGATGCAGCTGATGCTGGGGTACTAGATGGTCCTATAACTGAAGAAGAAATACGAGAGGTCCTAAAACAGGCATCCAAGGGGAAGTCCCCAGGTGTGGACGGACTCCCAGTGGAGGTCTATGGAAAATACGCAGACATATTAGTGCCCATGTTGTTGAAAGTATTTAATGAATCAAGGGAGTTGGGAAGGCTACCACAAACGATGAATGAGGCCATTAGTGTGGTTCTTCTCAAGCCCGGGAAGGATGCAACGAAGACTGATTCTTATAGACCTATATCTTTGCTGACATCCGATGTTAAGATATTAGCCAAAATCCTGGCATCCCGTCTCAGCAAGGTTATACATAAATTGATGCATGTTGATCAATGTGGCTTTATACCAAATCGTTCAACAGCGCAGAATATTAGGAGGCTTTTCCTGAATATCCAACTACCTACGGATAACACGGGTAACCGAGCAATATTTTCATTGGACGCTGCCAAGGTCTTCGACAGCGTGGAGTGGAGGTATCTGTGGGAGGTCTTGGAGCGTCTTGGGATGGGTAAAAATGTTATCAAGTGGGTGAAAGTGCTCTACGCGTCCCCCAGGGCTCGTGTTAGAGTCAATGGGGAACTCTCGGAGCCGTTTGATTTGCATAGGGGGATGAGGCAGGGGTGTCCACTTTCACCCCTGCTTTTCGCTCTAGCCTTGGAACCCTTAGCAGCGAGGATACGTTCATCACCAGCAGTGGTGGGATTCCACCGGGGTAACAATGTAGATGTGGTGTCTATGTACGCAGACGATACCTTACTATATCTGGGAGATACTGCCGGATCCCTACGGGAAGTGATGACGCTCATCAACACTTTCGGTAGTCTATCTGGATTCTCCATAAATTGGGACAAGTCTGTTCTTATGCCATTGGATCCACTGCCTGGCCCACTGCCGGAGATAGCACAAATGGTGGAGAAGGTCTCCCAATTTAAATACCTGGGAGTAATTGTATCACCTGATCCCAAAGATTATATCAAACTAAATTTGATTCCCAAACTACAAAAACTTTGTGAGAAATGCACAACATGGTGTAAACTACCATTATCAGTGGCAGGAAGAGCGAATCTGATTAAAATGGTTTGGGGACCACAACTTCTGTATATTCTTCACAACTCTCCGGTGTGGATTCCGGGCAGGTGGTTCCGAAGGATGGAAACACAATTTCGTGAGCTAATATGGAAACGTAAACAGGCTCGCATAAGCTTATCCACATTGCAGAGGAGTAAGGACAGAGCAGGGTTGGCAGTACCAAATCCCAAACTCTACTTCCTGGCTGCTCAGGCGCAACAGATGGGAGGGTGGGATGTTTTTGACCCTACTGATCCCATTAGAAATATGCTCCTACCAGAAGGCAATACAGATACAGCACTGGCCTGTCTTGAGTCGGGATTTCCCCATGTGCCGCCAGCGCTCCCCACGATTAGACTATTGAACAGTGTATGGTCCAATATTAAAAATACCTTAGGGATACGTGGATACTTACCACGCACGCTGCTGTGGAGAAATGTACACTATAAAGAAATCAGGAAATTGGAGGGATTTGGCGGCTGGGAGAGATCGGGACTCAGATATGTCTCACAACTCTATAAGAACAATGTCTTTAAATCATTTGCAGAGCTTCAGCGGGAATTTCATATCCCAGTACAACAATTTTATAAATATCTACAGTTACGACATGCTATTAATGCACAGGCACAGGTCACTACAATGTTGAGTGCAGGTCACCCAATTATTGAGGAAATCTTTCTGGCAAAAGAAAAAAGGGGAATGATTACCAGGGCATACATGACGCTAATGAACGCCACTCAGGATTCTAGGGAGCTGCCATGCAGGGCTGGGTGGGAGGGGGATATCGGTACCATAGATGGTGACGCATGGATGGAGTGCTTAAATGCGGTGCCTATGGTGTCTGTCTCTGCTACACAAAAAATATCTCATTTGATGTTATTCCATAGAGCATACAAAACACCTATACAACTACATAAATGGGGACATAGAGCAACCCCTAACTGCCCTAATTGTGATCGTGAACATGGAGACCTATTGCATATGTTATGGAGGTGCCCAAAACTTTTCAGGTATTGGACAGAGGTAATACATACCATAACTCAAGTTTATAACTATCAAAAAAAAAGGGGTCCCTTAACGTGTCTACTGGGTGCTGTGGAGGAGGACAAATTGTCACCCAATGAATATATAGCTGTTATACGATTGTTATATATAGCTAGAAAGCAGATAACTAAGTTTTGGGTAACCTCCAGAGTACCCACACGACGTTTATGGATTGAACAGGTTAATGTCATGATTATAAGGTAAAAACATACATATCTTCACAGAAAGGCACCTAAGAAGTTCTATTCAATCTGGCAGGCATGGCTGGATACACCCGGCTTGGCTCCTAGTGGGTTAGTGATGGAAAGACTATTGGAGGGATGATATATCTCATACTTCATAAGGAATACATTGCTATGGTATAGAGCTTAGTGCAGGAGATGGTCTTCTCTTTTTCCTATAGTTCTACTTTATGTTTCTAGTCTATTCTCCTTTATCAAACTTTCTTACACTAAAGTTTTCTTTTTCTCATTTATAATTCCCTGGCCCTATTTTGTGGACTCAGGGTAACTTTTCTATCTCTTGTTCTTTACTATCCCACTCTTGGGTTCTCTCTTTTCTAATTATCCTCTTCCATTTTTTCTTTTTTAATATTGATGATGTAGTTCGAAGGGCAGGTTGCAGAGCAATGGTGAGATATATAAAATCAAATGTGCATATGTTCACATGTTATTATTGTATTACACATGTTCTGTATGCGATACACAGTTGTGTCTTAGAGAAAATCCTTGACTATCTGATTGCAGGTCAATGTATGATCTTATTTTGCATACCAAGATATATGTGTTGCATATGATGTTAAGATGTAAAAATTTCCTGTCTTTTGCAAATAAACGAATTTGATTAAAAAAAAAAAAATTTAATGGGGGCGTAAAGACAGGCATCCCAATACATTTGCCAATATAGTGTATTTGTTTTACTAATCCTAATCTTCTACTATGTTATTCAAAAATGGCAACTGGAGTCTGATTGGTAGCTAGAGGCAGCTCCTTCATGATTTCCCCTGGTTTTGATTTATAATTTCTACTATATTTATGAAGTATTTACTAGTCCATCTTATCTACCCATTATAGAATTATTTTCTTTGCAACAAGAAATCTTTAAATGAACAGTCAAGATATTGAATTCACCTACTTGACATTGTATTTATAATTATAGCCATTGTGCTCCATATTGGTTTGCAGTTTAAATATGTGCTCAATAGAAACAGCTGACAAAGACGGAAAAATGGTAGAAAGTGCTGTGTGCAGTGTATGCAGATTATGTTTCATGATAAAGTTTTCTACAGGTCTAGTGATTTAAAAAACTGAAGAGTGATTGTCACTTAATTACAGAGTCAGTTTGTAAACCTGCCCGCTTTTATAAGTGGTGGGAGACACATGATGGAAACTCACAGATATATATTTATTCCCCTGCAATGTATTTGTGCAGCATTATCATTATTCTCTGTATAATTACTCAGAATGTAAAGATGCAGGAAATTCTAAAGATTTTTTTTAAAGGTAAATGCTATGCAGTTCTTTTCTGCAAAAATATACCTGGAGGGCAACGCTACCTATCATCTCCAGTGAACCTGATTAAAGTAATTGGCTATTTCTATCAAAAGTGCTTTTCACAAATTGCTTAACTCAGTTATTCAGGAAAAAATGTTTTTTTAACTAAATTTGTCTGCAACAAGACAAGCTATTTTGAAATGATCATTATATGGTTTATTCAGTGAAACTGTTGACCCTTTTTGCCACAGTACTCTGGTCATGTACATGTAACAAACACAAATACATCTTGGATAAAGAGAGGCTTTATTTTACAGAAATTGTATGGCTTGTGTTTAAGAACTGCAGCAAATGTTTTCATACAAAAGAAGCCATTGGGTAGATAGATAGATAGATAGATAGATAGATAGATAGATAGATAGATAGATAGATAGATAGATAGATAGATAGATAGATAGACAGATAGATAGATAGACAGATAGACAGATAGACAGATAGACAGATAGACAGATAGACAGATAGATAGATAGATAGATAGATAGATAGATAGATAGATAGATAGATAGATAGATAGATAGATAGATAGATAGATAGATAGATACAGACACTATATTATTAAAAGTATTGGGACACCTGCCTTTAAACTTTACACACACATGAACTTTAATGGCATCCCAGTCTTAGTCCATAGGGTTCAATATTGAATTGACTCACCCTTTACAGCTATAACAGCTTCAGCTCTTCTGGGAAGGCCGTCCACAAGGTTTAGGAGTGTGTCTATGGGAATGTTTGACCATTCTTCCAGAAGCGCATTTGTGAGGTCAGGCACTGATATTGGACGAGAAGGCCTGGCCCGCAGTCTCCGCTCTAATTCATCCCATTGGGTTGAGGTCAGGACTCTGTGCAGGTCAGTCAAGTTCCTCCACCATAAACTCACTCATCCATGTCTTTATGGACCTTGCTTTGTGCACTGGTGTGCAGTCATGTTGGAACAGGAAGGGGCCATCCCCAAACTGTTCCCACAAAGTTGGGAGCATAAAATTGTCCAAAAGGTCTTGGTATGTTGATGCCTTAAGAGTTCCCTTCACTGGAACTAAGGGGCCAAGCCCAACCCCTGACAAACAACCTCGCACCATTATCCCCTCCCCCAACACAAAGCAAGGTCCATAAAGACATGGATGAGCAAGTTTGGGGTGGAGGAACTTGACTGGCCTGCACAGAGTTCTGACCTCAACCCAACAGAACACATTTGGGATGAATTAGAGTGGAAACTGCAAACCAGGCCTTCTCATCCACATCAGTGACTGACCTCACAAATGCGCTTCTGGAAGAATAGTCAAATATTCCCATAGACACACTGCTAAACCTTGTGCACAGCCTTCCCAGAAGAATTGAAGCTGTTATAGCTGCAAAGAGTGGGCCAACTCAATATTGAACCCTATGGACTAAGACTGGGATGCCATTAAAGTTCATGTGCATATAAAGGCAGGCGTCCCAATACTTTTAGTAATATAGTGTAGATCAGGGATCAGAAACCTTTTTCCACTTAAGGACTGGATTCAATGTATGTAAATGCATGGGGGGCTGCATTCACCTGCTAAAAAAAGAAGATAATAATAATCCTAGCATAGTAATAATAACAGTACAGGTTTACCTCACTTTAAGGTGCTTCACTAATACAAAGCCAGTTCACTCTGAGGGAGCATGTGGCTGGGGATTTAGATTTTACTGCCCCCTCCTCCATTTTGGCACCCAAGGGTGGCTGGCGCCAGCCCTGCCAGCCAGCATGGTCTGGAGATGGGGTTCCTGTCCCTAGGAATAATGGGGTCCCTGAAGCCAGGGTAGGGATGCCACATCATCCCTCTAATCACATATTAATTACACAGGTTCTGTGGCTGATTAAGGTGGTAATTAAACTCACTTGGTGCCTTATCTGCATTAAAATAGCCTCAGAACCTGTGTAATTCATATGTGTCCTGGATTAAAGGGATGATGTGGCAACCCTATGGAGATGGGGGCCCTGTCCCCAGGGGAGAAGGGGTCTCTTTTCCCAGGGGAAAAGGGGTCCCTGTCCCCAGGTGAGAAGGGGTCTCTGTTCCCAGGGGATAAGGGGTCCCTGCCCCCCAGGGGAGAAGGGATTCCTGGCCCCAGGGAAAAAGGGGTCCCTGCCCCAGGGGAAAAGGGGTCCCTGCCCCCAGGGGAGAAGGGGTGCCTGTCTCCAGGGGAAAAGGGGTCCCTGACCCCAGGGGAAAAGGGGTCCCTGCCCTCAGGGGAAAAGGGATCCCTGCCTCCAGATGAAAAGGGGTCCCTGTCCCCAGGCGAGAAGGGTTCCCTGCCCACAGGTGAAAAGGGGTCCCTGTCCCCAGGGAAAAAGGGGTCCCTGATCCCAGGGGAGAAGGGGTCTCTGTCCTGAGGTGAGTAGGGATTACTGTCCCAAAGGGTGTTGGGGTCCCTGTCCCCAGGGGAGAAGGGATCCCTAATAGGGTCTCTCCCCAAAGCAGTGTCCTCTGCACCCCCCAACTGTAGTGTCCTCTGCCCCCCACAAACACACACTGTGAAGCTTACACAGGTGTACAGCATCACAGGGCTGGAGCGGAGATCGGCATCATGGATCTGGAAATCGGCATCACGGGTCTGGAAATCGGCATCACAGGTCTGGAGATCGATGTTACAGGTCTGAGTGGGGGCAGGTACTGACATTAACAGGCTGGCGATTGGTTGTTAGGATCGGCCGGCAACTAATCACTTGCTGTTAATGTAAAAAGGTAACTCTAGTGGTTCCCACCCCCATCCAGCCCTGTGATGCCGGCTGCTCACCGCTGTCCAATGAAGAGAACAGCGGCAAAAATATCTGCGGACCAGGTGCCCATGAAATAATCACGGGTACTGGCGGGCCGGACATTTTGCGGTGAAGGGCCACGTGTTGCCGACCCCTGGTGTAGATAGATAGATAGATAGATAGATACAGTCTGCATGGGGTTCTGTAGAGAGGGAGAACATGTCTGTACTGTCAAGCAGTGAGTGATGCCTAAATAATAAAGCTATCTGAAAACAATTATGAATGCAAAGCAAGTCTGACACTCACATATGAATTTCAGCCATGCATTTATCTTTTGCCTTACAATTAGCTTAAAATAGTTGTAAACCTCTGAAATTAAAAATGAAAAAAAAAACATACCCTTCTGTAGTTTGTACTTGCTTCACTATAAAGCACTTAGTTTCATTTCTGTCGGCTTCCTCTGCTATCTGTATGAGTCATAGCTGAAAAATGATTCTCACTCCAAGCAATCACAGGTGACAAGGAAGGGAACTCCAGCACACAGCCTGTGATTGACAGCCTCAGTTGTGCATTATTCCCTGTGAAACTGTGTAGAAGTGGGGGTGTCCTCGCCCTCCAACCAGGTCTCAGATTACACTCAACTCTCCCCTCTGAGTTGTGCAGCAGGTGACATGAGATTCCCACCCCTACCTCTGGGAGCTCAGAAAAACTGTGTACATTTGAATAGATGTAGAGGAGAGAGGATTATAAATATACAGGTACAACTTATGTAAGAGGATTTTTTTTAATCTCTGTTTTATTTGAGGCTAGTTACTTCAGTGATTTACAAACACTTTAAAAGTGAAAATATATGTTTTGAGATTTTTGGGCTCTATCTTAAAGTGGATGTAAATTGTCACATATACCCAGTGAAGTGAACAGCCTCAGATGACACACAGAGATGAAACAAATCTCCCTACATACATTTTACATTTATATCTGCTGTCTTCAGCTCTATATATTATTTAGAAAGTGCACATTGTGTTAGGGATTTTCTCTTCCTGTTCAGCACTGGACGTGGATTATTGGCATACAGCCAAGACAGCTCATTGGAGGAAAGACACACACCCCCAATCCACACTGGCAAAGGAAGGAAGGACTGTACAGAGCTGTGCTGTGACAAGTCAAGCTCTCTGCTAATCTATTCATAGCAACCTCCCACGACACAAATTTCAGGCTGGTTTTATCTTGGTTGACGGAGAACTTGCCAGAAGTGATCATGCTAATAACAGAAGAATGGAGCAGCAGAAACACACAAGCCTCAGTGCTTTGGAGAAGGTTAAGAAAACACTACAGATATAGGTGCTTAGGTCAAATTTCATGAATCAGGTTTACATCCACTTTAAGAACATAAAACAGATGGGAAGCATACTATGAAGATTTTTTCTTTAGTGTTAAAGGTAGAGTTTAGCTGCAGTATGAATCCTGCTAAAGCTAGCGGAAATGTAATATATTTAAGTGGAGAAAGCCTTTAAACTGTCACTTTTTTTAAAACGTAAATTACTTATGGGTCACATGGCCCCATTCTTTATTTGATAAATAATAATTCAAATGACAAAGAAAAATGACTACTTTTGTTTCCACCAACCTAGCAGATGAATTATAAGCCCATATGTAAAGGAAAATGATGTCCCAATATATTTGGAGCACTGTGGAAATGGGAGATAGCTGGAATAATGCAGCGGTGTCATCAATAAAGAATGTAATTGATGGAATATGCTGTATTACAAAACTGTCCCTTGCTGCTCATATGAATAACAGTACATATTTATTCTATTCACCCTGGACTGTGTGTGATGGCTCTTTCACTGAATACTTGTCCTACATCTAAGATTTACTACTCTTTCAAGACAATTAAGCACACTCTATATTATTTTTCTTATTAGCAATAGCTCACATGCCAATTGCATTTAGGCTTTAAAGTTGCAGTCTAATAAAATGCCACATGTTTTTAATACTTCTTGATGCTTTCTACAATATCTATACAATATCTATTAATAAACCTACAGTAGACAACTCCCTTTTGGCATGCATTGTATTTGTGCTATCAGCACCATGGATAGCTCAGGTCCTGACTGCTATGTTTAGTCATTTAGACAGCTGGTTATCATCAACAATATTAAACAAACTATGCAATAAATTAGATTTTTACTCATATAGACTACACAGGTTCTGTGGCTGAATACATTTTGCTAACACACTAACTCCAGTCTACCAGAACACCTATAAAATGTAGCCTCCATTCCTAGTCAAAGTCTCCTAAGAGGAAACACGTTGGATCGGAGCTAGCAACATGGTGGCCATCTGTGCCGATCATTCTGCAGGCGGTCAAGCACAATTTTATGATTTATTGCTCTAGCTTATCTTTTTGGATGTAAATGCATTTTTATTTAGTAAAATAATTTTTTAATACAGTAATGCACAGTGAGCCTCTTCCATTGCTTTACACATTGCTTGATGTGACAAGGAGCTATCTAAGCCTGATTCCATGCTTTGAAGCTGGCTGTCCATCAGCCTACAGGGAGGATCCACGCAGGTTCATGCGATCTCTTGGTCGTTCCCTGAGGAGCTACTCAAGCCTGATTTTATGCTGTAAAATCCTTTGGACATTCACCTACAGATTCATACAAGCTCATGTGTAATATTTCATGTACACAATTATATGATCTCTTGGTGGGATCATTCTTTCTGGTAAGCAGTTCACCTTATATATTCAGCATGGCGGTGATATCTCCTTAATGTGGGATTAGTGGATTCCCAGTACGATCAATCATTTGGAAACACATATGGGAAGCTGCAATCACAAACTTACATTTTTTTATCTGTATTTTTCATTACACCTTGTTTTTTTATTTTTTGTGAACATATTATATTGTGAAACATTGTTCTTATTTTTCATGTATATTATTCACAAGATTTACACACCTGTCTTTAGCATTTAAACTCACATGTACAGTTGAGCGAACCCGTGGATGTTCGGGTTCGGTGGGTTCGGCCGAACTTCGGAAAAAAGTCTGGGTTCAGTACCGAACTTGACCTGAACTTTACCCCGAACCCCATTGAATTCAATGGGGACCCGAACTTTTCGGCACAAAAATGACTGTAAAAGAGTCCTGGAAAGTGCTAGAGGGCTGCAAAATGATTTTAGAACAATAATCTGCCCCTTACAGCAACAGCAGGAAACTGACCCTATAGGACTAGGAGATGATTTTAGAACAATAATCTGTCCCTCTAAGAAGTAGACTCTACCTAGTCCAGTCAGATCTTTCTGTAATGCAGGATGAGATCTGCAATCTGTCCCTAAAAGCAGTAGTAGTAGTAATCTCTACCTATCTATCTATATGCAATCTGTCCCTAAAAGCAGTAGTAGTAGTAATCTCTACCTGTCTATCTATCTGCAATCTGTCCCTCACAGCACCGGCAGCATCCTCTCCCTACACTACCCAGAGAGCATGTGACATGCAGCACTGTGACTTCAGCCTCATATAGAGGCTGGGTCACATGATGCACTGGCCAATCACAGCCATGCCATTAGTAGGCATGGCTGTGATGGCTTCTAGGGAAAACCAGTGAAACGCTTGTTGATTGGCTGCCCTGCAGCTATTCAACATGCGTGATCAAATACTCGAACCCAGAACTCGAACCCAAACTTTTTTTCAAATGTCCGGGTTCGGGTCCGGGTCACGGACACCCCAAAGTTCGGTACGAACCCGAACTTTACAGTTCGGGTTCGCTCAACTCTACTCACATGCTGTGGGCAGTTTTTATGGACACACTTGTTGTGGTTTATTGTGGTTTTCTTTACACTTTTTGTTTCATTCATTGTTCCATAGTGGTTTTGATCACTTTATAGTGTTAATAGTTACACCTATATACTATTTTTTAGTTTATGTGACAAGCAATTAACAGGGCATCTTACGTTTCTATTTTTAAGGCTCCATGCACACCAGACGTTAAAAAAGCATTCTAAAAACGCCAGTAGCTTTGTAGTGAGTTTTTCAGCTTTGATCAGCGTTTTTTTTGCGTTTTTGAGCATTTTTGAGCGTTTTGCATGTCAGCATTTTTTAGCATTTTTGAGCATCAGCATTTTTGAGCGTTTATGAGTGTTTTTGAGCAGTTTTAAGCTTTCAACATTTTTTGTGGTCAGAAGAACGACTCTTGAATGTGATTTTAGGACGTTCAGACAACAGCCCATCAACGCGACTGCTGATAAACGAAAATAAACGCCCATGTGTGCATGGACACATAGGATAACATAGAGGGGCATTGATGGGCTATTAACCACTTACCTACCGGGCCACTTTTTTACATTTGGTGGTCACAAGCTAAAAATTACTTAGAACCCCCAAACATTATATATATATTTTTTCAAACACCCTAGAGAATAAAATGGCGATTGTTTCAATACTTTTTGTCACACAGTATTTGCGCAGCGGTCTTTCAAGCGCGATTTTTTTGGAACAATTTTACTTTTTTGAGTTAAAAAATAAGACAACAGTAAAGTTAGCCCAATTTTTTTGCATATTGTGAAAGAGGATGTTACGCCGAGTAAATAGATACCATACATGACACGGTTGAAAATTGCTCGCACTCGCGGAATGGCGACAAAGTCCGGGATTTAAAAAGTTCCATAGGCGACATTTTAAAAACAGAGGAGGTCTTTTGCTAGAATTATTGCTCACACTCTGGCGATCGCGGCGATACCTCACATGTGTGGTTTGAACACCGTTTTCGGTACGACTTACGTATGCGTTTTCTTTGCTGCGCGAGCTCGCGGGGATGGTGGCGATTTAAATCTTTTTTATTTATTTGTATTTATTTATTTAATTTTAGCACTGTTCCTTTAAAAAAAAAATCTGATCACTTTTATTGCTATCACAAGGAATGTAAACATCCCTTGTGATAGTAATATATGGTGACAGGTACTCTTTTTGGAGGGCCGGGGGGTCTAAAAGACCCCCCATCCCTCCTTTGCACTTCACAGTATTCACATTGCCAAAAACGGCAATTCTGAATCCTGTCACTTTTAAAATTGGCGCCGTTAGCCGCCGAGTAAACCGGAAGTGACGTTGTGACGTCGCTTCCGGAATTTGCCAAAGGAGACCCGATCGGAGCCGATTACGGCTTCTGTCAGGTCTCCTTCCAGCCAGCGGACGCTCCGGATTGTCGCTCCGGTCTCCCGGTGGGACGGGAGGCCAGAGAAGAGCGGCGGAAGGCGGCGGGAGGGGTGGTGTCCCCTCCCGCCCCTGGGGAAATGACCGAGCGGCTCCCGAGCAGAATCGGTCATTACCCCTGGATAGTCGACCGCCAGCTCTAAAAAATGATACCGGGATATAGCCTGCAGGTGCAGGCTATGTCCCGGGAGAGCCGCTCAAACCCTATTTACGGCGCTGGTCGGGAAGTGGTTAACAAAAACAATAAATGCCCAAAAATGATAGTTTATCAGCTTCAGTGTGCATGGAGCCACAAAATGTAATGCCCTGAAACAATGCAACCATATAGTAGATGTTTATGTGGTCACAGTCCAGCAAGTTTGAAAAGTTGGACCGAGGACTACCCATATCAGTAGAATAATTGCATTTATTACAAAGGGCATTCAAGTCAAACTGGGACTTTTAATTTTACACATATACAAAGAGATGGTAGTGTGGTAGTACTACACACAGTAGTAAGTGGCAAGTGTCACAGGTCAGTCCAGAGACTGTTAATCAAGATGGCAGACAATAGTGAGAGTCCCTCCATGGAATGGTGCGTGGTGATGAAGTTTCTTGTGAATGAAGGCATAAAACCCGCAGATATCTACAGAAGACTTTGAGCACAGTAGGGTGATGAGACGCTCAGCCACAGTAAGACATTTGTCATGAAATTGCACAAGAGACAAATCCTTCTGTTGGAACGGTGAACACAATCATTCACGAACATTTGTATGTATGCACTGGCTTTCCGCTTTCTGCTTTTTACCGACACAGAAGAGTTGAAGTCTGCACTGCATTGAAGGAGCATTTTGACAGGGAAGGTCAGGATTTTCTGGATCGCATCATTACATGTGACGAAACCCGGGCACATCATTTCACTCCGGAACCAAAATGAGCATCAAAGCAGTGGAAGGATGCAGACTAAAGTGCTGGCAAGCGTTTTTTGGGACAAACGTGACATTATTCATGTGTACTTTCTACTCTGTGGTGCCACTATTAGCAGTGAACCCTGATGGTTTTTACTTCCTCTTTGTTATCCTGAAATGTAAAAGCATAATGGGCTAGTATGCATCGCATATTAGCCCATTTAGTGGCACTTACCTGCATTGGAAGCCCGCGATGTCCCGCACTGTCCCAGCAGTAGGAAGTGTCCATCTTCTGCCCCTCTTTCTTCCGGGGCTGCGGACTCCGGCTCTGTGACTGGCCGGAGTCGCGTGACATCACTCATGCATGCAGGAGCCACCAATCATGGCACGATCTCAGTGAAGGAATGGCACGGAGGCAGTTTCTTCACTGTGCATGTGCCCGATGACATTGGCACATCACAGTACACTTTATATCTTCTAAACTGTGCAGGTTTAGGTGATATGCAGGGAACCTACAGGTAAGCCTGATTATAGGCTTACCTGTAGGTTAATGTGGTTGTCAAGGGTGTACAAATGTAGCAGGGGAGTATGTTGAAAAATAAATGCAGTTTCCGCTCCTTGAAATTTGTTCTTTTATTATTTAAACTCAAAAGTCCCAGTGTGACTTGAACGCACCTTGCAAATGAGGGCTTCAAGCTTATATAGCAGTGATAGAACATGAAGAACACTGTTATAATCAACAACTTCCTTGTAGAACAAATAACAGATTGTACACATAGGGAGTACCCAATATAAAAACAACAAAAAATAAACAAATAAATAATGGGTTACAGGGCAGAGTCTAATCAGATTTCCTGAGACACTGTGCTTAAAAGACTGTGTTTATTTCAATAGTTAATGTTTGCCTATTGTGTTTTATAAAGTTATATATTATGCACATTTTATTGATCACATTTAGACAAGGATGATTTGTCCAATGAATGTAGTATTTTCCAGATAACTCTTGTCAGAGTACGGTTTGTAGAAAGATTGACACTAGAGTTGAGCGAACCTGAACTATACATTTGAAAAAAAGTTTGGGTTCGAGTTCTGGGTTCAGGTATTTGATCACACATGTTGAATAGCTGCAGGGCAGCCAATCAACAAGCGTTTCACTGGTTTTCCCTAGAAGCCATCACAGCCATGCCTACTAATGGCATGGCTGTGATTGACCAGTGCATCATGTGACCCAGCCTCTATATGAGGCTGGAGTCACAGTGCTGCATGTCACATGCTCTCTGGGTAGTGTTGTGAGAGGATGCTGCCGGCGCTGTGAGGGACAGATTGCAGATAGATAGATAGGTAGAGATTACTACTACTACTGCTTTTAGGGACAGATTGCAGATCTCATCCTGCATTATAGAAAGATCTGACTGGACTAGGTAGAGTCTACTGCTTAGAGGGACAGATTATTGTTCTAAAATCATCTCCTAGTTCTATAGGGTCAGGTTCCTGCTGTTGCTGTAAGGGACAGATTATTGTTCTAAAATCATTTTGCAGCCCTCTAGCACTTTCCAGGACTCTTTTACAGTCATTTTTGTGCCGAAAAATTCCGGTCCCCATTGAATTCAATGGGGTTTCGGGGTAAAGTTCGGGTCAAGTTCGGTACCGAACCCAGACTTTTTTCCGAAGTTGGGCCGAACCCACCGAACATCCACGGGCTCGCTCAACTCTAATTGACACAGCTGCAAATGCCCAAAACCAATGATTGGCACATAGAAATTCGCCAATGTGAATGCGCATGCGTGCACAGCAAGAAAGGCCGATAGGATTCATATGCCAGTGCATACGCAATGCGTGACAGATTCTGGCATCCAGTGGCCTATTTAAAGCCAGCAGCATGAGCCATTAGATGCTGGATGATCTTCAGCTTCCCCCGTGAGTTACTGTGTTCGTGTTCCAGATATTAATGGATTTCTTGTTGCAGGGCTGGCTTGCCTTTGACCTGTCTTGTCTGCATTCCTGGCATTGATCCTTGGCTTGTTCCTGTGACTCCGCTTCTGCCTGCTGATCCGTGTATGACCCCTGGCTTACTTTTCTGGCTCCGCTACTGCCTGATTACCATTGAATGACCCCAGCTGACTCCTGACTCTGCTTGCTGCCTTACTCCTAGATGACCATCTGTGCATGACTTCTGGCCTGGCTCCTGACTCTGCTACTGGCTCTCCCGTCTGCTAAGTCTCACCTGGTACTCCTGAGGGACTCCTGCCCAGAAGTGAATCCTGCTCGTCAGCTGCCATCCGGTGGACATCCCATCAGCCTGTCACAGCTGGCATCAGGGTATATTGACCAACATATAGATATATTTGATTGCTATGCCCATGAACAGTTTTTTCTGACCTATAACATTAGGGAGCAAGGATTATGTTCAGTCAACTTACTATATCAAGGAGGGTTTTAATAGTGAGGATCTGAAAGCCAGTACAACCATCTGATACTTGGGTATACAGATAGTGGGCATTAAATAAAACAGGAAACACTGGCATTAGTTTACGATACGTCCCATCGAGTAACATTTATCATCATAACTTTGCTTATATCCTTACAAATCTGAAGAAAAGAAACTCGATCCACCACTCATATTTTATGAGCGGAGAGTGGCATCTTAAAGAAGTCTGCATCATCCCAAATGAGCATGTAGAAATAACAAACAATAATGGGCTTTATTTAGGAAACCAATATAAGCAGCTTTAACCACTTCAGCCCCGGAAGGATTTCCAGCTTTAGGACCGGAGCCCTTTTTGCAATTTGGCACTTTGCCGCTTCAAATGGTAATTGCGCGGTCATGCAATGCAGTAATGGTAAACTTCGCCGTTTCACGGTTTAACGTTTTTCCCGAGGCCAGGATTTCGACCTTTAGGAAGGCCCCGACTTCACCAATTTCGACGAATATAACCAAAGGATTTATTTCGGGTAATAACAAACAATAAAGATGTACGAGTAAACCCTACTACGTCTGAAGAAATTCTACGGTGAGAGGCGAGTATTTTATACTCACCACCTAGCTCAAAGAAAAGAAGTCTAAACATTCCTATATTCGTTTCAATACTACTATTTACAATGAGCTACCCTGCATAGCATTTGATTACGGTCACAAAGGACAAAATAAATTACGGGTGATAGACATATGGGT
>BLSH010086092.1:138274-152137 GCA_018402905.1 Glandirana rugosa
ATCTGAAGATCATATTTCTGGTTGCTGCAACCTCTGTGAAAAAGGGGTGTCAGAGCTGCAGGCTTTGTACTCAAGGAGCCTCACCTAAGCGTTCTACCCAGACAGTATAGTCCTAAAACTCCAGACTGCCTTTATCCATGTGATGTCTTTCTCCTTCGACTTTAACCAGGAAGTTAGTTTCCCATCTTTCTTAGTTGAGTGAGAGAACCACATTCCCTGGATGTTGATCTAACCTTGGTGACCTGCTTGGCAGCTACCTTTTCATTCAGGAAAGCTGAAATCTGTACTTGGTTCCAGCGTGGCTTAAGGCAGGGCCAATCAGCATCAACATGTACAGTCATATCCTAGATTAAGACAATTAAAAGAGCCGACTCTCCACAAGGCCTTCCTGTTTCGGGTGACTTAAGAGCACATTCAACTAGGGCAGTGCCAGCTCCGTGCAAAGCTCAGTGCTGAGTGTTTCTTGAGGCTATTTGCAAGTCAGCAATATGCTCCTCCCAGGAAACACCTTACACTTTAAGTGAACCCGGCTCACGACAGTAAAATTTGGAAAATTCATGGTGCATAATTGCGCTTCTGATCATTACAAAATTTTTCTTGCACCCTCCTATATGGCGAGTTAGGTCCCATGTGTATGCTGCCATGATGCACCAGGAAAACGGAAAATTGTATACTCACCTTTCCGTAATTTTCCTTTCCTGGTGCATCTTCATGGCAGCATACAGATTCCCGCCCAAATTGGTGAGAGTTACAGAGAATGCTGTGAGCCGGGTCTGTCTTTGATTTATAGTTAACCACTTCCCGCCCGGCGCATTGACAAATGACGTCCGGGCGGGTGGCTCATTATCCTGACTGGACGTCTATTGACGTCCCCAGGATAATCCGCGATCGCGCGCCCCTGGGGGCGCGCATCGCGGAGATCGGTGGTGCCGTGGGTCAGGCTGACCCACCGCATTACCGACCGAGGTAAAAGGCTTCGATCCGAAGCCTTTTACCATGTGATCAGCCGTGACCAATCACGGCTGATCACAGTGTAAATAGGAAGAGCCGTTTATCAGCTTTTCCTCTGCTCAGGTCTGCAGACCTGAGCAGCGGAGAGCCGATCGGCTGCTCTCCTGACAGGGGGGGTCTGCGCTGAACATTTATCAGCGCAGCCACCCTCAGGATAACCTCACTGGACCACCAGGGAGCCGGATCAGGACCACCAGGGAGCCCCCCCAGACATCACACAGAGGCCGCCCAGGCCCACCAGGGAAGGACCACAGAGGCCGCCCAGGACCACCAGGGAGCCCCCACTAGACCACCAGGGAAGGGCATTATTGTGCACTGTAGGGATGGCACTGTGCCCATGTATGATGCCTGCCAGTGCCATCCCTAACAGTGCTTGTTGCACCTGTGCCCACCACTGCCACCTATAAGTGCCCACCTGTGCCCACCTGTGACACCTATCAGTGCCCACCTGTGTCACCTATCAGTGCCTATCTGTGCCATCTAAAAGTGCCCATCTGTGCCACCTAAAAGTGCCACCTATCAGTGCCCATCAGTGCCCAGTGCCACTTATCAGTGCCGCCTATGAGTGTCCATCAGTGCCACATATCAGTGCCACGTATCAGTGCCCGTCAGTGTTGCTTGTCAGTGCCGCCCATCAGTGCTGTATATGTGCCCCATCATCAGTGCAACCTTATCAGTGCCACCTCATCAGTGCTAATCTGTACTGCCTCATCAGTGCCCATCAGTGTAGCCTCATCAGTGCCCATCAGTGTAGCCACATCAGTGCCCGTCAGTGAAGGAGAAAATGTACTTTATACAAACTTTTGTGACAGAAACAAAGAAAAATGTTTTTTTTTTTCAAAATTTTCAGTCTTTTTTTTTTTCTATAGCGCAAAAAATAAAAACCGCAGGGGTGATCAAATACCACCAAAAGAAAGCTCTATTTGTGAGAACAAAATGATAAAAACTTTGTTTGGGTACAACACCGCACGACCGCGCAATTCTCATTCAAATCGCAACAGCACTGAAAGCTGAAAATTGGTCTGGTAGGGAACTGTTCTAAGTGCATGGTATTGAAGTGGTTAACCAGTCCTATCATGTTGTGGGGGCGGAGCCACAACCCATGTGTATGCTGCCATGAAGATGCACCAGGAAAGGAAAATTACGGAAAGGTGAGTATACAATTTTCCGTTATATACTCCTGACATTCTTCCATAAATCCCTCCCACCCGGCCAATGTATATATGGTTGGAACAATGTGCTGATGCAAGGTACAGAGCTGCTGTGATTGGTCGTGTACCATGTGATTGATGTGGCTAATCACATAGATCACAGTCAGAAATAGTAAACAAAGACTGTCATTCATGACACAACCATTTACTACTTGATATTTGTGGTTGGTAAAATCGATCACATGGTACAGTGCAAATCACAGTGTCCCTATACGATGTGATAGTTGTGGCTAATCACATCAATCATAGTAGTAAACAATGACATCATGAATGATACCAAACACAGATAAAAAGTATTGCTTATACAATAATCATAATTTTCTTTCCACATTTTCCAAAAACTTGTGGCAAAAAATTACATTTTCAAAAAACTCACTATGCCTTTCAGAAAATACATTGAGAAAACACTGAAGAAATGACACTTTGCTACAATGTAAAGTAGTAAGTGTACAGCTTGTATAACAGTGTAAATTTGCTGTCCCTTCAAAATAACTCAACATACAGCCCTTCAACTTCTGCAGCAATGCTGGTATCACGCATACATCTATCTTCCAAAGACAACATCTGGATATGACGCTGAGCATGTGCACTCAACTTCTTTGGTCGACCATGAGGAGGCCTGTTCTGAGTGGAACCTGCCCTGTTTAACCGCTGTATGGTCTTGGCCACCGTGTTGCAGCTCAGTTTCAGGGTCTTGACAATCTTCTTATAGCCTAGGCCATGTGTAGAGCAACCATTCTTTTTTTTTTCAGATGCTCAGAGAGTTCTTTGCCATGGGGTGCCATGTTGAACTTCCAGTGACCAGTATGAGAGAGTGAGAGCGATTAAAGAAAAAACACAAGAGAGGGGCGCACCGACCTCGTGCAATACCGTTACCCCGTTTATTAAAAACAATACAATAAAATATACTCACAAACGGAGCAATGTAAAGAGCATCATAACAAGAAGTGGAAATGATTCCTCCAACGGACTAATCGATCTCCACCTCAGCAGAGGGACTGGATGGCGTCCGTATGACCATGCTGACGTGTTTCCAGGGCGAACCCTCTTCCTAAGAGCCTCTGAGGTCGGTGCGCCCCTCTCTTGTGTTTTTTCTTTAGTACCTCTTGGATGCCCATGGTCCTGAGGAGGGCAGCAAGGCCACTTAAAGCGGTAGTAAACCCATGCATTTAACAGGTTAAAAACCAGTCACATTTCCGGCACGTGCCAGAAATGTAACACTCCCATTGGTTGTGCTCTAAACCAAACTGTCAAACCATCCAATGGCTGGTGTCATAGCTGATCACGTGTGCAGCATCATGGCAGTTGTAGATTAAACAGAGGCCAAGATGGCAGCTTCCTTGGCTGAAAATGATAGGAGGGTTTACTACCACTTTAAGTGCAGAGTGAATACTACGCTTACAAAGAATTGTTTCTGTACTCTCCATTCTTCGCTTGTCTCTGGGTTGACAAATCCGAGCGCAGGAGTTGTTTGGGTTTTCTTCAGAGTGAGAGCGATAACACCAAATTTAACACACCTGCTCCCCATTCACACCTGAGACCTTGTAACACTAACGAGTCACATAAGGGATGGGAGAAAGGCTAATTGGGCCCAATTTGGACATTTCACTTAAGGGTGTACTCCCTTTTGTTGCTAGAGGTTTAGACATTAATGGCTGTGTGTTGAGTTATTTTAAGGGGGCAGCAAATTTACACTGTTATACAAGCTGTACACTCACTACTTTACATTGTAGCAAAGTGTCATTTCTTCAATGTTGTCACATGAAAAGATATAATAAAATATTTACAAAAATGTGAGGGGTGTACTCAAGTTTGTGAGATACTTGTGCCATAGTTTGTAGACTGTCAGAGTATATATTAGGTGGAAGGTGATGGTGATGACTCTGCTATTGGTAAGTGCTCAATATCACATAAGTAAATTGTGATACATTCAGAAGATCATATAACATGAACTGCAGCTTAATAAAACCATAATTCATCTATGCATGATCAAATAAATATTAATAAGATGTGAACATAAACATAACAGTCCATATGTGTCCCAACACCATATGAGTCCTTCTTGTTTATTGTATGTCACCAGTGTTCAGTGTTCAACCAAGAGAAATGGTGGCAACTCACCAGATGTTATTGACCAGAGTAAGGAAAGGGATGGTCGGCACTCAGGATGACATCCAAAAAATAGTATTTCATTATTAAAGTGTTACTAAACCCACAACAGTAAAATCTGTCTGTATATGCAGAATAGCATGCTTGCTATACTCACTGTGTAACTTAAGGGGTTAATCCTCTGTATTGTGTAAAAAGGCTGTTTGAGTTTGTATGGCCAGATACTTCCTTCTTTCCCCGTCTACTATATTAGGCAATACTATGCTATACTACACGTAGGAAGTTTGGAAAGGTTGCACATGCTCTGTTTGAACTTCCTGTTTCACATGGACACAGACTGCTGTGCATTTCTAGAGGCAGTGATTGTTTATTTGTGAACTGAGCATGTCATTGGCAAAGCACCAATCAGCTCTGGCCGGATTGCGGGTGAAGGGTCACTGATGCAAAGGAAGTTACATCATCAGAGAGTGAAATCTCCTCCTATATGAACACTGGGGAAACCATGGCTCATTGCAGTATATCACCTGACTGCAACAGATGAAAAAAGGTATAAAGCAGCAGTATTTTGATATAAAAAGAAGATTTAGAAGCTGTGTGCACTCTGGGAGGTGAGGGTGAATTATTTTTATATTGTTTGGTTTAGCAAATAAATAAATATGTACAATGCTTTAAAAATAGCCTACGCATTTCGGATGACAGTCCTTAGCCATGACTACGGTCTAACGTCCGACACGCGTAAGGTGTTTTTACAGCATTATACATGTTTATTTAATAAACTAATTCTATTCTTTGGATGTCACCCTGAGTGCCGAACATCCCTTTTCTTACTCTAATCCTGAAAAAGTATCAAAGATTGAAGAGGGGGAAACAATTCCAACTCAAAATTGTTAAGGTATGCTGTGTACAGAAAAGCATATGTAATGAAGAGTTTCATTTTTTAAAAATGATCGTGCTAAGTGTTATTTGCATCTCTTCAGCATGGTGTCACTTTATTACTACAGATTACAGATATTACACTTTATTACTATAGTCTTTTTTGTGGGCGGGCATAGTGAAGAGTGTCATGAAATATTTAGTAATGCCAACTTAAAAATTATTGTCAGAAAAGGCAATTATCAGAGAGGGGTATTCACAGTATAGCTAAATCAAAGCACTGTTTTTGGCAATATTGCACCATTGTGCTGTATTAAAGTGTATAGCGCTATCAAATCCATCAGGTCCTCAATAATCTGAAAAGTAGATTTTAAAATCCTGATGAAGTGATTTATATGCAACGTAGCATGTGACAGTTAAATCAATAGACACCATGTCTGTTTTCAGTCTCATCAGAAAGTGGTTCCAAATGAGTGCAGTGAAAGGAGCCAATTTCTGGTCAGCAGTGCAATGACCCTGCTAAAATCAGCTTGTTCAATCTGCGCTTTCTTCCTCTGTATTCCTCTGGTGGATTGACAAACCGTGTAATGAATTACTTAATTATTCCACATCCCTTAAAACGGAAAACAAAGAAAAAAATATTTGGATTGCATTATTTTAAAAATAAGGATTTTTATATTTAAATATTTGGGGGAAAGGCATGTATTTATAGAAAGGTAAAACAATGGACTTGGTTTCTACTTTTTCTGCAAGGCGGTTTTTCTCGGAAACAATACTGGGCACTGTATTTACAATGAGTCTTTTTCCCTACAAAGTAATTCTTTATGTCATAAGAACTAGAATAGTGTCACCAAGAATGTATACACCTGTCAGGAACGTACTGGTCACAATACTGCAGTGACCCCAAGATGCACAGGAGTGCGCAGGCACGGACTTGCTGGTAACCATCTAGCCAGGGGAGGGCTGGGCCAGGGGGCAGGGTGGCAATTGCCCCCCAGGCCACCCTAACTTACATTCAAAATGGCCGACGGCCGCTGCCTGCTCACACTTTTTTTCTTCTCGTGGAGGAAAGAAGCAGGGGCCAGGGGTGCAGCCACCAACTAACTGCAGGCAAAGGGGGAGGGGGCACCCAGGGTCGGCTGTGCTGATGGGCACTGGTGAGGCTGCATTGATGGGCACTGGTGTGGCTGCATTGATGGGCACTGGTGTGGCTGCATTGATGGGCACTGGTGAGGCTGCATTGATGGGCACTGATGAGGCTGCATTGGTGGGCATTGATGAGCTGCACTGATGCATTATTTTTGTTAAACCTCCTTTGTTGCTATTGACATTAAATTATGTTACCACATTGTATCATATTTGTCTTGCTTCATAACATCAATATCTGTTCTAAAACCAGGTGGGCATAGATGGTGAGCTGATTCGGTGGTTCAATGGGCCACTTGACTGGACTTGCCCCCCAGGCCTAAGGCTGCCAGCCCTCCCCTGCATCTAGCTGTGAATAGACGTGCACATGTGCATGCGCAGAAGTGCACAGATAAGAGCAGGTAGTGTCACCAGCACACCAGGATCTTCAACTGAGTCCAATCCTTAATAAAATGATCACATCATTTACAGCAAAGAGTGATGTTTCAGAGCCGCACAGGACCCCTTCATCAGGCATGTGACCTGATGAAGAGATCCTGTGCGACTCTGAAACATCGCTCTTTGCTGTAAATGATGTGATCATTTTATTATAGATTGGACTCATTTGAAGATCCTGGTGTGCTGGTGACACTACCTGCTCTGATGACATGCGGTTCCAGTCGTTGGTCACTACAGCACCCGCACTATAATTAAGCTATGCGTGCATGGTAGCCATTTACATTGGTGCCCAGTGGCCTATGTAAGTGCAGTAGCTGCACTAGTCCTTTGCTGTTTGATCTGCAGCTGTTTCTCTATCCTTGCATCTGATCCTGTTGATTCATGTGTTTGACCTGGCTTGCCCTGACTTCGCTTGATCGCTACCTACCTTGACCTTGACTTGTTCTGGACTATGCTCTGCCTTCTGATATCTGCCTGATCCTGTACTGCTAACCCCTGCTTGTATCCTGATGATCCCTTACCTACTGTTTGTGCCTATATCTGCCCTGGTTTGTCCGACTACGCATCCAGTCACTACTGCTGCTGTCGCTATCTACCAACCAGGGATCCGCTGTCTACTGTCTTCAGTTCCAGATTACCATCCAGCTCTGGTGACGAACCTACCACTCACCTCTTCACCCAGTGCAGAGATCACTTAGGCACCTGTGCCTCACTCCTGGGACCACTGTTGCAACATCAGTGGTTCTCGAGCCAGGGTTGTACAAGAGGCCTCCTGCACATCAGGCTCAGCCACAAGGTACGTAACACAAAATTTGCAGTCACAGACTTACCGCTAAGGTTCTTCTACTCTTTGCTTAATGTTCTTTGATACAGTTTTAGCCTGCCTTCTTTTTAAAGAATGCAAAATACAATCCAAGTGCCAATCATGAAGCAAACATAACCAGAATTTGTTCCTACTAGCCAGCAAAAGGACCTAAATAATTAAAAAAAATAACCCACAAAAGTACTGACTCTTATCCAATCACAAATCAACACTGGGGGAATTCAGGCGGCTGCCAGGGGCCCGAAGTTTTAAAAGGGCCAATGCCCGCCATAGGTGGACCTTTGGAGTATGAGGAATGCCAAAAAAATATCATCCAAATACATGAGGGATATAGGTCTTACACCCATGTCTTCCTACCCGCCACAGCTAATATGGGTAACAGCTTGACAATCTGAGGCAACAAGTGTGCAAAAATGTTTTCTGTATAAAAAAATAGTTTCTGTTAACATCCCTAAAGGCTCCTGTATGGTAGTTTATACAGGCTACGATCCATGTGATGCAAGAGCCTCATAAATAAAATTATTTTCATCCCATATAGGGAGGGCTTCATTGGCGATAGTTTCCTAAAACCATTTTTAAACCACGTATTGTTCTCTCACTACACCCTCCTTCTTCTAGACAGAAGTACTATTTCCCTAACCCCCCTCCCACCCCTCCCCCTAGTTCCTATTTTTTTGTCTTTTTGTTTGACCCTTCAAATACTCCTGTTGTACTACTGGGGTACACCCAGTTGATAGGTACTAGCATATAGTAAACCACTGATTATTGCTCTCCCTGTTTTTCTTTGATAGTAGTAATAGGAAATTGTACAGAGATTGTACAATCAGATTGCATAGTGTATGACCATCTTTATATAAGTGCATAGGAGGCAGTGGACAGAAGCACTTAGTTGTCAGGCCTCATTCACATCTCCATGTAGTGAAAACTCACATTCCTGCATGCAGTTGTTTTGGGTGTTTTGGAGTGTTTTCACTCATCACGCATAGGGCAGCCCATTCACTTGAATGGGCTGCCCTACGCACGACAATTGCCCCAGAGAAGCCCTGGAACTTTTTTTGGAGTGGAGCAGTGTGTTATTGCAGTTTTTAGTGTGTTTGCTGTACTTGGGAAGCCTTTAACATGTAATGACAACACAAGCATGATGCACATTTGCAGCATTTCTGAAAAACATGGTGAAGCGTGCATTTTTCATGCAGTTTGCCATGCATTTGGAAACACACAGATGTGAACGGAGCTTCATTGTTCTTGTGCAAACGCATCAATTTCACTCTCAAGCCCCATTCACACCTAGAGTGAGAGTGCATGTGCTTTAGTTCTTTTTCCCAGTGATACAAATAGGGCAGCCCGTTGATTTCAATGGACTGCACTACACATGGCAAAGTAGCTCATGGGACATTTTTGCGTGTTTTTTTTACTGCATTTGTCACCTGTTTTGTCATGTGGCGAACTTAGCTTTTTTAAATACTATAAGCTGTTCCTCTATTCATTTTCTGAGGATAACCTAAAATTTGGGATTTTCTTTTACTTTCACTTTCAGTGATAATGGTAAACAGGACAAATAGAGAGCGTGAATCTCTCTAATGGGGATACAGACAGCAATGAAAACTCAGAGGTGTTCTAATTCAGTGGTTCTCAACCCTGTCCTCAAGTACCCCCAACAGACCATGTTTGCAGGTTTTCCTGAATCAGAGTCATAGGCTTATGGCCCGTAAACATGGTGCAACTGTTGTGCAACAACGATCGTACAACAGCTTGTTGTATGATAATCCGACCATTAGTACACGCAATTACGACAGCCGACATTCAACAATCGTACAACAGAAGTTGGCTAAGCAAACTAGAAAACTTTTGTTGGCCAACAAGTCGTTGGATGACTGTTGACTCGTCCGTACAGAAGTTGGCCCAACAAAAGTTGGAAGTGCAAACACTCATGCTCTGAATCCAGGAAGTGTTCCATCGTGTAAACCTACGTTCCTAATTCACAAATCACATTCATCTGAACGTCCTCGTTATACGCTCGTAACACGCCACTACGTTCGGCTTTGTTGGCCGATTACTTGACTCATGTCAGTAGGCTAGACACAACCGCCAACAGCCAATTGTTGAACGTGCGGTTCTATAATAGTTGCACTGTGTGTACGAGGCATAAGTATTTTGGACAGCTATTTTATCCAAAGCCCCATACACACTATACAATTTTCTGTAGACTTTTGTCTTCAGATTTTCCAAAACCATATAATATGAGGTCAAACCATAGGAGTTTCAATTTGTATGCAATCCCTATGCAGGCCTTTGCACTACATGGTTTTGGTAAATCTGAAGGAAATTTGACTGCAAAAGTTGTATAGTGTGTTTGGGGTCTAAGAGACATTCCCAAAACATGGCCTGTTGGGGAGACTTGAGGACAGGGTAGAGAACCACTGCTCTAATCCACCTCCGATCTATCCAAAAGTTTAAACAAAAAAATCCTTTAGTTATTCTCTAAGTAAATCAACCCCAATAATTTCCATATTTCCATATTTAGGTTTCTATGCATTACTGTTGAGAGAAGTGATCCAAAAAGGCAGAGATTACTCATAACCACCTATTATATTTTTACATTCTTTAATTACTGCATACCTGGACCACTACTTAAAGAGGAAGTAAACTTCCTTTACTGACTTTTACCTTTAGGTAAGCCTCTAATACCCCACTACTTGCAAAGAGATTTCAAATTTGATTTGGGCTGGTATTTATTTTTTTAATTACTAAATAATTTATTTCTTCTACAATGTACATTAACCACTTGCCGACCAGCCTCCCTCATTATACAGCGGCAGGTCGGCACATTCCCGCGAATAGCCGTACCTGTAAATAGCTATAGCAGGCACGCATGCCCGCGGCATGGCGGGGGAGCTGATGCGCATGGCCGGCGGCCGCGATGTCCACTGGCCCCCTGTGATCGCAGGAAAGAGGATATGTCAATGTAAACAGACAGATCCCCATTCTGTCAGGGAAGTAGAGAGAGATCTGCTGTTCCTAGTAATCAGAAATAGCATTCTCTCTCTACTCCCAGTCGACACGGTCCCCCCACAGTTAGAACACACTCAGGGAACACATTTAACCCCTTCATCACCCCTTAGTGTTAAACCCTTCCCTGCCAATGACATTTATACAGTAATCAGTTTATTTATATAGCACTAATCACTGTATAAATGTCAATTGTCCCAAAAAAGTGTCAAAAGTGTCCGATCTGTCCACCGCAATATTGCAGTCCCGCTAAAAATTGCCGATCACCACCATTACTAGTAAAAAAAAAACATAATAATAATAAAAATGCCAAAAAATCTATCCCCTATTTTGTAGACGGTATAACTTTTGCGTAAACTAATCAATATACGCTTATTGTGATTTTTTTTTCAAAAATATGTAGAAGAATACATATCGGCCTAAACTGATGAAAAAAATTGTTGTTTTTAAAAAATGTTTTCGATATTTATTATAGCAAAAAGTAAAAAATGTTGTTTTCTTTATTCAAAATTGTCGCTCTATTTTTGTTTATAGCGCAAAAAATAAAAACCACAGGGGTGAGCAATAACACCAAAAGAAAGCTCTATTTGTGGGAAAAAGAGGACATCAATTTTGTTTGGGTACAGCATTGCTCGACCGCGCAATTGTTAGTTAAAGCGATGAAGTGCCGCATTGCAAAAAAATGACCTGGTCAGGAAGTGGGTAAATCCTTCCGGGGCTGAAGTGGTTAACTACATGCATCTTTTTGATTTAATTTGTTTTCTACATATTACATATTAAATAATCACGCTGCAGATGTGGCCAAATGTGACTATTTATTAGTGTGATTTGGTATTATTTGGTTGCCTAGTGATGAATTCTTCATCTTTCGTTGGTGCTTACAGTACTTCATCGGTGTTAGTGCCGTGTGTTACTGTAGGTTCATAGGACCAATTCACTTAGATACACAACTCATTTTTTTCTTAAACTCACAATAATCTTCTCATCAAAATGGTAAATTTGCTTCTATAAATATCACATAGGTGTGCTATTGTTATTTTGCATGAAGTTTTTTTTTCTACTGCATGCCTTTATTTCCCATGAATGCATTTTTTTTTTCATTAGACATTTTATTTCTAGCCATTCTTGTTAGATGCAACAGAAAAAACATAATCAATGTAATTAATGGTATTTAGAAAGTATTAATCCCAAAAGCAAACATTTATTATATTGCAGCTTACCAATTCTTAGATGTGATGGCTGCATTAATTTTTTTTAGGCATCTTTTATTTTCACCTGCCAGTAAAGCTGGCCATACATGGGTCAAATTCCATAAGAATTTTCTTTAGAAAATCTTAACTAAAAATTTTCATTCAAATTTCGCACCATTAGTGGGCCGAAGCAACGGACAATTTTCTTCGAATTTGTGTGATAAGGCATGTTGGAAATTTTTTGAAAAACAAATGAATTTCTAATCAATGATGGGAGAATCGTGCAAGAAATATAATTGAAAAAGAAATGAGCATGAGCACAAGAAAAAACAATTCCCGGGAAAAAGATTACCAGCCACAAAAAATATTTTCTGTAGCAATATGAGGTGAAATAGAAGGCTTGGTTGGTCGAATTTCGAAATCAATGGTGGCAACATCAGATCACAAAACACACACAAGTTCTGCTGTTTGAAAGAAGTTTTTTTTCTGAATTCGACCCATGTATGCATAAGAATCTTGTTTTTAACAGAGAAAGTTGTCCTGCAGATGTAGCAGTTAGGGGGTTGAGGAAAACTATTTACCACTAATAGGGTTGCTTACAATGGTCAGCTTTTATTTATTTATGTAAAGCCTTTATCCCAAAAGGAAAAACACTGTTTGCTACAGTGTTAGCTGGAGTTTGGCTTTAATTTTGTGTATCTAAATCTACAAGTACATCTAATACTACCCTCCCTCAGGCTGACAATGCTACTATCCAGATCTGCCCCCTGTGCTTATTCAGAGTGTATGCACTTTAATATGGGGGGTGTGTTTCTGGCCAGATGACAAAGTGAAAATAGTAAGGCAAGGTCCATAAAGACATGGATAAGTGAGTTTTGGGTGAAGGAACTTGACTGGCCTGCACAGAGTCCAGATCTCATCCCGATAGAACACCTTTGGGATGAATTAGAGTGGAGACCGCGAGCCAGGCCTTCTCATCCACATCAGTGCCTAACCTCACAAATGTGCTTCTGTAAGAAACTTTCCCATAGACACACTCCTAAACCTCGTGGACAGCCTTCCCAGAAGAGTTGAAGCTGTTATAGCTGTAAAGGGTGGGCCAACTCAATATTGAACCCTACGGACTAAGACTGGGATGCCATTAAAGTTCATGTACATGTAAAGGCAGGTGTCCCAATACTTTTGGCAATATAGTGTATATATAAATTGTGTGTGAAATCAAACAGTTAAAAGCCCCCTTCCAATCTTAGTCAACTTCTGATGAACTTTAATTAACTTCAGCCTCACTGGTCTGTGACATTTCATTTCCTATAGAGTATTGACTTATTCCAAGATTGGAGTGTCACTTCAAGTGTAAAAATATATTAAGCAATATAGTAAATCCTTTTTGTTGCCCCAAATCAATATACAGAGTATTTTAATATCCATATCATGACATGTATACATGTTAATGCACTGCTGAGTTCTATTTGTAATATCATAAAATCCTTTATTAAATTTTAAAGGCAAACACGTCTTCCCTTCTCCATAAGCATATTTTTATGCAAGTAGTTCCATTCTTCTTATAAACACAAAGGGGGTCATTTACTATAGCGCGAATATGCCTTTGCGCAAATTTTAGCGCGCAGAATCGCAAATTCGCGCTAATTAGCGCGAAAATGGAATTCACTAAAGCCCTGAGGGAGAAAATAGTCCCAGAATCAAATTCACTATAACGCCCAAACAGCAGTGAGTGACTAAAAAACTAGTCGTGGTAGAAGCAAGGGAATTGCACATGGAAATAATGTTTAGAGCATGATATGATCACCTAAATTGTTTCTAAAAATGTAGTATCTTGTTTAATGATGATCTGCTTTTAAATTGTTTAAAAAAGTGATATATAACCTGAAATATCATTGAAAGTCTGAAAAGAGCCAAATTACCCCTTTTTTCCTGACTATTCATCAGTAGAGTTGAGCGAACACCTGGAAGTTCGGGTTCTGCTGGTCCGTCCGAACTTCGGGACAAAGTCCGGGTCCGGGTCCGGACGGAACCCGAACGATCGCACGGACAA
>BLSH010086092.1:155093-166863 GCA_018402905.1 Glandirana rugosa
AACTTATCCATGTATGGTAACGTACGTATTTCTTAAGTATCATACCTCGTTTGTTTGACTTTTCGTAACCGATTAACCGCTTATACGCAAGCGTATAAAAGTCGTAGATTACGACTCATGTTACGTTCAAAGTCTTCCAGTATGGTAGCTTGATGACACACTCATTTCGGAGCATTTGTGCCCTGTTGCTAGCATGCATGCTAACAGAGTTTAGCATACAACCGACAACATAGATCGTATGACTGACGTGACGTGCTAGGATGCTGGTTTCTTTCTTGCAAGTCCACGTACATTAATCGTAGGTTGGCAAGGACGGAAGACTCGTTCGCACAAAACGTGTTATGTTGAACAACCTGGGAGTCGTATGAGCAAACTAGAAAATGTGGCCGTACCAACAAGCGGTCATACGACCGTTGTATCGTGTGTACAGAGAAGTTGGTCCAACAAGTTGTATTGTGCAAAACACGCTTGCTCAGAAGGCAGGAACGGTTGGATGCTAATTACATGCACCTGAACGTTCTTTCTTTGGTCGTAGGATCGTGCAGTGCAGTCAGTATGCTAGATACAACAGCCAACATACGATTTGAGACAATCGTACGTACGATCGTTGTCCCGTGTTTACGAGGCTTTACTCACACAGTAGTTCGATGGTATGACCTTCTGAAACTTGCATTGTACTCAGCATTAGATGCTGAAAATATGCGAACGCATATTCGCCAATTAGCCAATGCTTTTCAGTTTGTTTGCTCCATACTATGAATTCTTTATGCATGCAATGGTATGTACCTATTCAATAATATTATGATGTGGAATTGGAATAATCACACACTAGTTAATGTGCTGGCAGTTTGTAGAGAACTTTCAGAATCCAAGATTAGTAAATGTATTTTCTATGGCTGGTTGTGATCAACTTCATAGTGTAGTGGTTCCTTCGAATACCTTCAAAGCTTACAGCTACAGGTTTGGATCCTACAGGTGCCATCACTACACCTTGCATTGTAATTGGCATTATATTTTGAAAATATGTGAAGGAATATTCGCCAATGCCCATCAGTTTAATGGCTTGCATACTATGAACTTATGCAATGGTATGTACACATTCATTAATATTATGGTGTGCAATTGGAATAATCACACTCTAGTTAAGGTGGCAGCAGTTAGTTTGTAGAGAATGAAGAGAATACAAGATTAGTAAATGTATTTTTTCTGGCTGGTTGTGGTCAAGTCTATAGCGTAGTGGTTTATTCCGATACATTCAAAGCTTACAGCTCCAGCTTCGTATCCTACAGATGTCATCAGCACACCTTGCATTGTATGCAGCATTATATTTTCAATTTTGCTGCGGTAGTTCCCATACACTTTTTTCAAGCAAATCATGTTCATACAAGCCTTCAATGGATTCTGCAGGTTCAAGCCCAGATCACATCAGCTATTCTCATATAAGAAGGCATATTCGCGGCAATTACGCGATTCTGCGTTCGCGCGATCGCCTATGTGATATGCTAATTGGTTTTCATGGGCGTTATTTTTTGAGTGTTATGCGATCGCATATTCGCGATATAGTGAATTAGGCCCAAAGTGTTTATGACAAGCTACTTATGAAGCTATAGGTTTGTTTATTTACTGCACTCATTTATGTAGTAAATTAACAAATCAAGGATTTTTATTTTGAGGGAAAGGTATTTATTAAATCCCAAATGTATCTTTCATGTTTTTGAAAGAATATATAATAGACATGTGCAGAGTGCAAAAAATTAGTTTAGTTTTGTTTTGTTTCGATTTGGTATTTACATAAATTTGTTCACTTAGATGTGTTTCATTCGCTTTTGGAATTTGGTTTGTTTATTTGTTTTCGAATCGATTTTCTAATACATTTCAAATAGTTTTTGAATTCAGTTTTCAAATTCGAATAGTTTTCCAATTTCCAAGGAGAATGGGGTGGAGTGGAAAGTGGAGGAATAGAATGGAAGACCATAGAATACAATAGAGGGGAATATAACAAAAAATGAAAAAATATAATGTGATGGAGTGGAACAGAGCTGATACTGTTGTATTCTACTCTTTTGTTTTCTGTTATATTCTTTTCTAGTCTATTGTTTTTTTTCTGTTCTATTCCTTTGTTTTTTATTCTATTTTGTTCTCTTTGGAAATTGCAAAACTATTCTAATTCGAAGACTTTTTGAATTTGAATTTGAAAACGAATCAAATTTGAAAACTTGAATAAAAATTTTTGAATTTCGTCTGAATTTTTTTTTCTTTATTTTGGATTTGTTTAAATTCAGTACTATTGTAATTTGGAAAAATGAACATTTGCTTGAATATTAATTCAGAGCGAAACAAACCGCACATGTCTAATATAAAAAGGTGAAGACTGAAGGTGATGAAAATGAGGAAGGGGGGGGGTACCATAGTAAACTGGGCAGAGTCTGCTAAAATGTTTGGAGACAATGTCTTTTGGTGTGGTGTGATACACTACAGGTTTGGTCAGTTTGCAGACTCAGTAATTCCTGGATATCATCAGTTGTTAGTGACCTTGGAGGTTAAGAAAAGTCAAGACCGTCTTTGCCCAGCTGAAGAACTGTCATTATGATGTTCACAAGGTGAGTTACACAAAGGTAGAGCAGCAAGAGAGGACTCCTGAACACAAAAACAATTGACACCTTTCCAGAGGCATTTACAAAGTAGGTCATACCATAAAATATAGGCATGTTAGTACTTTAGTTAGCAAAGAAATAAATTGGTAGCTTTCCAAAGGAGTCTCCAGATTTAGTCAAACCATGACAGATCAGCAAATCAAGACTCTGTTTTACAAAAAAAAGAGTTGGTACCTTTCAAAGGAGTTTCCAAAGTAGGTCAAACCTAGATAGAGCTGCAAGTCAATGCATAAGAAAATGATTATATCTTCATAGAGAGCTTCACAAAGTGAACTAAAATAAAAGTTTCCACAGGTAATACTTCTTTATATATATTTCATATATGAAATCACATTTTGCCATTCACATGCAAACTGTTGAGAATGACCAATTAGATGAAATTTCAGAAATGTTAAACAGTGACCAGACTGGGCCTTTAATGGACTAAAGACAGTACAATTCTCAAGGCCAATGCCGATCATTTTTTCACAAAGTCCATACCAAAACAGCATCCACCACCCTGTCCAGCAATTCTCACTCTCTGCCCAACATATTTAAAGACTCCTGCAAGATTTTTCCTTTATGGGGGAGTGTTATTGGTTGGAAGCCAACTGACCAATCAGTATGCTTTTAAATTGTGGGAACAAGCCAGTGAACATAGAAGTAATAACTCCTCCTTATATTTTACTGCTATTTTACTCCTCCCAGTATTATTTTACTGAAAGGGTGGTTGATGATTGGAATAAACTACCAACAGAGGTTGTGAGACAGTCAACAGTAAATGGCTTCAAACATGCTTGGGATAAACATAAATCCATAGTCAGACAACAAGGTTAATGTAAAAAAAAAATAAAAATAAAAAAAAAAAAGGGGCAGACTCGATGGGCTACTCAGTCTTTTTCTGCCGTCACTTTTCTATGTTTCTATGTTTCTATGTTTTTAAATTGTGGGAACAAGCCAGTGAACATAGAAGTAATAACTCCTCCTTATTGTTGTTAACATAATTAAAAAAAAAAAGCAAATCAACAGTATTATACTAAAGAATTCCCAAATTGTGGTTACAAAAAAGTTTTTGTAGGTTGGGCATTATCTAAATACAACAATATTCACCATGTAAAAAGAAACTGGTAACATATCCACTGAAAAGTAGAAAAAACGTTTTTTTTTCAACTAGGTAATAACTAAAAGGTCGCATTGCTGTGTTTGCTGTTGAAACTACCCATTTTGTCATTTGGCATAAGAAAGACAAGGAACTGTTAAGTCTTGGCAGAGGTGAATTCTCCTGCATTACATAAAGCCTGTGCCAGGACCCCTGCAGAACTTTTAGTTGGTCAAAGGAGACTATTAAATAAAGATGTATAATCCTTAGATTTAACCTTTAATATGAATGCTTTTTGCTTTAGTTTTAGCCCTATGCTAGATACTTCTGAAGCAAGTCTTTTTCAAAACAGCATCAAGAATTATAAAATCCAAGAAATTAAGAAAAAAAAAGCTGAAAATGAATTTGTTTTGCACATGTAATACTTACACTACCTAGGCTTAAGGTGACACGAAGGGAACTGTGTTTTAGTCAAAATAATAATGTGATTTGAGTGGTTCGAAAATAAGTCCTATTTATCAGTGTGAGGTGTGCATTGTGTTTTGCCCATACAGTGCAAAAAATAGATTGACTGGAGAGAGCAAAATCTGGTGCAGCTGCTCATGGTAGCCAATCAGCTTCTAACAGCATGTTCAATTAAGCTTTGACAAAAAAAAAAAACTGGAAACTGATTGGTTGCTATGCAGAGCTGCACCAAACTTTGCACTCTCCAGTTATAGTAAATCAACCCCCTTCACTACTGCCCCAGGTGTCCTGTTTCAGGAAGTCTCCATTCTATTGCAACATCCTATGGAGTCACCCTTGCATGTAGGGACTAGGGTTGTGTCTCCCTACACTCTGTGCATCATGAGAAACACACTGGCTTATAGTCTAGAACGTAAAGAGACTCCCTCCTCCTCCCTTCTCTAAGCTAACAGACTAAATGGAGACTACACTGTCCACCGTTAACTCTTTCCTGTAAAGAGCAGAAGTTCAGGGAAGCAACATTGAGAGAGAAGGAGCCATCAGCATTTAGGTTGTAAACTTCACGTTTGATAATAATTTTAACACACTGGAGATTTAATACTACTACTTTAAATGTTTCTATCCCTGCACAGGCTAAGAAGAAAAGGCGCAGTACCACACTGAGCTCATATTTACAACTGATTATTAAATTATGGACCATGAATATTTCAACCACTGATTTCTGTAGGATGATTGAACTTTGTGGTAAAGCATATTTAAAATGAATAATCTATTTAGAATTTACAGCTTGCTGGTATAAAAATCATGAAACAACTTTGTTTAATGAGCTTAGCCAACTGGTCTACAGAGTGAATGGCCATCTCCCCGTATGTGGGTGCTATAACTGGAACATGGATTGTCATAGTTGGCAATACCCTTTACCACATTTCCTTTCTAGAGCTCCAGCAATCAATCACAATGACTTCAACCATATAGTTATGTTCCAGCCTGTAAAGAGCTGCTCATATAATACTACTGTCCCACATATAAAACAGATTTCTCTTCTACTATTATTCTGTGGAGTATTGACCATTGCCAATTAAAGACATTATTAATCATCTTTGGCGCAAGAAAAGGAAACTAAACAGGGTTTCCTTGTGCTTCCTATTATGCTCATATTTCCATTTGTTCCCGCCAAGGGAGAAGTATTTTCTGTCCAGGAGTGAATCATTTGAGGCTGCTGTCCTAACCCAAATACTAACTTTACAGTTTATGGAGTTAACACATTCTCCCAACATACAATAGGCTTTTACAAAACCACATACATCATTACCTTAAAGCTGAACTAAACACTCTCAGTCAACATTAACTATTTTTAATCCACATGCTGCTAGCCTTAGTAAATAGATAGGAAGGTATATTATATGTACTTGTTTTAACTAGAGTTGAGCGAACACCTGGACGTTCGGGTTCAGAGGGTCCCTACAAACTTTGGGAAAAAGTCCGGGTTCGGCACCGACCGTTGCCCGAACGTTATCCCGGACACCGAACCCCATTGAAGTCAATGGGGACCCAAACTTTTAGGCACAAAAATGGCTGTAACAAAGGCCTGGCAAGTGCTAGAGGGCTGCAAAAGGAAGTAAAATGGGGGTAAGAGTAGGGCAAGTGCCCTACAAAAAATGGGGATAGGGAAAATAAATTAAAATCAAATAAACTAGGAGATGATTTTTGAACAATAATGTGTCACTTACAGCTGCAGTTAGAACCTCTCCCTTTAGAACTAGGAGATTATTTTTCAACAAGAATCTGTCCCTCTAAGCAGAAGCCTCTACCTAGTGCAGTCAGATCGCTCAAAGCAGCAGTATGTGAAATCTCAAATTACTCCCACAATCTGATCGTTGTGTACGATCCCACAATCTGATCGTTGTGTACGATCGTAACGATCGTTGTGTTAGGCAGGGTTTGATCTGCAATCTGTCACTCAAAGCAGCAGTATGTGAAATCTCAAATTACTCCAACAATCTGATTGTTGTGCACAATCGTTGTGTTATGCAGAGTTTGATCTGCAATCTGTCACTCAAAGCAGCAGTATGTGAAATCTCAAATTTCTGCAATCTGTCCCTCAGAGCAACAGCAGTAGTAATCTCAGGATGCAGGATCAGATGTTAAAATGTCTGCAATCTCTCCCTCACAAAAACGCCGGCAGCTTCCTCTCCCTACACTAACCCAAGAGCATGTGACATGCAGCACTGTGACTCCAGCTTATAAAGAGGCTGGGTCACATGATGCACTGGCCAATCACAGCCATGCCATTAGTAGGCATGGCTGTGATGGCTTCTAAGGGCAAACCAGTGATTGATTGGCTGCGCTTCAGCTATTCAACATGCGTGATCAACTACCAGAACCCGAACCCGAACGTTTTTTGAAATGTCCGTGTTCGGGTCCAGATCCCGGACACCCGAAAGTTTGATACGGACCCGAACGTTACAGTCCGGGTTCGCTCAACACTAGTTTTAACTCTTTTTAAGCATTTCTTTAATTTTTTAATGGTTTCTGGTCTTGGTTAAAATTATGTCATAAATCCTAGGAGTCTTTATGGCATTTTTTTCATCTTAAGGGGGTGAGGAGGGTCTTTCTCAGCTAATCACACCCTCCAGCCTGCATGCCTGAGCTAAGGGAAGCTGGATTCCAGGAAATAAATGCTACAAAAATCATCTGCCCTTATTCAAGTTGACCACAGTCAGAAATGTTAAAGGGATGTTTTTCAAAAAGTTTGCGTGTATATTAAAAAAAATATTTAAATAGGGTTTTGTGCTGCTTAGATACACTTTAGTTCCACTTTAAAGCTATAATCCAGACAGGCATAAAAGCGAACACATCTCAGACAGTTCAATTAGATGTAATTTTAAGTGCAATTAGTAACATGAAGTTGTCCTGATATTGGCCTATAATCCCATGTAAAGAGTCATACGGGGACAGGAAGAAACCAATGAGATTCTGTCTCCAGACAATTAATTCTAACACAAATCCTATCATAAGGTCATATGTGCAATTAACTTACTGTATCCATATTAGCTAAAGCCTCCCTTGTGTAGACATCCAAAATCTCTGAGTCTACTGCAAGGTGCTGCCAGCTTGGGTGTGATGTTCACAGCTCGAGCAGACTAAAAGCTGTCATTAAAGTGACACTCTATAATATTCCTCTTCACTCCCTCTCCAGAGGAAGCCCTATAAAAGATTATGTAGGGAAGTGAGGGGTGGGGCAGAGATGCTGGGTCAGCAGAAAAAGAAGTTAGACATTACCAGAAGAGGAGAGGGCTATGACGTGAAAGAGGGAGGTGATGTGTCTGGAAAATTACTATTCATGAAGCAGTCATATTGCTTTGCAAGATCAAAGGCACATTGCAAGTCAGTAGGGAGGGGCCAACCCCCCCCCGGTTCCGTTCGCACCAGAACACCGCAAACAGGCAAAAAGTTAGTGCGAACACGCAAACCCTATTAAAGTCAATGGGACACAAACATGAAAAATCAAAAGTGGTAATTTTCAAGGTAAATAAAAAGTGTGTGGGGACCTTGGTACTGCCCTAGGGGACATGTATCAATGCAAAAAATAGTTTTTAAAATGATCGTTTTTTTCAGGAGCAGTGATTTTAATAATGCTGAAGTGAAACAATAAAAATGAAATATTCCTTTAAATATCGTGCCTGTGGGGTCTGGTATGGGTTTTAAGGGGAACCCTGTGCCAAAAGTGAAAATAAAATTGCTTGGGCCCCCCCCCAAATCCAAACCAGGCCCTTGGGGTCTGGTATGGATTTTAATGGGAACCCCGTGCCAATTTTTTTTAAAAAATGGCATGAGGGTCCCCCCAAAATCCAAACCAGGCCCTTCAGGTCTAATATGGATTTTAAGGGGAACCCTGTGCTCAAAATTTTGAAAAATGGATGAAATTTCAGTAAAGTTAAACAATGACCAGACTGGGCCTTTAATAGACTAAAGACAGTAAAATTCTGTTCATATTTTCACAAAGCCCCTACCAAAACAGCATCCACCACCCTGTCCAGCAATTCTCCCTCTCTGCGCAACACATTTAAAGACTCCTGTAAGATTTTTTCTATATGGGGGAGTGTTATTGGTTGGAATCCAACTGACCAATCAGTATGTTTTTAAAATCTGGGAACAAGCCAGTGAACATAGGAGTAATAACTCCTCCTTATTGTTATTGTTAACATAATTTTAAAAATGCAACCGAATGACCTCGTCCCTTTCTGACATCATGTGACATCAGAGGGGGTATGGTCACCCATTTAGGTCACCGGTTGGCCCTGCCCTTACCTATAAAATAACTGTCAAACTGAAGACCACCCATTCTGGGAGGTGCCTCTGGTTGGCAGTGGGAGCGGCGGTGGAGGAAGAAGAAGAAGATGATGAGAGAAGGACGCAGCAGAGAAAGACCAGACGAAATAGCGGGGAAGGAGAAGATGAGGAAGACCGAAGAAGACATTTTTAATAAACCACTTGTCAACAACTGCCTACTGCTTTTTGTAACACGACACTCCTTTTTTGGTAAAAGGGTAGGGGTAAAATGTACTCCAACTCATTCACATGGGGGGATGGCATCTGGTTGTCCAGATTCTGATAAGCCCCCTGCCCGCAGGGGGTTGTCGGGAATAGGCCCTTGTCCCCATTGAAATGGGGACAAGGTGCTTTGGGGGACACACCAAAGCACCCTCCTCCTGTCCCGTGGTATGGTTCAGGAGGGGGGTGCTTGCTCTGCCCCCCTATCCTGACCTGCCAGGTTGCATGCTCAGATAAGGGTCTGGTATGGATTTTGGTGGAAACCCCCATGCCATTTTTTATTAATTATGGCACGGAGTTCCCCTTAAAATCCATACCAGACCTGAAGGGCCTGGTTTGCATTTTGAGAGAGATCCCCATGGCATTTTTTTTAAAAAATCTTGTCGCGGGGTTCCCCTTAAAATCCATACCAAACCTGAAGGGCCTGGTATGGATTTTGGGGGGACCCTATGACGTTTTTTTTATATATATATATATATTAATACACCGCCTGAAGTGGATTATATACTGTACACAGTTGAATGCACTGTATATATACACTGAATTCAGAATATATATATATATATATATATATATATATATATATATATATATATATATATACAGTATCTCACAAAAGTGAGTACACCCCTCACATTTTTGAGAATATTTTATTATATCTCTTCATGTGACAACACTGAAGAAATGACACTTTGCTACATGTAAAGCAATGAGTGTACAGCTTGTATAACAGTGTAAATTTGCTTTCCCCTCAAAATAACTCAACACACAGCCATTAATGTCTAAACTGCTGGCAACAAAAGTGAGTACACCCTCCAAAGCAAAAATGTCCAAATTGGGCCCAATTAGCCATTTTCCCTCCCCGGTGTCATGTGAATCGTTAGTGTTACAAGGTCTCAGGTGTGAATGAGGAGCAGGTGTGTTAAATTTGGTGTTATCACTCTCACTCTCTCTCATACTGGTCACTGGAAGCTCATTATGGCCTCTTATTGCAAAGAACTCTCTGAGGATCTGAAAAAATGAAATGTTGCTCTACATAAAGATGGCCTAGGCTATAAGAAGATTGCCAAAACCCTGAAACTGGGCCGCAGCACAGTGGCCAAGACCATACAGTGGTTTAACAGGACAGGTTCCACTCAGAACAGGCCTCGCCATGGTCAACCAAAGAAGTTGAGTGTACATGCTCAGCGTCATATCCAGAGGTTGTCTTTAGGAAATAGACGTATGAGTGCTGCTAGCATTGCTGCAGAGGTTGAAGGGGTGGGGGATCAGTCTGTCAGTGCTCAGGCTATAGGCCACACACTGCATCAAATTGGCCTGCATGGCTGTCATCCCAGAAGGAAGCCTTTTCTAAAGATGATGCAAAAGTAAGCCTGCAAACAGTTTGCTGAAGACAAGCAGACTAAGAACATGGATTACTGGATTTACTTAAGATAAACTTATTTGGTTCAGATGGTGTCAAGCGTGTGTGGTGACAACCATATGAGCAGTACAAAGACAAGTGTGTTTTGCCTACAGTCAAGCATGGTGGTGGGAGTGTCAGGGTCTGGGGCTGCAGGAGTGATTCTGGCACTGGGGAGCTACAGTTCATTGAGGGAACCATGAATGCCAACATGTACTGTGACATACTGAAGCAGAGCATGATCCCCTACCTTCGGATACTGGGTCGCAGGGCAATATTACAACATGATAATGACCCAAAACACACCTCCAAGACAACTACTGCCTTGCTAAAGAAGTTGAGGGTAAAGATGATGGATTGGCCAAGCATGTCTCCAGACCTAAACCCTATTGAGCATCTGTGGTGCATCCTCAAATGGAAGATGGAGGAGCACAAGGTCTCTAACATCCACCAGTTCCATGACGTTGTCATGGAGGAGTGGAAGAGGACTCCAGTGACAACCTGTGAAGTTCTGGTGAACTCCATGCCCAAGAGGGTTGAGACAGTGCTGGAAAATAATGGTGGCCACACAAAATATTGACACTTTGGGCCCAATTTTGACATTTTAACTTAGGGGTGTACTCACATTTGTTGCCAGTGGTTTAAACATTAATGGCTGTGTGTTGAGTTATTTTGAGGGGACGGCAAATTATACAGGTATATACTCACTACTTTACATTGTAGCAAAGTGTCATTTTTTCAGTGTTGTCACACGAAAATATATAATAAATATTTACAAAAATGTGAGGGGTGTACTCACTTTTGTGAGATAATATATATACAGTATCTCACAAAAGTGAGTACACCCCTCACATTTTTGTAAATATTTTATTATATTTTTTCATGTGACAACACTGAAGAAATGACACTTTGCTACAATATAAAGTAGTGAGTGTACAGTTTGTATAATAGTGTAAACTTGCTGTCCCCTCAAAATAACTCAACGCACAACCATTAATGTCTAAACCTCTGGCAACTAATGTGAGTACACCAATAAGTGAAAACATCCAAATTCGGCCCAAAGTGTCAATATTTTGTGTGGCCACCTTTATTTTACAGCACTGCCTTAACCCTCTTGGGCATGGAGTTCACCAGAGCTTCACAGGTTGCCACTGGAGTCCTCTTCCACTCCTCCATGACGGAGCTGGTGGATGTTAGAGACCTTGCGTTCCCCACCTTCCATTTGAGGATGCCCCACAGATGCTCAATAGGGTTTAGGTCTGGAAACATGCTTGGCCAGTCCATCACCTTTACCCTCAGCTTCAGGGGCGGGCAGATAGGGGTCGCAGGAGTCGCCATGGCGACCGGGCCCCATGCTGGGGGGGCCCAAAAGGGCCCCCTGTATGCCTAGATTAGGTGAGGGGATGAGGACTGGAGTGCTCCGTTCCTCAGCCGAACGGCGCTGCAGGGAGCCTCGTCACACTGTGAAAGTGAAAGCAGTGTGTGCTGTGCTCTTTGTCTCCCCCTACAGTGCAGTACTCGGCAGGAAGAGAAGAGAGAAGGTACTGACGTTTTTTTAACTTTAATGTTAACATGTTTACATGTGTGGGGGGGTAGTTAGAGGCATAGGTGGGTGTG
>BLSH010086092.1:169684-211346 GCA_018402905.1 Glandirana rugosa
TATATATATATACATATATATATGTATATATAGTATATTATCTATATACTACACTGACTACACGCCACAAACTAACCTAGCTCAATTCTCCACTTTTACACACTACCTACGGCTGCTGTTTAAGCAGCCTTATATGGTGTGGGGCATGGACTGAGACCCCTGAGCCATGATTGGCCAAAGGCACCCTGCCTTTGCCAACCATGGCTCTCATAACAGAGCATGCTGTGATTGGCCAAAGCATGCGGGTCAGCATACTTTTGCCAATCAGTGGTTGTCTTCCCCGCGGTCTCGCACTGCATTATGAGGTGCACGAATCTGCCTTGAACGCCCCATAATGTTCTAACTTTTGCAAACAGGCGAACACCCGATGTTCGACTCGAACATCGGGCCCATCCCTACAAGTTAATAAAATTCATCCATGGGAAGTAAAAACACAGCAAGTACACCTGTAAAATACTTGATTTTCTGTGCTTTTGCCTACACATTTCAGGAATTCGATCAGGACAGTTACTATGTTAAAGTGTTAGTTTCTTTCCCTGGGCATTAGAACACCATGTGAAGTATGTTTGCTTATGCAGTCAAATTATATATAATGGTTACTGAGTGATGAAATAGAATATTCAGAGCCAGAGAACACCATTGGGAACATTTTTGTAACAGTCTGGGGCTATTTAAGAAACCAGTGATAATTAAAACTGCATCCACCAAAAATGAAAATATCAGTTTTGCACTTAGCGTAAATAGAATGCAGATTGATTTCATATTAGATTTTGATAATAAATGTAGTGTTTAGCAAGGTCTATTTTCATAGAATAATATTATGTCATCTTATGAACCTTCTTAGGGGGTTCTATCATTACCTGGAAATTTCAACTCACACATTTTGGCAAGCACATAGGTCTTAGGCAAGCCCATGTTACTGATGCTGTTATCTTCCCCTGTCATTGGTATCCTTTTATAAACAGATACAACATTTGTAATGGTAACTGTGATTGGAAATGTGATACTTATAAAAACCCTAGAGCACAAACCTTTGAGTTGGTGTGCTATATATATTTATTATGAATGCCCGTGAACTCTCCAGAATGTAAAAAAATAAAAAGAGCATATCAATCTTGCAATTCAAACATAATTCCCCTAGGATTGGACTTTACAATATACCTAAAGAGATACATTTGCACTTCTGGATCTAAGCTAGATTTAAGCAAGCAAGTGCAGGCACTAGTAAATGAAATAATGATTCCAATCCAACACTCAGTATTCTTGTTCCCTGTTTTTCATGCTGGTTGCTTTATGTTCCAGCAAGTGTCAGCCTCCTGTCCACCAACAGGGGTCCTGCAGTTTTTGCACTTCTTCAATTTACTCCCTCTGGTAGATGCAAGATTTTAAAATTGTGCCTCCCCAACAGTTAGATGCTTTATCAATCTACAAGTTTCCTTGAATGCATATCTTGTATTGCTCTGACTACCGACTCTCACATAGGGATGGGCCCGCGGTTTGAGTCAAACGTTCGCCCATTCATCAAATTTAGAATATTATGGGTCTTTCGCAGTGACTTCGCTGATGCGGAGCCCCCCATAATGCATTGCGCACAGTCGGCGTGCACAGCTCCTCCCCAATGGGAGGGCTCCAGCTGTCTGCACGCTGTTCACTTTGGCACTTTATTTATATGGCAGGGTGGGGCCACCTGGCGGCGTAAGCGAGCGACCCCGCCCCTTCTGACATCATGCAACGCCAGAGGGGGCAGGTCATGTTCTTACATCACCAGGTGGCCCCGCCCTTCCATATAAATAAACTGTCATAACAAACAGCAGTCAGTCGGTGGGAGCCCTCCCATGGAAGAGGAGCTGTTGCGTTTTTTTTTCAGGTCCATCGTGCGCCGTGATTGATGATGGATTACAATAGGGGAAACATATTTTTTTCTTTTAATAAAGGAATTGTCCCTAATTGTCTCCTGTGCTTTTTTCTTTTTTGATACTTTTTGGTGAAGTAGTAGGGGTACAATGCTAATTCACATGGGGGGGTCGGGATCTAGTGGCCCCTTATTAAAGGGGGCTTCCAGATTCCAATAAGCCCCCGGCCTGCACAACCCCACAATCACAGCCCAGGGGTGTGAGGAAGTGTCTCTTGTCCCCATCAACATGGGGACACGGTGCTTTGGGGTGGGGGAGGTGCAGAGTACCCCCGCCCCAATGCACCCATACTCCCCATGTTGAGGGCATGTAGCCTGGTATGGTTCAGAAGGGGGGGGGGCTCTCGCTTGTCCCCCCCTATCCTGGCCAGCCAGGTTGCATGCTTGGATAAGGGTCTGGTATGGACTGGGGGGGGGGGGGGGGGGAACCACACACACATTTTCTCTTTGTTTTTTTCTAAATTGCCAGGAAATGGCAATATGGTACAGCCGCGATAATAAATGACAATTTTTCCTTTGGAAATTTAATTTTGCTCTGGCACTGTTTTAACCTCCCTGGCGGTGTTCCCGAGTGTGGCTCGGGGTGGATTTTCAGTACCAAGAACGGTAACCCCGAGCCACACTCGGGATTGCATTGCTGGATCCAGGCAGCGCTACTCACCTTGTCCCCTGGATCCAGCGATGTCCCCCGCAGTGTCTGTGTGCTGTGTCTGCCGACAGATGACTCTGTGTACTGGGCTCCGTTCCCTGCGAGCATCGTGTCGCACGGGGACGGAGACCGGCGGGAAATTCAAAAAGTGAAACACACACAGCACATAAAGTACACTGTAATCTTATAGATTACATTACTGTATGAAAACATTTCACATCCCCTTTGTCCCTAGTGGTTTGCCCAGTGCCCTGCATGCACTTTTATATCATATATGTCATTCTTTCTGCCTGGAAACTTGAGAATGCCCATGGCAACCAAAAAGTGTCTCTTTACGTCAAAAGTGGTTTTCGATCAGCTAGAAAACACCGATAGTAAATAAGAATAATTTGCATAATTGAGTGATACTGATTTTTGGGGAAATTTATCATCAGAAACTGAAAGTGACGACAGCGACAATTCTGCAAATGAGAAAATTTCAGTGTTTTTGATTTGATTACATTATTGAATACATTTTATTACTATTATGTTATTATTTTTGATAATTATTTTTAGTTATTTATTATATTATAATTTATGATTTCATGTTTCAAACTTTATCATACCCGGGATGTCTACTAGACTCGTTTGGACAGATTTAAGTGAGTTATTCCTAAAAATTACAGGCCTACAATATAAAACGCCAAATTTCCATGCAAAATAATGGTACCGCTTTCAGCACCAAAAATCTGAAATAATCATACCGCCAGGGAGGTTAAAGGAATTTTCATTTTTTTTTCACTTTAAGCATTATTAAAATGATTTTAAAACTTTTTTTTTGCATTGATACATGTCCCCTAGGGCAGGAGCTGGGTCCCCATACACTTTTTAAGGCAATAGCTTGCATATAAACCTTTAAAATTAGTACTTTTGATTTTTCAAGTTCAGGTCCCATAGACTTTAATGGTGTTCGAATGGTCGCACACATTTTTTGCCTGTTCTCATGTTCTGGTGCAAACTGAACTGGGAGGTGTTCAGTACATCCCTACTGTCACCTTGAAGTACCCTGCTTTGTCCATTACCTGTTTTGCTTCAGCCCTGTTAGCTTTCTACGCTGCTTTCAATTTGCTTGAATATTGTGCAGATAAACCAATGTGTTTAGATAAGTTATAACAGAGGCGAGTTAGCTATTATATTCAAAAACCTTGTTCCATGCCAGGTGTTATAGCCAGCGTCTCTAAACTTTGCAGTACACGAGGCCCACATTGTATATATATTCACAGACTGAAAAAAAAATCAGTCTTATAAATGAATGAGTATCCCCTTACATCAGGGTCCCCATCAGAGTGCCCATTACATTGGGGTTCCTTTAGCATCCCTCTTACATCCAAGTCCCCATCAAAGTTCACCTTACATTAGAGCTCCCTTACATCAAGGTACCCCTCATATCAGAGTCCCCCTTATATTATTGTCCACATCAGAGTAACTCCTTATATTATTGTCCGCATCAGAGCTCCTCTTATATCAGACTCCTCCCTCACATTGGAGTCTTTATTGGGGCACCTACACATCAGAATCACGCTTACATTAGGGTCCACATCTGAGAACCCCTCCCGCATCAGGTTTACAGAGTCCCTTGATGTTAGAGTATCCATCAGAGTTTTACGTAACATCAAGTTCCACATCATACTTGCTTCTTACATCAGAGCCCTCATCAAAGTTCCCCTAACCACTACAGGGGTTACAACATTATTGTAGCAGCAGGAAATGAGTTCAAAGGTGGAGCAGGTCTGGACAGAAACAATTTCATCCTCCGGTGAATTTTTGGACAAGCACATCATTGGTTGCTAGGATGCCAGCAGTCTTAGCAGACAAGGATGGGTATGATAACAGCACAGCAGGGGGGAACCTGCACTGTAGACATATGGGAATTGGTGAAGGAGAGGTGGGCACCACTGCCAGCTTCTGCTTACCTGAATCTCCAGTCTGTGCACATTGAGGTCAGATAAAATGTTGTAGCAGGCCAGATGTAGCCTGCAGCTCATAGTTTGGAAATATCAGTATGCTATCTAGTATATAAATCCCCACCTTGTTTTTATATTTACTGGGCTGCTGAAAAAAAGGGTACATGTCCCCCTAGCACATTGCAATTTGCATTTGGTTTATGTCAAGTTTGCATAAGGTCAGATTTTATAACAACTTGAACACAGATTGCCAAACTGGTTTGTAAATCATTTGGTATTACATCCAGTATTGCTTACTGTTTGAATTGGCTGTGCTGGCACTGTTGACTAGGTATTGTATATTGGTTGATACATTGCTGTTTGAGGTGTGCACTTTTATCTTTCTTTGCTATGTTCATTACCACTTACTGTATACTGTACTTTGTACATACATTAACATTTACAGTACTTCTATGTCTTTGGTCAATTGTGTCATTATTATTGCAGTTCATACAAGATTCCTTCAAAAGTTTCCTAACAGCATTCTATGTAGGACAGACTGAACTTCTACTTGTATGGCCAAAGCCTCAAATACTTTTTGTGAGATTCCAAACTAAGGCCTTCAATCATGGGCGTCCACAGAACTTTTTTCGGGGGGGGGGGGGGGCATCATTTTAAGGTCACCCATGCTCTGCTTCTTTTCGACAATGTCATTATCACATTATCATGGTCAGAGACTGCAGATATAGTACAAGAGATGGTCAGAGACTGCAGACATAGTACAAGAGATGGTCAGAGACTGCAGACATAGTACAAGAGATGGTCAGAGACTGCAGACATGGTACAAGAGATGGTCAGAGACTGCAGACATGGTACAGGAGATGGTCTGGGACTGCAGACATAGTACAAGAGATGGTCAGAGACTGCAGACATGGTACAGGAGATGGTCAGAGACTGCAGACATAGTACGGAAGATGGTCAGAGACTGCAGATATAGTACAGGAGATGGTCAGAGACTGCAGACATGGTACAGGAGACGGTCAGAGACTGCAGACATACTACAGGAGATGGTCAGAGACTGCAGACATGGTACAGGAGATGATCAAAGACTGCGGACATGGTACAGGAGATGGTCAGAGACTGCAGACATGGTACAGGAGATGGTCAGAGACTGCAGACATGGTACAGGAGATGGTCAGAGACTGTGGACATGGCACAAGAGACAATCAGAGACTGCATACATGGTCCAAGAGACTGTCAGAAACTGCATACATGGCTCAAGAGGATAAGGACTTAGTGGGGAACCCCCGATCCGATCCCTGATTCCAGGGGGGGCAATGGCCCCCCCTTGCCCCTACCTGCGGACGCCCATGCCTTCAATGGTATTTCCATGTATGCTTAGCCAAGTGTATCACAGAAAACACTGTTCATGTAGATATCTACCCATTCTTTATTAAATATTGGTGCCAACATAACTCAAGCTCCTGCACAATCTGATCCTTGCACAAACATCAAAACTGACCTTCAAAGCAGGCACATCACTTGGGCAATGTATAGGAACCGTGGGAGTTTCACTTCAATTAAAAAGAGCACCAACTTTACTCTAAAAAGGCAATGGCCAAATTAGCCATATAATCATCCGCATGTTTAAAATTCTGCCCTCATTTTGTTTTGGCCTGGAGTCTTGATCATTAATGTTACAACGTGTGGTATGGTGTTGTAAGGAACTAGGAAAGGAGAATTCTCATCATTTTATATACTGTACCAAAGCATGGCATTATATTCTCATGGGCATCGTGAACATTTGGAACAGCTGTAAATAGAACAACTCCTCTCTGGTCTCCTGGGATGTGACCTATAACTCTTACTTTCAGAAGACTGTCATTAGTTTCTTCAAAAGCTTTTTACTTCTGATAATGAACAAGTTTTGAATAGGATTCTGTAATCCTAAGCAAAGCTCAGCTAGGAATACACAATGAAGAAAAAGACACAGCAAGGGAGAATTTCTGAAACTATAGCAACATGCAGTATAAACGAAGTAAATCACACTTCAGCATATGTCATCTTGTTATGTAAGACTGTTTTGCTGGTACTTTTAAAGAATGCAGTACCTACACTACCACTGAGTGTTTTTTCCTAAATCTCTTCTGGGCTATTGGCTCTATATATATATAGATTATTAATATTGCTATCGATTGAGGCTAATCACAAAAGTTCAGCAGAACGTATTGTGTAATAAGGTTCAATAGTGGACAAAGGAGACAGTTTTGCAACTGGGTAAGTAGCGATTATAGAAACATGTTATAAGAACAAAGTCCAAGCATAAAAGCTGCAAATGGGACCCTGCAATGGTAATAGTAATGTGTTGAAAAATTAATAACCATGATAATAGCCTGCTAAGAAAATGCAGCTGTAATAATTATGATTGACAAAAATAATTACCATTTTTTAAATTAAAATACATCTGTTTGCTTTTTTTTTAATCATTTGTGCCATCTTAGTGTGAATGATCTCCTACAGCCTCTTTTCAATCACCTCCTGCCTGTAGTGGACCATGCTATTTGCTGAAATGATCACTTGCATATTTTCCAACATCTTTATCCCAGTAACCAAGAAAGACATTGGGCACCATTCACAAAGCAGTATCTTACAGTGTTTTAAAAAAAAAAATGTGACATTCAATAAACAACACTACTAAAATACTGCATGAGCTATTTTATGAAGTTATGCAGTATTTTAGTAATGAAAGCCTGTGGTAATTTACTGACGGCTGTAGCCCGCGTCCTTAACACAGTCTGAAAATAGCTGGTTGTTGCCCTTAACAACTGACAGCTGAATGTAAAATAAAGAATTGCTGGCAATGAGAAATTAAAGCGGGGTTCCACCCAAAAATGGAACTTCGGCTTTAAGTACTCCTCGCCCCCTTACATGCCACATTAGGCATGTTTTTTTTTTTTTTTGGGGGGGGGAGTGTGTCCCCAGGTTTCAGAGGGACTTCCTGTCCCTCTTCCACCTTCCGCCTCTGGCCCGCCTAGGCGACTCCTCCTCTCCTCCTAGGCAGCCCCTCCCTCCTGGCAATCTTCTGGGATGTCACAGGTCCCAGAAGATTGCCTGGCCACTAGGAATGCGCAGCGCGACTCGCGCATGTGCAGTGGGTGCCCGGCCGTGAAACCAGGCCGGGTGCCCACATTAGGAATGGCGGGGCCATCGGGAGGAGGGGGGAGACGAGTGAGGCTTCGGGCGCAGCCATCGCTGGACCGGGAGACAGGTAAGTTACTGTCTATTAAAAGTCAGCAGCTACACTATTTGTAGCTGCTGGCTTTTAATAAACAAAAAAACGAGTGGAACTCCACTTTCAGAAAAAAAATGGCGTGGGGTCCCCTTATAATCCACACTAGGTCGTTCAGGTCTGGTATGGATTTTGAGGGGAACTCCCATGGCAAAATGTAAAGCAAAAAATGGCCTGGGATCCCCACCAAAATCCATACCAAAAACAAAATCTCTGCTCCCGATGAAGGCACCCGCCGACTGACAGCTCTGCCTCCTGATGCTAAATAAATTAAGGGGTGGTGCCACCCGGTCACGTGGCATCGCCCCTTAGTTTCTTTAGTGGTAGGAGGTGACGGAGTTGTCAGGCTGCAAAAGCCTTTGTCTGGACTGGCACTTTTTTTTTCGGGTTGGTGGGTGTGGTGGGCATTGTGATTGACAATGGATCTACACTGGAGGACATTTTTTTAATTTATGTATTTTTTAATAAAGGACTTTAAACAACTGCTTCCTGTGTTTTTTACACTACACTTTTTTGGTGAATGAGTAGGGGTACCATGTACCCAATACTCATTCACATAGTGGGGGCCAGGATCTGGGGGGCCCCTTGTTAAAAATGCTTGTAAATATCACATAAAGCAATAGTGAATTGACATTTTCAGGATCACATGCAGTATTTAGAGAAACACCTAAACACCGCATGCAATCTGCTTTTGTGAATGGAGCCCCTTGTCACCCTTTGCCCAAGGCACACACATATCATGCTCTCCTTCCAGGCAGTGCTGCTCAGATCATGCCCACTTTTTGGGCGGTCCTACCCAAATCATGCTACCATTTTGAGTGGCCTTGCCCAGATCATGCCCACTCTTGGGTGGTTCCCCCACTAATTATGCAGGGACTATCCATTTTAGATCATTACCCTCTCAATAATACCCTTTTTGAGCTATTGCATATGCTCAGTAACTCATACTGTATAAGGGTGAGGCTGTGAGCTCAGAACACAGCATCATTGGGACAGAGCACCTAGAAGCATGACTGTCCCAGCAAATCCAAAACTGATTATCACTGCAGGAACAGTACTGGGAAATAGAAACAAAATGTTATCCCCATATAACATGATATGCAGAACCATGGCTCTTTATGACAGAATCACCAGTTATTATTCATTTGAATGTTGTAAAAAAAACTTTTGAAATGACATTAACAGTTTAAAGCCCATAAGATTTCAGTGACTAGGTCTACTTGGGGTCTACTTTAAACAGTTCACATCTGAGGCAATTTTTTTTAGTGCACACACTTCACATCTGGGGCAATCTAAAATATAAAATAAGCTGTTGCATCCAGTAAACAAATACCAAATATATCAAGTCTCAAAAGTAATGGGGCAGCAATAGAGCTGCCCAAATCATTTTTAATGAACATCTGATTGCAGATTGAAGCTGCAGTCATGTGTGTGTTTTATCAAATGAAGCCCAGGATGTTTATAAAAGGCCTAAGGGTGGCACATGGATAAAAACCCACCTCTGTTGCTTATGAAAAAAAACTAACTATGAAACAGTAGCCAAACACACTTGAGCTTCTTAATATTAATGCAAGTCCACACAATAAAAAACCGAACACACAATATAATAAACTCAAAATTAAAAAAAATGTATATAGAGCTGAATTCACAGTATAATAATTACACAGAAGTCATATCAATATACTGAATATATATATATATATATATATATATATATATATATACAGTATCTCACAAAAGTGAGTATACCCCTCACATTTTTATACATATTTTGTTATACCTTTTCATGTAACAACACTGAAGAAATTACATTTTGCTACAATGTAAAGTAGTGAGTGTACAGCTTGTATAACAGTGTAAATTTGCTGTCCCCTCAAAATAACTCAACACACAGCCATTAATGTCTAAACCTCTGGCAACAAAAGTGAGTACACCCCTAAGTGAAAATGTCCAAATTGAGCCCAAAGTGTCAATATTTTGTGTGGCCACCATTATTTTCCAGCACTGCCTTAACCCTCTTGGGCATGGAGTTCACCAGAGCTTCACAGGTTGCCACTGGAGTCCTCTTCCACTCCTCCATGACGACATCATGGATATGGCAGATGTTAGAGACCTTGCACTCCTCCTCCTTCTGTTTGAGGATGCCCCACAGATGCTTAATAGGGTTTAGGTCTAGAGACATGTTTGGCCAGTCCATCACCTTTCCCTTTAGTGTTATTTAGTGTCATTTCTTCAGTGTTGTCACATGAAAAGGTATAGATAAAATATTTACAAAAAAAGTGAGGGGTGTACTTACTTTTGTGAGATGCTGTATACTTATTGTAGCAGGGTGGTACCCTGCCAGAGTCCAGGTTTAGGATAAAACCAGTCCCCTAATGAGTCAGCTGGGTTCTCGGTTTTTAGTAATAACCAGACCCAGACTCAGAGCTTCCAGTTGGAGATGACTCCACCCTGCAGACAGGAAGTCTGGGCCTGGGAGTCAGGAAAGGCTGCACCTAGGAGACAGGTGGGAGCCAGTGTATCATGAAGCTATTACATGTCAGCATCGAGTTGCTGAGCATTGAGTCTGTGGGAGACAGACTAAGGCCTAAAGCAGAAAGCCTAAGCAGGAGAGCTGCACGTGTTTATACAATGATGGTGGAACCCCCTGCTAGGGAAGATTACTGTTTGTGTGAACTTTTTCATTCCCTTTAATAAAAGTGGGCTACCATGCCCTTAAAGACGCAGTAGTGGTGGCACGTTTCCTGGAAGTCATTTGCACCGCTTGAGTCTAATCACCCCGAATGTTAAAATATATATATATATATATATATATATATATATATAAATAGCCTAACTCAAATTACAAATAAGGAAAAGTGCATTTGTATAGAGATTATCATGAATCTTTAGTATATATAATATGATTAGTGTGACTATAAGCTACAGAACCTAGGAGAACTCCAAGGTTACAAAGGGTTATCTGAGACAGTATTCCAAATTTTTATATAGTGAGTTGTTGCTGCACATTCTCTCTTTTTATTATCATAGCCAGAATTGTTTCATAAGATTGACAGCAAAACTATTTCTTGGGAGAATGCACAATTTTTCTTTTTTGTATTATACACGCTCATTTCCTCTACTGCTCTTTTGTTCACAGGATCAATGACAAATTAAACACATTCCTATGGCCTTTAATTTACAGGGCATTCAATGTGATCCACACCCATGGATCTTATAGTACCTTGCCTGCTCAGATGGCACTCTTTACGCTCTCAGCACACGGGATGACGATCGTGTTCAACACGTCGTACTCACGACTGTTGTATGCAGAATCGATCGTCTGCGCCGTGCTTTCAACAGTTGAACATACGACGGTCGTTCGTGGGAGTTGTATGTGCAGACTAGAAAACTTGGTCGTGTCAACAAGCTCGCATACGACCGTTGTATCGTGTGTAGAGCAGCTGTGTTCAACAAAGTTGTATTGTGCTAAACACGCATGCACCAAGTCCACTTCAACTAACATGAAATTAGATGAAGGAGCCCAAAAGGTGACGCTACTTCCTCATTATACGCTCGTTCGCGTCATCACGTTCGGCCGGCCGCAAGTTGTATGTACGACCGTCGTGTGCATGTCAGTAGGCTACATACGACCGTCAACGTACGATTCAACACGGTCGTACGCACGATCGTCGTCCCGTGTGTACGAGCCATAAGACTTTCATTGGGGTGTATTCATTTGTGCAACATGGTCTTGAATGCATTTTTTAGAAAAAAATATTTTTTGTGTGTGCAAATTAATAAGTCTTGGTTGCAATCAATGGCCCACATTTATGGCAGTATTTTGTAGTATAGTGTCCCATAGAAAATGTTGATTCTGAAAGGAAAGTAAAGGTTTTCTGACAAATCAGTCTGTTGGGATGTACACATTTATGCTGAGAGATGTATGTACTGTATATATATATATATATATATATATATATATATATATATATTCTCACATTTTTGTAAATATTTTATTATATTTTTTCATGTGACAAAACACTCCTAGATTGTAAGCTCTAACGAGCAGGGCCCTCTGATTCCTCCTGTATTGAATTGTATTGTAATTGTACTGTCTGCCCTAATATTGTAAAGCGCTGCGCAAACTGTCGGCGCTATATAAATCCTGTATAATAATAATAATAATTATATTTTTTCATGTGACAACAGTGGAGAAATGGCACCTTGCTGTAAAGTAGTGAGTGTACAGCTTGTATAACAGTGTGAATTTGCTGTCCCCTCAAAATAACTCAACGCACAGGTATTAATGTCTATACTGCTGGCAACAAAAGTGAGTACACCCCTAAGTGAAAATGTCCAAATTGGACCCAATTAGCCATTTTCCCTACCCGGTGTCATGTTAGCGCTACAAGGTCTCAGGTGTGAATTGGGAGCAGGTGTGTTAAATTTGGTATTATCGCTCTCAGTCTCTCATACTGGTCACTGGAAGTTCAACATGGCACCTCATGGCAGAGAACTCTCTGAGGATCTGAAAAAAAGAATTGTTGCTCTACATAAAGATGGCCTAGGCTATAAGAAGATTGCCAAGACCCTGAAACTGAGCTGCAGCATGGTGGCCAAGACCATATAGCGGTTTAATAGGACAGGTTCCACTCAGAACAGGCCTTGCCATAGTCGACCAAAGAAGTTGAGTGCACATGCTCAGCGTCATATCTAGAGGTTGTCTTTGGGAAATAGACGTATGTGTGCTGCCAGCATTGCTGCAGAGGTTGAAGGGATGAGGGGTCAGCCTGTCAGTGCTCAGACTATATGCCGCACACTGCATCAAATTGGTCTGCTTGGCTGTCGTCCCAGAAGAAAGCCCCAAACACACCTCCAAGATAACCACTGCCTTGCTAAAGAAGCTGAGGGTAAAGGCGATGGACTGGCCAAGCATGTCTCCAGACCTAAACTCTATTGAGCATCTGTAGGACATCCTCAAATGGAATGTGGAGGAATGCAAGGTCTCTAACATCCACCAGCTCCGTGATGTCGTCACGGAGGAGTGGAAGAGGACTCCAGTGGCAACCTGTGAAGCTCTGGTGAACTCCATGCCCAAAGCAGTACTGGAAAATAATGGTGGCCACACAAAACATTCACATTTTGGGCCCAATTTGGGCAAATGTGAGGAGTGTACTCACTTTTATGAGATACTGTATATATGATACAGAAGAAGCGCAAGTATGAACTATATATGTACATTATATATATTGAGACCCTGACACACTCCGGCGTATCAATTCTGAGTTGAAAAAAAATGTTTTTTTACAGCTTTCTTTGGTATTCATGGATTGGACTACATAGCTAAGAGATTTCAAAGTGTCTTAGGAGGGAAGAAACCTCCAACCCAGTGTCCAGGTCTTCTTGAAAATCAGCAGGGTGTGTGTCCAGGTGCACACAGCCCTTATTATGAAGGCCTGCTGAGAATGTAGGACAGTTGCTGCATTTCAAAGACTCAGCCTTTGTGTAAGGGATAGATATGTGCTCCAGTTATGAAAGTTAACCTAATTGAGAGACAAGACTCCATGTTGCAGAGAATCCCTTACCCACAGAAATGGGAGAGTTGGGGCAGCTAAACAGGTTGGGAGAGGATCGAGATTACTGAGGCAACTAGAGGGTCCAGGAGAGAAGTCTTAAGAGTGGGAGAGCCTGGGATGCTGGGAGTACTCTATCCGGAGGCCAAGAGTGGACTCCTGCAGTGAGGTGCTGCAAGCATAGACTGAGTGAGCCTGAACTTTACCTGGGGCTCCAGTAATGCACCTTCTCTCTTGAGACCACCAAGGTGGGATTCATCATCTCTCTACTGCAGGGTGAACCCGAGGCATAGGCCCTTAGATTATGGGAGCAGAACGCCCCTGAAGTCGCCACAGCGGCCACATTTTTTCAAGCCATGGCGCAACTTTATGAGGACCCCCACCAGGCTGCCACAGCGGACGCCGCCCTGTATACACTTCAGCAGGGTCGCCGTCCAGTGGAGGACTATGCCGCTGAGTTCTGGCGCTGGAGCGCAGATACAGCCTGGGGCAGTGCCACTCTCCTTTTCCAGTTCCATATGGGGCTATCCGAACCCTTAAAGGATAAGCTGGCACGAGTGGGGATACCTAAGACCTTGGAGGAACTAATCAATCTGGCCATCTCCATTGACCGGCGCCTCAGGGAGCGCCGCGCCGAAAGGTCATCTGGGCAGTCAAGCTCCACCTGGATGCTCCCACGGGTTCCTAGTTACCCGACTCCGCCTGCATTCCACCCAGCACCCTCCTCCTCCTCTCCGCAAGACGCCCCTGAACCAATGCAGATTGGGCTGTTATGCCCATCCCTCACCACCGAAGAGAGACAACGTCGCTTTTCTCTGAACTTATGCCTGTATTGTGGTGAACCAGGTCATGTGGTCAGGGTGTGCCCCACTTAGCGCTGTAAGTGCTCTGCAGTTACTTCAAGTGACCTGCCTAGCTCCCCAAGTTCTACAGCTCATTTTACTCTTCTCCTTTCTTTGCAGCTTCCCGGTGGGAATACCAAGGTCCCAGCCATCCTTGACTCCGGGGCGTGCAGTTGTTTCATTGACCAGGACTTTGCTGCACTGCATAACATTCCTTTACAACTAAAATCCCACAAGATGGTGATCCGCTTGGCCGACGGGTCGCACATTAAATCTGCGACCGACACCCATGAGACTGTCCCTCTTCCCTCTGTTACACTGAATGGTCATAAAGAACTCCTGCGGCTGGACGCCATTGCCTCTCCCTTCTGTCCCATTATTTTGGGCTTACCATGGTTCCGGGCACACAATCCCAGCATTGATTGAGCCACAGGGACAGTCTGCTCCAGTCGCCTTACTGCCAACAACATTGTTTAGCCTCCAGAGGTGAATTTGCCCCCCACTACTCTGCCTGGACGCTGATGCAGAACCTGATATCCGTACCCTCCTTCCACCGGCCTATCATTCATTTCTAGATGTCTTTAGTAAGAACAGGTCTGACAAACTACCTCCGAATAGGCCCTACAACTGCCCCATTGAACTGCTGCCTGGGGCAGAGGTGCCCTTTGGGAGGATTTATCCCCTCTCCGAACCCGAATTAGCGGTCCTCAAGGCCTACCTAGATGAGAACTCTAAGAAAGGGTTCATCCGATCCTCCACTTCTCCTGCTGAGGCCGGCATCTTCTTTGTGGAGAAGAAGGATCACTCGCTCAGGCCGTGCATCGACTACCGGGAACTCAACTGGGTGACCATTAAAAACCGTTACTCTCTGCCTTTAGTCCCAGAACTGTTTCAGAGGTTAGGAGCAGCCACCATCTACACCAAGCTTGACTTGCGGGGAGCATACAACCTCATTCGTATCAGGGAGGGAGATGAATGAAGACGGCATTCCGCACCCGCTTTAGTCATTAGGAGCACCTGGTGATGCCCTTTGGTCTATGCAATGCCCCAGCGACATTTCAACATTTTGTAAATGATGTGTTTCGGGACTTCCTTGACCTCTTCGTGATCATTTATCTGGATGACATCCTGATCTTCTCTGCTTCCCTCGAAGAGCACCTCGAAGAGCACTGTACGCATGTCACCAAAGTTCTGGGTCGACTCTGGCAACATGGCCTGTACGCGAAAGCGGAAAAGTGCTCCTTTGAGCAGCCTAGCATGCACTTCCTGGGACTGATTATCTCCACTACGGGCATTCATATGGATTCCCAGAAAGTCTCCACTATCCTGGAATGGCCCGCAATGGACAGAAAGGGAGTTCAGAGATTTGTGGGCTTTGCAAACTTCTACAGGACGTTCATTAAGGGCTTCTCAGCCATCGTGGAACCCATCATGCAGTTGACCAAACAGAACGTCCAGTTCCGTTGGTCTTTCCAGAAAATCAAATCCCTGTTCACCTCTGCTCCCATTCTGAAGCATCCAGACCCAGCGTTACCGACACATCAGAAACCGGAGTGGGGGCCATCCTATCTCAGCACCAAGGTGTCAAGGCCTTGCTTCACCCAGTCACCCAGTAGCCTTCTTTTCCTGCAAGTTGTCGGCACCAGAACGGAATTACAATGTGGGAGATAGAGAACTGCTGGCCATTAAGTCGGCTCTAGAAGAATGGCGGTACCTGCTTGAGGGAGCTTTACACCCTATTCTCATCTTTACTGACCACAAGAACCTAGAACGGCCAAGAGACTGAGACCCCGGCAGGCCCGCTGGGCACTCTTTTTCTCCAGATTCCAGTTCCACCTGACCTACCGGCCAGGATCAAAAAATGGCAAGCCTGATGCTCTCTCCAGGATGTTCTCAGAGCCAGGAAAAGCCGCTCCGCCTGACACCATACTCCCGGCACAGAACTTTCTCCTGACCAATGAGGACGTGTTATCTCAAATACGACGAACCCTGGCCAGATCCACTAACGTCAACGACACCAGACTAACTGTCAAAGATGGCCTATGGTGGTTCTGGCATAGAGTGTTCATTCCGGTGAGCCTGCGCCTCTGGATCTGAGGTCTTTGCCATGACCATAAATTGGCCGGACATTTTGGCTCACGGAAAACAGCCGAGCTTCTCTCACAATCCTTCTGGTGGCCGAATATCACAGAGGACTGTAAAAAATATGTCAGTACCTGTCCCATCTGTGCCCGGAGTAAAACAGAGAAGGCCAAAGCCTAGGGCCTCCTGAACCCTCTTCCAGTACACGAGCGCCCATGGTCGCAACTGGTGATGGACTTAATTTTAGCGCAATAGCGCCTGTAAAGCACACCAGTGTGAAAGGGGCCTAACAGAAAGATTGCTATAATGGCAAAACCTATTAGGGGTTCTAATTATTCCCTACTCTAAGGCTACTTTCACACTGAATCGGTAGCTGTGGTCGCAGAAAAACCCAGCTAGTTTTAGCAGAGTTAAAAAGAGGTTAAAAGTGCTGGCGCTCCACGCTCCCGAGGCAGTCGCTTGCCATTCATTTCAATGGCAGGGGCGGTAGAGGAGCGGTATATACACCGCTCCCATCACCACCCCAAAGATGCTGCTTGCAGGACTTTTTGTAATGTCCCGCAAGCGCCCCGCCCCAGTGTGAAAGCACTCAGGGCTTTCACATTGGAGTGGACTGGGTTGGATTTTTGAGGCGCTTTACAGAGCTATTTTCAGCTAAATAGTGTCTGTAAAGTGCTTCAGTGTGAAAGGAGCCTTATCAAAAAAAACATTTGGCTAAACATATACTTTAAAGTCCCGCTGTAACAAACAGTGAGCAGGCAGGCTCTTTATTAGAGAAGAGACATGCAACGTCTCTTCTGCAAAAAGATGCACCTACCTGTATGCTTGCTGTCTTCTCTTCATGTAAACTGAGCTGTAAACTTAGCTTACACCATTGGCCTGTTCTCTTCATGTACACTTAGCTTACATCATTAGCCTGTTGTCTGTGTGTCAGGATGACAGACACAACTGGGCATGTGCAGGAGTGACATCATCCTGCACCAGCCAATGAAGATGGCTGAAGATTGGCACACAGCAGAAGATGCCGGGAGAAAAGCAAGGGGTGAGACCACTGAAACAAAGGTAAGTTTAGTTCCACTTTAAAGATTCATTATTATATTGGTGGGATACAGCACCATATACATTAGGTATGTGTAATGGTGTGTATACCATTACCTGCAGGCGAAAGCCAGAAGGGGGCAGGCGGTAGGTGCAAAAATGAATTACTAAACTTTGGTTATTTAATTTTCTCATGTTTCATTTCACTTTCATTGTTTTTGCTCTAGGTATTCCACAATCTACAGTAGAGGAGGTAATTCGTTAATGCCTTAAACTGGCTATATGTAGGGTATTTTGGTTATTTAGGGAAAATACATTTTTTTTGTGTTTTTGTTAGGCCATGTTTTTCTCTGGAGGAAAAAGCTAAAATGATTCATACATATTAATCTCAAGCCTGAAAAAAGAGAGTAGAAGCAAGGAGCAGGTGGTGCTTGCTCCTGACTCAGCAATGGACTGAATTAACCTTTCAGAAGGACCTCATGTATTCATACTTTGCTAATTTCAATAACATGTTTCAATGATCTGCATCTGCATTGCATTTTATACAAATAGCTTTCAAATAATCAATGAAGTATGAATAATCCACTGCAGTTTATGTTCTGCAAAACTTCATAATGATCAGGCCTTGACTGTTAATCTGGAACTCTGGACTAAAGGAAAAATGCACGGTGTGTCCTAGCATATATGCAAGATATCTGTAACCAAGAGTGATTGTAACATATCCTGACAGGGTGTGATCAATTGAGCTCTTAAAATACAACAATACTTTTTCCCAGAAGCAAACCCCCATCTTCCAGAATTTCCTCTATGCCATAAGAATCTAGAATGCTATGTGGGAACCATGCATTCCATCCCAGTTTCCCGCACCACATTCAAATCGCACTGCCCTTGTGATCTGCAGCAAGTGTCAGTGCAAAGTTAATGACACCCCAAACACAGATCACAAATGCAGTGCGTTTGCCCGTATTATATCACGTGGCACAAATGTAAGTGGTACTTTTGTACCGTGGAACAAATGTAAGTGCTGCAGGTGCCATGGACTCCAGCACTGGGGTTGGGTCTTTGCCTAAAGCCTAGTACACACTCATAGTTTTTATTTTGTTCAACCCAGAAGGGCAGAACAAAGAAAAACTGCCAGTTTAGGAGGAGCCGCTGTACTAACTATCCAACATTATTACAGTGATCTTGCTGTTCTTTGTGTTCTGACAGGGAGACGGAACCCATTGTAACTTTTCCGGTCATGCTCCTTTGACAGACAGCCACAGACTGCAGTACACACAGGCTGAATGTCGGCCAGTTTCTATTGAACTGGCCGATGCCACCCAACATTCAGCCCCTGTGTACTAGGCTTTACTTTCCTCCTGGCCATTCACAAAACACATGAAACCAGGCTTTGCCAGGAGGAGAGGGCAGCAAAGCTATACTAATCTGGGCCTCTGTACAAACTTATTTACAAGACTTAGAAGAAGACCTACATGTTTTACTGCTAGAAAATTGCTAATGTTATTGTGCCCAGAGTTGGACTTTAAAATTAATGTGTTTACATTAAATGACACAACCAAGTTTATGGAGCTCTTTTGATGCTTCAATTTTGATGAGACCAAACATGCAAATATCGGCTTCATTTCTTGAAGTGTTAAAGTGGTTGTCAACTCTCCTTTAAAAAAAAAAACCCTGCAAAACAAAGGCATAATGAGATAGTATGCATCACATACTAGCTCATTATGAAATACTTACCTTGGAACGAAGCTGTGGCAGCGGTCTCGGCACACCGCTGTGATCGGCGACATGCTTCTTCCAGATCCGTGGCTCTGGCCAATCACAGCACAGGCTCCAGCGCTGTGATTGGCCAGAGCCGTGCTAATGTCACTCCCACGCATACGCATGGCAGACTGCCGGTTATGTCACATTTACTCAAGAAACAGCACCCTGGGCCACCCTGCGCATGTCCTGATGATGTTGGCACATGCAGATACAGGTAAAATCTCCTAAACCTGTAGTTTAAAGTGGTTGTCCAGAGTTGACAACCACTTTAAGCCTAGTACACATGGGCTGAATGTCGGACGGCATTGGCCGGTTCTGTGTGTACAGCAGCTGGTCTGGCAGAAGCTGGCCATTGGGACAGTTTCTTTAAAAGGGTTATGACCAAAAAGGTCTGCCGATTGGCTCCCAATCGGTGCTCTCAGCCAATGGCTGAGAGTGCTGACCGGAGTGTTCTGTCGAAGGGGGGGAGGGCTGTCCCCCTGTCAGAACACAATAGCACAGCAGGGGATATCACTGTACTAACATCGGATTGTTAGTACAGTGGCTCTGACCTGAGCTGTTAGTAAAACTGGTAGTGTGTACAAGGTTTTAGGACCTTCTGGGCTTTACTATTGCTTAGTGAGGCTGCCCATTGTCCGTCCACTGAGTTAAAGAACTGTTATTCTTACTTGCAGGCATCAAAACACCCAGGAAGCTCTACAACCAAGGTTGCATGTGAACCTCAAAGTGGACACAGTTTAAAGTCTAAACCCTAAATAAATAAATTATTTTTTTTGATACATTGTTTTGGGGTTTTTTTTGCAAGATTTTTACATTTCATTGCTGCTGATTCCTGCCAGCCTTTTTGCATCTGCTGCTTGTCTGCATGCACATAGTCCTGTGCATCTGCATGTCATTGCTCAGGGTCTTGGATAGGTGTTGAGGCACATTTAGTATAAATACTCATCATACTTGAGGTTCAATTTAAGAAGTTTATCAAAGTAGACAATTCACAGGCGATAGGTAAATTTGAAACCTTTTGGAGGAAATGCCTTGCCTTTCAACAGGGCTGCGTTGGTAGGTGTGGTCAAAACAGACCTGGAACCAAGAGTATGGTCTGTTAGGTTTTGTCAAATATATAGTAACAGCAATAAACTTCCTAAATTTAACCTAAAGTGTGACAAATCTACATACTGAATGAACCTTTACACCTATCCAAAAACATTTTGAGGAATGCGTTTTCCATTTCTTTTAGAGAGGCAGCAACCTGAGACCTTAACAGGGCCCACCTACACCACACCTTCATTGGTTAAAAGCCCCCTTGGAGGATGACGTAGCTCACATCACTTTTATCAATACCAGACCATACACGGTCCAGCACTGTGCCACAAACCCATTGGGTTGCTAAGGATGGACTTCCTGATGGCAGCACCCCTAATCCCTATGACAGATTTACCACATATTACTTTTTTTCAAAGTGTAGCTTTAAAAAGATTAAAATCTATTTTGAAAGAAAATTAACATGCTTACTGACTGGATAAAAGTAAAGGGGAAAAGAAAGCCAAAAAAAGCTTTAATAAATACATTTTTTGGGTTTTTAGAGAAAGCTTAAGGCCGGCAATTCATGGTTCGAATCTCGGATGGTTCAGCAGGAACCGGTTGAAATTCGAACCATTGATAGTCGGGCTGAATGTACCAAGTCGAAGATCAACTTGGGTATGACCAGCCTACTGGATTTGCTTGCGATCACAAGCGGCTGCTATAGCCGCTAGCAATAATCATTGTTTTCACCCAGCGAAATGGCTTCCCCAGCCCCCCTCACCAGGTGAAGGCAATGGCTGGGCAGGAGAGATTCCCACATCAACACTGTCTGTGTTGATGGGGGAATTGAGCAAAAGAAATTTGCTCCGTGTATTGCCGGCATTAGTCCTATGTAGCAAGAAACTTTACGTGGATATAAAATCAGTGAATTATTGCAACGTATGATCTATAATCACTGCTTATGTAGCTTAACTATTTTTTTTTTTTATTTGAATCAACTTGAATTAAATTGAAATGACCATTTTAACTAGTGTTTGTGTTATCCTTCATGGCATATTAACATAGTTACATCTTAATGTTGCAGAAAAAAAGACAAATGATTAAAGCTATCATATAACAAAAATATATGCTTGAGTTTCAGACCCTTAGAATATCAAAATATATAATTATGTCTGTACAATATTACTGTTACAGAGTAACATAATAGAAAAATAGTGATTCAGGGCCACCATTGTTATACATGATTGTAAAGTGCATAATTCTAAGAAAAAAAGGGCATTGACACTAATGGTTGTTGCTGGGATGAAAAGAAAAGCCTGCCTTTATTGTACCACTCCATTAAAGAACACATTCTATGTAGCTCAGGAAAAGGTGGCATAAACACGATTCACCTTGGGAAATATTAATCTTTATGCTCTTTAGAAAAAAACTGCCCTGGGGATTGCTGAACATAGCCAAGCCAACAAACTATAGGGAACTCATTAGCAGGGCCTATACTCAGAAACCCTGAGAGAGTCTGCATCCTGGGAAGCATCTATATTGCAGAGAAATGGGAGGGAACACCATTAATGATTAAGTGTTTAATGAACATGTTTTAGAGACCTACTGCTCAAGTATAATACTGTAATTACCCTAAACACTGTATGATTCAGATCAAATATTCCACATTTTCCTTAATAAACCCAGCAAAAGGCTGGGCAATCTCTACTATGTAAGGGTCCCATAGCAAAATCATTACCACCCCCTCTAGCTATTTAAATTTCATTTTAAAATCAATGCCATTACTGAGACCTCAGTCATCTTTTAAATCTAGCTAATGCCAACTGCAACACACTAATTATTTTCTTGGCAATCTGACAGACCTGCCTGATTTGGACATACAGTACATTCATTTTATTCCAGAATTATGTCCTACATAGTACTGTTGCCTAGCCAATTTGGATCAGCGGGCTTCAGCAGTGCAGGACAGCGAGCATTTGTTGGATAGTTAGCATTTGGTTTTGTGTTAAAAGTGTGTGCTTCCACAAGAGTTCATTTAGTGTTAGGCATTAGGTTACTATAGGGGGTTGAGTGCATATAAACCCTCACAGTAAAGTCATTGCGTTTGCTCCCTTTTGGCCTGTTAAATATATACTTGAAAGTGTATGTTATTATCTGTGTTCTTGTTTACAGTCATTGTAAACCTATGATTTTTTAAAAATAAAAATAATAAACCTGTCTATACTTTACTGCTCTTTGTAATGGTTTTGCACAGAGCCATTCCGATCCTCCTCTTCTGGGGTCTCCCACCAGCGCTACTGACTCCTCCTCTTCATCGGGTACCCCTACGTAAAGACGCTTTCCATGGGGGCACCCATGCAGGCTCGCTCCTGAGCCCCGCTACTGTGTCCATTGACACAGACAGCGGGACTCGGCTGACACGACAGTGGGTGGAGCTGCTGCGCTTGTGCACACCGCTGGATTGGATCAGGCTCAGGCAAGTAAAAGGGGTGTCTAGGGGAGAGCTGCACCATAGATGGTTTTTCACCTTAAAGGGGTTGTAAATTCTATGCATTAACCACTTGCCGACCGCCTGCTGCAGCATGACAGCGACAAAGTGGCTCGTTATCGCAAGCCGCGATAACTAGTATTGTGAGCACGCGCTCACTGTGTTCCGGGGGGCCAAGGAGCGGGTAGGGCGGACTCAATCTCCTCCAGCTACCCACGATGGCCCCCCCACGTGAAAAAAGGAGGTCCGTGTATGTAAACACGGATCTCCGTTCTGACAGAGGGGGAAGGGCTGTGATCACAGGCTTCCTGTATATGGAAGCTGTGATCACTCCCCTCCCCCTGCCAGCCCAGCCCACATACAGTTACAACACACTCAGGGAACACAGCTAACCCTCAGAGCGTCCCCTCCAGGTTAACCCCTTCACTGCCAATGGCATTTACACAGTAATCAGTGCATTTTTATAGCACTGATCACTGTATGAACGCCAATGGTCCCAAAAAAGTGTCAAAATGGTCCGACATGTCCGCTGCAATATCACTATACCGCTAAAAATTGCAGTTCACCGCCATTACTAGTAAGAAATAAAAAAAATAAAAACCCCAGAAATAATTCCCATCATTCGTAAACACGGCAACTTTTGCGCAAACCAATCAATAAACGCAGATTGTGATTTTTTTTACCAAAAATACGAGGAAGATTATAAATCACCGATGAAAAAAATGTTTTTTCAATTTTTTTTTTTTGAATTTGTATTTTAGCAAAAAGTAAGAAAAAATGTTTGTTTTGTTTTTTTTTTGCAAAATTGTCGCTCTTTTTTTGTTTATAGCGGCGATCAGAAATGACACAGAGGTGATCAAATAACACCAAAAGAAAGCTCTATTTGTGGGGAAAAAAGGACGCAAATTTTGTTTGGGTACAACATCGCACGACCGCGCAATTGTCAGTTAAAGAAACGCAGTGCCGAATCACAAAAAGTGCTCTGGTCCTAAAGCGTGAAATCCTTCCGGGGCTGAAGTGGTTAAGGTGAAAAACCTTCTGTAGTTCAGCAGCCCCACAGAGCCCCCCTTTTACTTACCTGAACCCAAACGTTCCAGTGACGGGGATTAGCACAGCAGCTCGAGTCGCTGTTTTGGGTCCTCATTGGATAGATTGATAGCGGCAGGCTCCCGCTACTATCAATCAAATCCAGTGACAAGGGAGCCGAGGGGTGGGACTAAGTCTTGCTGTCTGTGTCAATGGAGGCAGCAGCAGGAGCGTGCTTGCACGAGTGCCCCCAGGGAAAGCGCTTCTCTGAGGGGGCACTCAAGAAGAGGGGGAGCCAGGAGTGCTGCTGGGGGACCCCAGAAGAAGAGGATCAAGGCCACTTTGTGCAAAACCCTTGCACATAGGAGGTAAGTATGACACGTTTGTTATTTAAAAAAAAAACAAAAAAAACAAACCATTTTTTCAACCCCTCTAAGGCTTTACAACCACCTTAAGCTAGCAATGTTCCCAGTTTTCTCTGTATGCTACAGGACCAGGGTTGCCAACCGCCAGTAAATTTACTGACAGTTTGTAAAAATCTGTGATTTTTACAACTGTCTATAAATATTAGGGTCTGATAATTTGCCATGCTGTGCTGAATTTTTAAGTGTAAACCAGGCAAACTACTTGATATGGGTATTGTCAGTGTTTCCATGTTATGTTTAAATATCAATTGTCTTAGTTTTTAGTAAGAGTTCAGATATTTTTCAGGTTGCCAGTAAAAAATGTGCTCTGGCAGTAAATTTTCCATGTTTTGCCAGTAAAAAACACTGTAGGAAGTTGGCAACCCTGTACAGGACACCCCCCCCCCCCACCCATCTTGTGGAGAGAATGAGACGTGTTCTGCAGTCTTAAGAAGATATTTCCTGTCCTTGGGTAACAATGTTACTCCTCCAGAGATACAGTTCAGTGAGTGTTGTCATTCTATAGCACAAACCCTAAATGAAGAATGGAGAGCATTGAATACACTGCAGGACAAATGTCTGTGCTTACAACAGAGTCATGTACCTGTTAGAAACATTGTTTGTCATTTGGAGACCACCACTGAGGCTGGAGAGTCTATACTGAAAACCCAGTCAGCAGTGTAGCTCAGTAACAGTACCTGTAGCCACTATGACTGTCTCACAGGCAGGTGTAGTAGAATAAGGAGTTTTGCTGTTGGGTGGGCAGAGCAGGGTGGGAATTCTGAGAGACTAGTTTCCCATCCACCTTCTTTGTGATTAAGAGCAGACAGCAGTGGGTAGATTCCATGGGCTTGATTTACAAAAACTGGAAAGTACCAAATCTGGTGCAGCTGTGTATGTTAGCCAATCAGCTTCTAACTTCAGCTTGTTCAGTTAGACTTTGACAAAAAATGGAAGCTGATTGGTTTCTATGGAGAGCTGCTCCAGATTTTGCACTCTCCAGTTTTAGTAAACCAATCCCCATAGCTGCTAGACAGCCAGCCAATCAGCTATGAAATCTGCCCTCTGCCAGTTGTGAAGAAGATGAACCTGCTAGGGTACTAGTCCATCAGCCTCCTCATGAGGTTCTGCCCACCATCAGGGTTCAGATCATTGTCGCTTGTTGTTACGATACTGCTGGTCTGTATCTTAGTAACAAATGAAGCTATTCAGCCAACAGAATCCTAGCAATCAGTGATGGGGAAGGGTGGGATGGGGCTCCTGCTGTTTGATACACAGAACATTGTACTCAGTATGCAGTATACAAGCCCATTCTGAGAACTCTATCCTGTCTCTGTACACAAAATTAAAAGGGCAAAAGTAACAACAACCTGAATCTGTCACATATGTGGGCACTGTTAATAAAACTGCGACAAGGCTTTGATGAATTCAGAGTGGGACTTTCTAATGCAATAATACCACCAGAAAAGTGTCATAAATGCTTTTATGAATTGCCCCCAAAAGTGCATTACTGGTAGGATCATCAAATGTACATAAAGAAAGAAAAACTGATAAAAGAAGACCACAAAAAACCTAATTACATCTGATGTAACATATCAGGTGAAAAGCAGAGGTCTTTGCTGCATATGTTTGCCAGTAGCACATTCTGAGCTTCATTTCCATAATGGGGAACTAGAAAAGAGCCCAACTATATTAAGAAGAGTGAGAGTGAGGAAGAAAAAAGCTACAATGTATCATTCAAAAACATGTATTTTTGGAACGAGTCTGAGGGTTTCCATTAACAAGCCGCACTATGCTTTCAGAAAAAATGGCTTGCTTTTAAGATATGTGCTCAGTGCTTTTTGAGATGCTTTTATTTGTATTATCAATGACTTGCATATAGAGGAAAGCACAACAGGACATGTTGGTTTATAAAAAAAAAAAACAATAAACAAAAAAAAAAAAACACAACGTAATACATGGCAGAAGAGACAAAAAACAGGAGTTAACAAAGCTCAAAGTTTAAGTGCATTTCCAGTCCTTCACAAATGTCTCACAGATGCATATCAGAAAAAAAGCACAGATTCCCAGGCAGGTACAAAAAAACCCTAAAGATACTCACAGATATGTAAGGCCCTCCTAGATATGTGCTAGGATTAGTTAGATTTAATGTTGGATCACTGTGTTTTGTGGAGCCATGTTTTTGATAGGTACATTTAGCCTATTTAGCATATTTTGTCACATTGTATCCAGTGTGGCTGCAATGTTTGTGTCAGGTAAATTTTGTTGCTCACTGCAGCAGCTGCCTTTGACTAGTTAGGTCTGCTCAGTGTTCTCAGCCGTTGCTAGTATGGTAATTCCCTCTGCTTTCCACGAATGCTGTGAGAATATTCTGGGTCATAGGTGCAGAGCTTTGCAGATGACAGCATGGATATTATACAGCCTGGGCCAATCCCAGAGAGCTGGGCTCTAAAGGCATACTGGGAGGCTGTATATAGTCTGTCAGCAAACTGAGCTCAGGATCTTTTCCTGACGAGGATTAGTCCAGCCTGGAAGTCTGCTGCTGCCCTCCAGGGCAACACTGCCATGTGCTTGTCTGGATGCTGAAGCTACATAGAGCTGACTGAGGGGCTGTTTGCTGAGGATCTAGTCTGGTATCACTGAAATTGGACAGAGGCAACCAACTGTCCCTGGACATTTTGTGAGTACAGACAGCTGTGAGAGATCTTAGAGACCTTTTGGCTGCTGCCACCCCCTCTTGTGCTAGAGAGTCAGTTGTGTGTCTAAAGGGAACATCGGCAGGTGTTCTAAAGAGCTAGTTCATTTGATTGTATGTGAAAGGACTCTGCTTTTATTGCTCTAAAGAAAGAAGGCTGCATTTAACTGCTTCTACTACAAACCAGGTCCACAGTTTGCTGTATGCAAGGACTTCTGCTTCAGCACTACATTTAGCTATTTCCACTACAAAGCCAAGTCCACAGTCTGATATATGTAACAACTTCTGCTTCAGCTTTTTCAGAAAATAGTTATTTGTCCTCAGTCTGTACACCATTTCTGTTTTTTGGAGTATCCCTCTCAATTCCCTCAACCCCATCCAAGATCTCCAAAAATAAAAACAACAGTAACAACACCCCTAAACTGGTTATTGAGGATAAGTGTGGCTACGATCATGTGCCTGGCTGCAGGATAATCCACTGGGGAAGAACCTGGGCAACCTTGTTGACTCCTATGGGAGTAAGTGCTACAGATAATTAGATATCACAAGGGAAAAAAGAAAGATGCCTGTACTCAAACCTACAATTGGGTAACAAAGTCAAAAAGTGTGTGGCTAGAAATCTTTCTCTATGGGATGTTTTGCAATGCTCCATGCCTACCCAGCTGCTGTGGGCTAACTGTGTATCAGCCTGTGATCCGAGCGTGCATACCTATTGATTTTTCATTTTGGCTTCAGCTTAATGCTTCTATACAATACAGCACAAAAGTAAACAAAAGGATCATTAAACCAATGACTGTATGGTTCTAGAAGCATGATTCCCTTTTTCAATACAATGTGAAAGCAAAATTCATCAAAGCTGTCTTTCCATCAAAACTATATAAGACAAGGAATTTGCTTTTTTTTTTTCCGAGAGTAAGTGTAGGTACTCAAATACCCCCCCCAACCAACTCAGCCCCTTCTGTATGTCTCTTATAGGACACCTTAGGTATCTTCTTTTCAACTCTGGTAAAAGTAGGTCCACACAAAAAAGACAGACAGTCTGGGAAAATCTTTAATAGAGAAAAAAGCGAGCAATAAAAAGCTGACAGACACCTCCCCTCCTTTACTAAAAAGACAAATCTCTTTAATGGTTGCCTGGATAGCAGTAAAAACGTAAAACAAAGGAATCTAATCCTTTCACCACTCTTTCTAAAGCTGAAAAAAAGCAGTTTTGGGCCAGACATATATTTTAACAGATCAGGAGAGAAAAAGGCATAAAGACAGGCACAGATACAGATTTGCCCCATACTCCAAAAGCAGTTATTATCTGTAATGAGGATACTTCACTTCCCATGCAGTGTGTTTGGATCCGTTTTGATATGAAGAAAGGAAAGGACATTTTTGTACAGTTGTTGGTACATGCACAGAAGATTATCTCTATAAAGAATTCCAAAAGAGATGAGCAAATAATGGATGGTAAATGCTTTGATTCAGCGGTGTGCTTTCCATACTTACTGTGTTGGCAAATATTAAATTAACCTGATGTATCTGTGAACTGCTAAAATGGGTTTCAAAGGTCCATATACCAACCTATTTACCTTAGGCAACCCCTCCCCTCCACCTTATCTATAGGTAGGCCTGAATTCCCATATTGGCTTATTTACATATTCTAAGAATAAAGTAAACCAGGCTGGACATAACAAGATCACACTGATGTAAAACGAATGCCGGCCATACAGGGCTCGAATTTCAGCCGGTTCAGCAGAAACCAGCCAAGATTGGAACCGTTAATGGGCAGGCTGAATATGCCCAGTTGAACGATCATTCAACTTGGGTACAATCAGCCTACCGGATTCACTTATGACTATCATGGTCTTATCCCAGTGGGGGCAGCTTCCCCCTGCAATCACCCTCAGACAGAGGTAAGCGGGCAGCACTGTCCCCAGCACTTTCCCCTGCTAAGCAACCTCTTCTTAAAAAGCAACACTGGAAACCACGTGCAGACACAAGCCCTGAGGAGATTCCCTGGCAGCCCTCCCTGCTAGTGACCTACAAGCATTAGAGCACACTCTAAAGCTTTCTCTGCAAAGAGACATCTGCAATGAACTGCATGCCTCTATTTCCACCCTACATAACAGAGTTGATTGGGTAGAGGAACGCACAGTGGACCTAGAAAAAGTGGTGACAGAACACACTATGATTTAAAATGAAATGGCGGACGCCTATGATCACCACACTGAAGAAATACGTTTCCTTCAAACCAAAATGGCTGATTTAGAAGATCGCTCCAGGAGGAATAATATTAAATTCAGGGTCATACCAGAAACCTCCAGATCTAATTTCTTACCTACTAAGTCAAGCTGACATATCTATTGATCGCGCACGCAGAATTGCCAAACCCAATCACCTACCTGCGTCCGTTCTGTGAGATGTATTGGCTCGCATCCATTTCTTAAAATCCAGTTCAAATTAAGGAACGTATAATGGCGACTGCTCGCTCTGTTTCTCCACTACCAGATCCATACTCCTTGGTCACCCTGTACACTGATATCTCTGCCGCCACCGCCCTAAGACGCAGAGAATTCTCTCAAGTCACCACGACCCTTCGAAATCACAATATTCAATACAGATGGGGCTTTCCTGCTAAACTCACAGTGACCTTCAAAAATCAAGCTACTACCTTTTTCACACCTAATGAAGGCATTAAACGCCTGCTGAATTGGGGTCTGCTCAACCCTCCTCCACCTGACTCCACCTGAGTCTCAGATGCAGTGGCCACCTGCACGACTTCCAGATCCTAGGCACACTACACCTGTATCAACCCGTCAGTAACTCTTGACACCCCACACACCTGCCAAATGCAGGTTGTGACTCCTGTTATTCCTAAAACAGTGCATTTGCGCTCCAAATTTCATTTTCAGAACTCAACTAGTGTCCTAGATGAGTGTGACACTAATTGTACCTTACACTCTTTCCCCCTGAGAAGTAAAAGGTGCTAGCACCCTTTCCTCATTCGCTGCCTTATTTTGTTTATGTTCAGAACTGTTCTATACTATACTGTTTATTGTAAGTCTCAGCAAAACTAGTTGTGAATTGTTATTATTCCTTTCTATATCTCTATATAATTTTTGTCATTAAATATTGTTTTTTTTTGTGTTTAATATCAGTGTGCAATCCTAGAAGGTGTACTCCTTAACCACTTCAACCCTGAAAGGATTTACCCACTTCCTGACCAGGACATTTTTGCGATACAGCACTGTGTCGCTTTAACTGACAATTGAAAAAAACTATATTTTTTACTTTTTGCTAAAATAAATATCCAAAAAATATGTTAAAAAAATGAATTTCTTAATCTGTTTAGGCATATTCGTCTACATATTTAAAAAAAAATCCCAATAAGCGTATATTGATTGGTTTCTGCAAAAGTTATAGCATCTACAAAATAGGGAATAGATTTATGTCGTTTTTCTTTCTTTATATTTTTTACTAGTAATGGTGGCGATCAGCCATTTTTAGCAGGACTGCGACATTGCAGTGGCCATATCAGACAATGTTGACACTTCTTTGGGACCACTGACATTTACACAGTGATCAGAGCTAAAAATAGCCACTGATTACTGTACAAATGTCACTGGCAGGCAAGGGGTTAACACTAGTGGTGATCAAGGGGTTAACTGTGTTTCCTGCTAGGTGTTTCTTACTGTATTGGGGTTGGGCTGACTGGTGGAGGAGAGAGATCACTGTTCCTTTTTACTGGGAACTGACAATATCACTCAACTCTCCTGACAGAATGGGGATCTGCTTTGTTTACACTGGCAGATCCCCGTTCTTCCGTGTCTCACTAGTGCGATCGAGCCTGCCCACCAGCTGATTGGATCCCCCGCTTGGCAGTGGCTCGTTCCTGCGCTGACATATGATGACGACAATTCGCGGGAACGAGACACATTGCCGCAGTAAAACAAAGGTGGGCCGGTGTTAAAGTGGAGTTCCACCCATTTAAAAGTCAGCAGCTACAAAAAGTGTAGCTGCTGACTTTTAACAATCGGCCACTCACCTGTCCCTCACTCCAGTGATGCGGTCACCCAAGGGCTCGCTCTTCGCCCCCTCCCCTCGATGGCGCTGGCATCACAATGTGGGCACAGGCTTAGGCTTCAAAGCCGGGAGCGCACTGAGCATGCATGAGTCTCGCTGCGCCTTGTGACTGGCTGGTGTATCTTCTGGGACCAGTGATCGCCGAGAGGGAGGGGGGAAGGTGGACTTCCTTTCCGGAGCCGTGGCTCCAGGGGAGGAAGTGGACCTGGGACCCTGTAAAGACAGGGTCCCTGGTCACCCTCCAAAAAAAAAGACATGCTAATTGTGGCATGTCGGGGGGTCACCTTCTCTTAAAGCAGAAGTTCCACTTTTGGGTGGAACTCAGCTTTAAGTAGTTAAGCTCCAAGCTCCCTCTAGTGGTAATTGTTCAAAATGTCTATTACCATCACATCCATCAATGCCAAAGGCCTCAACTCTCCGTTTAAGCATAATCTACTTTGGAAAGAGGCCCTAAACCACAACTCCAAACTATTATGCGTACAGGAGACACACTTTATCTCTTGCAAACCCCCTGCCTGCTGCCATAAACAGTTCCCACACTGTTTTATTTTGCCAATTCCACCAAAAAGGAAGAAGGAGACATGATAAGAAAACAATGGTCAAAGATACCTTAACCCTTCCCCGCGCAAGTGGATGTATTGAATAAATAGATAATTAATGAATAAATAATCAAATAAAATAAAATAAAATTCAATAGTATGAGAGAGCTGCACGTGTATAGTTGCTATTGCAACCAATATATAATAACCAAAAATTTAAACCGCGCTCTCTCTGTGTGCCCAATAAATAAATAAATGGTTTTCAAACAATAATTCACAAAACAGGGCAAACATGCTTAATCCTGATCGCAGATATGTAATCCTAAATGCTTCTATCAATAAATGCAATATCACCATTGCCAATATTTATGCCCCAAATACTAAACATAAATAGATTTGAGCGGACACCTGGATGTTCGGGTTCGGAGGGTGTGGCCGAACTTCGCGAAAAAGTTTGAGTTCGGCCCCGAACTTGACCCGAACTTGACCCCGAACCCCAAACTTTTGGGCGCTAAAATAGCTCTAAAAAAGTCCTGGAAAGGGCTAGAGGGCTGCAAAAGGAAGCAAAATGGGGGTAAGAGTAGGCCAAGTGCCCTGCAAACAAATGTGGATAGGGAAATAACTTAAAATCACATAAAAAAAATAAAAAATGGAGGTGGAGGTGGAGTTAAATGTGGAGTAGGAGGTTGAGGAGGTGGTGACCGTCATGGTGTAGGTGGAAGTGGCGGTGGAGGAGGAGGAGGTAGCCAACACTGTTTTTTGTTTGTTTGTTTTTTCTAATTGGGGTAGCCCCCAAAATATTGACACATATTAAAAAAAAAAGATCATTATCTGCAGACAAACCCAGAGATGTTCTAGCACGGGTTCACTTTTTCCATATAAAATGTACCATGGTTTATTTTTCATGTTTCTCCTGTTACAAATTCCAATAAAGACTTATGTTCTATATAAAAAAAAAAGAATAAGTTCACTTAAGTATACCAATGGCTATGTGAGTATATATATGTATAAATGTCTATTCTGCACAAGGTACAGACAAGTCTTGTGGGACCCATGCCTGGTTCATTTTAATAAACATTAGCTTGTCCACGTTGGCTGTGTACAGGCGGCTGCGCTTGTCTGTGATAAAGCCCCCTGCCGTGCTAAACACACGTTCCGACAATACACTGGCTGCAGGGCAGGCCAGCACCTCCAAGTCATAAAGGGCAAGCTCAGGCCATGTGCCCAATTTGGAGACCCAGAAGTTGAATGGGGCAGACCAATCAGGCAGTACGTGTAGGCGTGTGCCCACATACTCTTGCACCATGTTGCTGAAATGCTGACTCCTGCTAAGACGTTGCCTATCAGCTGGTGGTGCTGTTTGTTGTGGCGTGCTGCTGACAAAGCTTTTCCACATTTCGGCCATGCTAACCCTGCCTTCTGAGGTGCTGGCGGTGCCACAGCTGTGTTGGCGACCTCTTCCTCCTCCTCTGCCTTCGCCTTGTGCTTCCACTGATCCCCCGGTGTCATTTGGGAATGCCCTCAGCAGCGCGTCTACCAGCATAAGAGACTGCTGCATGACTTGGGGCTCAGACTGCTTGGCTGATTTACAAGGGGCTGAGGTGAAAGACAGATGGCCATGGGGTTCAGGTGCCAACTCTGAGCTTTCAGCAAGGGACCGGGTGGGAGACAATGTGAAGGAACTGGAGGCATTGTCAGCCACCCAATCTATCGCCTTTACTTGTTCTGGCCTCACCATTCATTGAGCGGCATTTGGGCCTACCATATAATGTTGAAGGTTCTGTCGGCTACTTGCACCTGAGGAAGGTGTTTCACTTGTGTGTTTAGCTGGCACAGATCGACCACGTCCTCTCCTTGTAACAGGAGATTCACCATAACCACCAACACCAGCAGCACCAGCAGCACCAGCAGCACCACGACCACGAACACGTCCCTTATTTGACGCTCTCCTCATTCTGGACGCAAATGTACTATTTAGCTCAAATTTATATTATTTTTTAAACCGGCATGTTGATGCACTTTTTAATTTTGTGCAAGAAATGCACAGCAAGGTGCAAATGTACTATGTGGCACTATTTATTATTCTTTTTTTTTTAAAACCAGCAATGTAGACACACTTTTTAATTTTGTGCAATAAATGCACAGCAAGGTGCAAATGTACTATGTAGCACTATTTATTTATTTTTTTTAAACCGGCAATGTCGACGCACTTTTTAATTTTGTGCAAGAAATGCACAGCAAGGTGCAAATGTACTATGTAGCACAATTTTTTTTTTTTTTAAACCAGCAATGTCAATGCACTTTTTAATTTTGTGCAAGAAATGCACAGCAAGGTGCAAATGTACTATGTAGCACTATTTATTATTCTTTTTTTTAAACCAGCAATGTAGACGCACTTTTTATTTTTGTGCAAGAAATACACTGCTGGCCGCAAATGTAGTATTTAGAATTTTTTTTTTTTAAACCAGCAATGTAGACACACTTTTTATTTTTGTGCAAGAAATGCACCGCTGGCCACAAATGTAGTATTTAGAATTTTTTTTCTTTTTTAAACCAGCAGTGTAGACGCACTTTTTTTAACAGATTTTCTAAAGCTACTCTGTCCGTCACAACAGCAGCAGCATCCTCTCCCTACACTAGTATGAGATGATTTTCTAAAGCTAATCTGTCCCTCACAGCAGCAGCAGCATCCTCTACCTACACTAGTATGAGATAATGTGACAGGTAGCACTACGTGACTCCAACTTATATAGAGGCTGGGTCACATGATGCACTGGCCAATCACAGCCATGCCATTAGTAGGCATGGCTGTGATGGTTTCTAAGGGCAAAACAGTGAAGCGCTTGTTGATTGGCTGCCCTGCAGCTATTCAACAGGCGCGAAAAATAACCAAACCCTGACTTTTTCTCAAATGTCCGGGTTCGGGACACGGACACCCTAAAGTCTGGTACGAACCCAAACTTTACAAATGTTTGCCCTAATTATGGAATCCCAAGCCCAATCCATCCGCACCAACCCCCTAATCTCTGGTATCGAAATTGGTGACCGTGCACATAAAATTGGCCTCTACGCTGATGATGTTATCATATCCCTCACAGATCCTGTAAAATCTCTGCCTGAACTACATCACACCCTAGACTTATTCAGTAAAGCCTCCCTATATAAGATCAACCACTCCAAATCTAGTATGCTAGGCATAGGCCTAAATCTGACCACCAAACATAGCACTGCAGCATGTACTTCTTTCTCGTGGACCCCTAACTCTACCCTTTCTTACTTGGGTATTCAATAGAGTTGAGTGAACTTCTGGAAGTCTGGGTTCTGCTGGTTCGGCCCAACTTCGGGACAAAGTCCGGGTTCGGGTCCGGAAAGAACCCGAACTTTGTCCCGGACCCCGAACCCCATTGAAATCAATGGGAACCCGAACTTTTAGGCACAAAAATGGCTGTAAAAAAGTCCTGGAAAGTCCTAGAGGTCTGCAAAAGGAAGGAAATGGGGGTAAGGGTGGGACAAGTGCCCTACAAAGAAATGGGGACAGGGAAATAACTAAAAGCATTTTTAAAAAAATTATTTCATAAAAAAATCAAAAATGGAGGTTGAAGTGTACCATCTTCAAACTGTGTCTGAAAAGTATTAATTAACGGTAGAAGCCATATCACTGTTCTAAAATCATCTTAAAACTGTGTCAAAAAAGTATAAATAAGCCGTGAGAACCCATATCACTATTCTGCAAACATCTGGAAACTGTGTGTAACACTTTAATTAAAACCGGGACTAACCCATACTACTGTTTTGCAAACATCTGGAAACTGTGTGTAACACTTTAACTAAAACCGTTAGAAACCATACTACTGTTCTGCAAACATCTGGAAACTGTGTGTAACACTTTAACTAAAACCGGGACTAACCCATATCACTGTTCTGCAAACATCTGGAAACTGTGTGTAACACTTTAATTAAAACCAAGCCAAGCCAAAAACTGGTGGACATCTTCCCCACACCCTGCCTGGCTCCAAATTAAGACAGCAGCTCTAACCTCCCAGCCTAAGCTGATCCTAAGTACCTTTCTCCTACACCAACATGGAGTATTTCAGACCACCAATGCCACCAATGTTCTCTCTCTAGCACCATCTGCTTGGAGACAGGGCCCTCCAAGCATAGGGACCCCCCCCCCCAGGCTCTGGATCCTGGATTCTCTCTCACCCATGGCCAGGCTCCTAAGCATTTATGGACAACTCTCCACCCTCCTGGGTCGTTCTTACCCAGGAATTGGTAAAGCTCCCATGAATATTCAGGCTTATATCTCCATCCCTCCTCCCTAAGTTATGGTACTTTCTAGAAGCTTCCAGAAGCCAGGGGGAGGTGTCAGAGGCTCAGCCCTCAAATCCTGCCAGCTGAACTGTACATGACCCTAACTAATCTTGGCTTCACTGAGTACAGTGAAGCTTAAATACATTTATCTAACCTATGCACACTATGTACACCAGGGGGAGCTACATAAACACAGAACTCTATGCTGTGATTGGTCACAGCTGATCAGCAAATATACAGCCAAAATCATTGGCTGTAACCTGCTGACAAACTTGTGCTGTGTCCAATCACAGCACAGATTAGCAGAGGAAGTGTATTGCGACATACCAGTACATTGCTTCACTTAGCCACCCACTAGCAGTAAGTGTACTGTTAACAGGTGGCAATACACAGACGCAGATACATCTTATCTTAGTGAATGGAGATACCCCACTGCTCGGGAACTATATAAAAAGATCCTACTAAAATATTAAGATACCATATGATCAAAGTCCCAAAACTGCAGTCACTAACATTAAGTGTCCCATAAATTCCTCAGCATAAGCATGACCTATTTCAACAACGTTAAACTTCCACATATATCCATTGGGCCATTGCTGAGACGCAAATATAATGACCGCTTGATTTCTAGCTATAAACGGGAGATTGCTTGTTAAGCACACGTATTCATAAGTATGTTTAATCAGCATAACAAATTACACGGACACTACAGTATAAATGTGCCATCCTTTAAATAAATTCAGATTGCACAAGTTTCACTAGGGTTGTTATAAAAAGTCCAATATGCAAAACACTTGTATTATAGCTAAATGATTATGCAAGAAACTAAAGAATGCTGGCTATAAAGCATCCGATTCAGGCATATGTGCACTAAATTGCTTCTTGTGGATAAAATTTGGAAAATTTTGCCAACTCTGAGGTGCTCGGAACATGAACTTGAATGTCACTCAATTCACTGCTTGAAAGTCAGTCCACGGTAGTGTCCTTCTCCTCCATGCTCATTAGATTAGTAGCGTTCTTTCCAATGAAAGAAAAGTGACCCCCCCCCTTATTGATGAATCATCTCCATTCCACAAGTTCAACATGTGGTGCATAGGAAACAGTATGTCAGTGAGACAACAGGACCTTCGTCATGTTTCCATTAGGCACAGAGCACAACTGCTCAGTATCACATCATATAATGCCATAGCTTAGTAGTCAGCAGTAGAAAATCAAATATTTTGACTAAATTTACATAAATCTCTGACTCTGACATACCAGCAGATAATTGCAAAATAAATAGCAAAGAAACCACATTGAGTTAAAGCCATAAATGATGTGTGCCTGGACACTGCAGGTACATATTCAGCATGACCATGCCCAGTATCAACGTTAGAGCAATCAAAATCAATGCAGACACTAGCAGACTCAGTTGAAACAAACTAATTTGACTAATTAGTAAATTGACACATTTCCAAGTGATCTTGTCTTTCCTATTGCCGATGTGACCATCATGGAAAGCTATAATTGCCTAAATAATTTTTCCCATATAAAATGCTATCTGCTGAAACCTAATTGACATAATCAAGGACAAAATTCCACCTATGAAAGGGTCTTGCAGAAAAAGATTTACTGGAGAGATTATTCACAAATGCATAATAATGGTGGTTTGATGGTGAAGGAGGCGTCCTCCAGGACAAAGGCTCCTTTTATAATTCAAATTCCAACTTGTTATTTTTCTCTTTTCTATCCATAGAAAGTACTAATATAGTGTTCATGTTTACAGTAATGTGGCTTTTTTTAAATTCAATAATGCATAAAATATATACAGCACATAAAGAAAAGACTAAAAGGTAATTCCTGTAAACTAAAGGCAAGGGAGTGTTACTGCGTGCCATTTGTAGCTAGTTAAACAAAAGACCTCATTACTACAGAGGTTTTGAAGATCAGCATAATTTTTTTCCCTGCAGGAAACATGTCTTAGTAGAAGGTATATAGACAAATTAGCATCATGATTAAAGGCTGTATATTTGTTTTATGATATCTGCATATTAACGTTACTTTGTTGATATTTTGGCATTCCCTGCAAAGCAGGCACTTAATACTCAAATGACCTTCTGCTTGTGCCACCAAACTCTTCTGTGGAAGAGATAATGTCCTAGCCATAAAATAAATAAGTGGCCCTATGGGGTGGTACCCCACTTTGACTCCATTTTATCTTTATCAACTTTGTTTTACTTTACAGTATATAAGAAAGTTCAGGATTTGGGTTGTCTGCTGTCTTTCTTCTTATTTCTTTCAAGGAGAAGTCTGCCTGGAGTTGCTCAGGAGAAACTGAGAGGCGATGTGGTTGTGCTGATGAGCAGAGGGAACCCTGATGATGTCCTGTAAGAAGAAAAGCATTGGTTGGAGCTTTGCATAGGGACGCTATATGCTGTGGGCTCCTTTGGAGAGACAGTGTTTCATGTGAGTTTTGATCTGCCAGCTTTTACCACTGTTATTCTGCTATTGTAATTGTAATTGTCATTTATTAAGGTCTGGAGCAACTGCACTCTGCAAAGTGCAGAGTCTATTCGCCTTTAGTAAATCAAGCGCATTGTTTCTAAATGTATAGAGTGAGATACTGCTGATCACAGGATTGGTCACTGACATTTCTTTTAATGTAACTTTTATTGAAAAATTAGAGCACATATGTATGGAATTTCCACACAGTAAAGGAAGTGGTATAAACAGCATAATCAGAATTAAACAAGCAAAATAGTCTATATAGGCAGCTCAGAAAAAAAAAGAAAATGGTATCAATGAGCTAGCACAGCATGAAAAACCTGATAACTATACATAGGTGGAAAGCAACACATAGCCTGACATTAGCCTGTGTAGATCTGAGTGTAGTAAGGTAGAAAACAGTAGCCTGCAAATCAATCCCTTGGACCATAGATCAGAGGCTGTAGGTACTCCATATAAACCAAGCACAACTAATACAAAGAAAAAAATTGATAAAGGCAAAGAAAAGAAGAAGGAAAAGACATGGTAGGAAGACAGAAGGCAGAATAAGGGGTAGGCAGCAAGGGAACAGGTGTAGTAGTAATGGCCAGGTAATACAGGAAGGGCCTTCAAAATATTTCCAAGAATTCCAAATCCATTCATAGATAGGGAGTGTGTTATTTATTCTGGATGTAGCATATGCCGAGTTAGTCTTTTGGCATCCTTAGACATACTGGGTGGTAGAAGACCAAGCAAGAACACAGTTGGGTCAAGCTAAACAGCTACTGCTAGAACAGCATGTAAAATGACTTTTACTTCTAGCCAAAAAGGCGGAATCAGGGGACAACATACTCTGTACATGGAACAACCTTCCTGAGCATTGTAGGCACCTTCTGTAACAGTCTGAAATAGTTGGATTGAAAGAGTGCAGAAGGGAAGGAGTATGGCATGGAATTTTGTATTGGTTCTCCTTATAAGTTGTACAGATGGAAGTTCTTTGTGCATTATTCCATATGTTGCCCCATTCCTCAAGTGTAAGCTCTCTATTCAAAATCTACTACTATTTCACCATGTACTGTAAGTGTGTTTAGAGGAGGTATAAGGTCCAGGCATCATTAAAATCGTATTCATTTCAGAAATCAGACCTCTGTGAATTGTGCCTGTAATGCAAAGCTTTTCAAAGGGAAGGGGATAAAGAAAAAGTTAAGGTGGGGGAATTGATTGTGCAAAAATGTTCAATTTGAAGGTAACTAATCAGAGCCTTAAAGGGCAAGCTGTATCTGTCTTTTAATGTAGCAAAAGGTAGGAATGTTTTACTGTGTATATCCCTGAGATTGCCAACACAGAATAAGGATTTGAGCTTTCAGGGGAAAACATGCGGTGTGTAAGGCTATCAGGCATGCCATGGTTGTAAAGGAAAGAGGTTAGCAGTGAATTTGAAGAGGTTAGACAAAATTTGGACCTGCATGCGATCCAAATTCCTCTTGAACCTGTTTGTATGCAGAAGATCCATGTCCCGGAAGGACAACCACATGTCCCCACTTCAGAAAGTTATAATGTTTCAGGGCTAATGTGTAATTATCTTTCTATTAAATGCAGAATCTTTACATGGGGAATTTAAGGAATAAATTGACATTGCATTTTAATGCAAGTTCTACGTTAAACTTGTATTTTCTCTTTGGCTCATTTACCATGAAGCTCTGTATCCATCCTAATCAAGGGCTGTGAAAACATAAACCTGGAGATTTATTGGCAACTCACTTATTACATACACAGTGGATAATATTTGCAACATATGAATACTGATATCAAGTGCATATCAAACCAATTAGCTGCAAGAAACCTTGAGTAGGATGAACATGCTATAGATTGCTGTTTTACCATCTGCTTGAACAGGCTAAGCTTAGGTTTAGTCAACAGCCTTCTTAAACAGAGGGTTGGATTTCCACACATGTTCACATGTGTAGTGTTACTTCGTAGCGTGTTTCTTACTTTTCAGCCAGCAATAGCACGTGCATGTAATTCATTGTGTGAAATGATGAACTAATACCCATCCACTGACAATGATATTTAAATGGACAGATGTTGTATTTCGATTTAAAGTAAACCTGTCACTGACCTGGAAAAAACAGCCAATAAAAACACAAATCCTTTACTGCATACTTGTTCCAAGTCAGTGACTCATGAGGTCATAATGCAAGGATAAACATGACAGCTAGGGAATTAGCAATGACAGTGGCAGTGCTTAGAATTCTGTCACAACAGGCAGCATCCCTGTCTCTATTATGACAGGTTCACTTTTAAGGGCATAAAAGAGCATCTTTCCAGTCATTTCACAGTAGGTGCCCATGGTTAATTTTCCTGTGCACAGGATATGCCAAGTTTTCACTGAAACCTCTTTAAATAAACTGCAGCTTGATGCATTAAATAAACGCCAGTTTGCAGATTGGAATTTAACATCAACTTGTGATATCTTACATTTATTAATTGGCCTATGATTACAATTTATGGTTAATTGGAGGTTTCTGATAAAGGTCAATGAATAATAATTGGCATAAGCAAGAATTAAAATTGTTAAGCACTGAAATTACATAAAATGAATAATCCATAAAGCAAATTACTATCCATGAACACATAGTGAAATGTGAATTCGTTAGAGTTGAACTTCAGACAGAAATGCAAAAGTACTATTTTGTGTAGTTATTTGTTCATTAAAAACATGATATTTTATAAATAAATAAATATATATATATATATATATATATATATATATATAGTTGTGCTCATAAGTTTACATACCCTGGCAGAATTTATGATTTCTTGGCCATTTTTCAGAAAATATGAATGATAAGCGCTGCGTAAACTGTTGGGCTATATAAATCCTGTATAATAATAATAATAATATAAAAACATTTCTTTCACTCATGGTTAGTGTTTGGCTGAAGCCATTTATTATCAATCAACTGTTTACCCTTTTTAACCACTTCAGCCCCGGAAGGATTTCCAGCTTTAGGACCGGAGCCCTTTTTGCGATTCGGCGCTGCGTCGGTTTAACTGAAAACTGCGCGGTCGTGCGACGTTGTACCCAAACGAAATTTGCGTCCTTTTTTTCCCACAAACAGAGCATTCTTTTGGGGTTATTTGCATCACCTCTGCGTCATTTCTGATCGCCGCTATAAACAAAAGAAGAGCGACTATTTTGCAAAAAAACCCAAATTTCTTACTTTTTGCTAGAATACAAATCCAAAAAAAAAATATAAAAAAACATTTTTTTTCACCGTTTTTGGCCGATTTATATTCTTCCTCATATTTGCGATAAAAAAAAATCGCAATCGGCGTTTATTGATTGGTTTGCGCAAAAGTGGCCGCGTTTACGGATGATGAGAATTCATTTTTGGGGTTTTTATATTTTTTATATTTTTTACTAAAAATGGCGGCGATCTGCGATTTTTTGCGGTACTGCGATATTTCAGCGGACATGTCGGACCATTTTGACACTTTTTTGGGACCATTGGCATTTATACAGCGATCAGTGCTATAAAAATGCACTGATTACTGTGTAAATGCCATTGGCAGTGAAGGGGTTAACCTG
>BLSH010086092.1:212814-227074 GCA_018402905.1 Glandirana rugosa
TATATATATATATATATATATATATATATATATATGTCAACACAAGTATTCAAATGTATGGGACCTTCTTAAATACTAACGAACCGGTAAAAAGTTTCTTATACTTACTATTGTGTTTTTGTAAAGAAAGTGAGTTATATATATATATATATATATATATATATATATATGTCAACACAAGTATTCAAATGTATGGGACCTTCTTAAATACTAACGAACCGGTAAAAAGTTTCTTATACTTACTATTGTGTTTTTGTAAAGAAAGTGAGTCATATATATATATATATATATATATATATATATATTATATATATATATATATATATATATATATATATATATATATACTGTACATGTAATTTCAACCGTGAGGTTAGCTCTCTTGACTCAGATGCCTCCATAATCGCACCTTGGACAGGATCTATACCTTTGTCACTTTGCAGACTTCTCAGTACACTTACACTATTTGGCTGATTCATTATGGACACCCGACCATCACAATTTATAACTATATGAATTTGTGCTTTCTAAAATAATGCATATTTAGCAGCTATAACAGCCTGCACTCTTGTGGGAAGGCTTTCAACAAGATTTTGGAGTGTGTCTGTGGAATTGTGTGCCCATTCAGCCAATAAGCAAATGCTAGGTTAAATAATAATGTTACAAGAGAAGATATGGATCTTCCGAGAGGGCTTTTATAAACAATCTCACAGTGTTTCTGTGGGAATCTATGCCCACTGAGCTAAGTATTGATTTGTTTGGTCAGGTATTGATGTTGGTCAAGAAGGCTTTGTTTAAAATCAACATCCATCCAAAAAGTTTTTTACTAGGGTTGAAGTTGGGCCAGTGGAGTACTGCCACACAAAACTAGCCAAACCATGTCTTTATGGACCAGACATTGTTCCCAAGTCACAGCAATATATGCAAAGCTTCCTCTGATTGGCTGAGTCAGAGAGGTGGGCTGATGATGTCACAATCTCTGACTCAGCTATAGAAAAACATAGAAAAACATAGAAAAGTGATGCCAGAAAAAGACTGAGTAGTCCATCGAGTCTGCCCCTTTTTATTTATTTTTTTATTTTTTTATTTTTTTTTTATATTTTTTTTTTACATTAACCTTGTTGTTTGACTATGGATTTATGTTTATCCCAAGCATGTTTAAAGCCATTTACTGTTGACTGTCTCACAACCTCTGTTGGTAGTTTATTCCAATCATCAACCACCCTTTCAGTAAAACAATACTTTCTAAGATTAGTTTTGAACTTCCCCCCAGTTAGTTTGAGGTCATGTCCCCGTGTTCTTGATTTTGGATTCATATTGAAAAGACTGCCCTCCTGAACCTTATTCACCCCCTTGATGTATTTAAAGGTTTCAATCATGTCTCCCCTCTCCCTTCTTTCCTCCAGACTGTACATATTAAGTTCCTGAAGTCGCTCTTGATATGTTTTATCCCCCAGAACTTTCACCATTTTTGTTACCCGTCTCTGAACTCGTTCTATTTTATCAATATCTTTTTGTAAGTGTGGTCTCTAGAACTGGACACAGTATTCTAAGTGAGGTCTCACTAAAGATCTATATAGAGGAATCAGAACCTCCTTCCTCCTGCTGGTGATCCCTCTATTGATACATCCCAGAATTATATTTGCTTTTCCCACTGCCTGGTTACACTGTTTGCTCATTTTGCAATCATCTGAAATAAGCACCCCCAAATCTTTTTCTTCTGTAGTGCTGGCTAACACTGTGCCCCAATGCTGTACTCTCTAAGGGGATTCTTTTTCCCTAGATGCATTATTTTACATTTAGAAATATTGAACTGCAGTCTCCACTGCTTTGACCAATCTTCCAGCAATGCCAAATCATGTTCCATGTTACAGACACCTCCAGGGATATCAACCCTATTACACACCTTTGTATCATCAGCAAAGAGACATACATTGCCCAGCAATGGGATATGGGAAGCTTTGTATTCATTGCTAGAATACATTGATTTCTAAGGAATGGCTGAACTCCACTCAGATAGACTCTACTGTGTTCTAGGTATGAGACAAGAAGGTCTTGGCTCAAAACCGAAACACAGTGCAGTATGCTGTATGCAGCCTCAGCTATATACAGTTTATACAGCACATGCAGTGGCCTCACATGTTAGTAAGGGACATAGTTCGCTTGGGCCAGCCAGTTTACCAAACTACTGAGTGCAGAAGATTGTGAATAAGAAGGAAATATAATAGAAAGGAATAACCATACATAATTATTGGGTATTTTCTCTCATTGGCACACTACGAAAGCTTTTATTAGGGAGCTATCAATTAAGATATAGAATAACCATATAGAGCTGGAAACAGGATCCAAAAGATTGGAATTTGAAAAAAAAAAAGAAATGAGTCACATGCTTCATACCAGGAAGAACTGGGGAAGTGAAGGAAAAATACATATAAACTGTAGCCCGGAGTGGCATTAAAGTGAACCTATGGCTTTATCTTGCACTTGCAAAGAATTCACTTTAGTGAAGAGTTCACTTCAAGCCCACATAAGGTTGCATAATCAAATCATACAGCAGCAATGTACCCATTTTACTCTCGGGGGGTTAGTAGTTAAAGGTCAGAGGAAACTATCATACAGCCATGTTATAGCGACCCTTAAAATGCCTTCTGAGAATTGGATATCTAGGTCATCCACTATTTTAAGCAAATTCTACGTAATAAAACAACTCCAGGACACAAATGATACAGCAAACAGCTACATTCTTCCCTTTCCTACTGTACCTGCAGTTAGAATTTGTCAGAAGAATGCCTTTTTTAAAACACCAATAAATATAATGTAACATGAGCTTTATCATTTTGCTGTGTTGTCTGCTGCCTGATCAGAGAACTCGTGTACTACAGAGTCATATCCTGTATTGATTACACAGAACATACCTAACTGAATATCAACTTACACAAATAAATAGTTGTACTTGAGGAAAAGAGAAAATATATTCTTATGTAATGAGGTTGAGCTGTAACATATCGAGGTTAGGAGATACAAGCATAATTCATTTGTGTTCTCTATTTTATGTTCTGTACCGTATGCTATCAATGTTAGGTATTTGTGCATGCAAGAGTGCATGGTTTATTGGCAATGAATAATTTGGCAGCAGCCTGTTCCCAGAGTCTCTTTGCTGCAGGGAATAACAACCCAAAGGCAAACTGTAATAATCTCTGGCTCCCTGGCTCCTCACCTTATGAATCTTAAATGATTATCACTGTCAACTATGCATACTTCTTTCTAATGTGACAGAATACAGAGAACACAAACACCCACAAAAGACGATATAAATAAAGGCAAATGGTAGTCATGAGAACAGAAAGACTAGTTCAGGAGAAAGATTGCAGATTAAAAAAAAATTAAAATTCAAACAGATAAAAAGAAGTTACTGAGGAACAACCCGAAGAAGACACATTACAGAGTTGTCATTACTCAAAAGTGTTTTGGAGTGTTCATACGCATTTTTATTGGGAATTTACATATAAGAATCAGTATGTCTTGTTTTATTAAACTATATGTAAATTCAGTCACTAAAATCTCATACAGGCTTTAACATGTTGGTAATTTCAAAAGTAACTCTAACATATTTTTAAAGTAGTATTAAGCACTCAAAGTTTCTTAGCTTAAAATGTTGAGTACAATTAAATAAACATTCCCCAGTAAACCATTTGTTAAAATTGTTACCATAGCACCTGCAGTTTACAACTTTCAATGCTACTGGCTCCTACTCTCTCAATATTGAATAATTATTGGGTATTTTCTCTCATTGGCACACTACGAAAGCTTTTATTAGGGAGCTATCAATTGAGATATAGAATAACCATATAGAGCTGGAAACAGGATCCAAAAGATTGGGATTTGAAAAAAAAAAAAAAAAGAAATGAGTCACATGCTTCATACCAGGAAGAACTGGGGAAGTGAAGGAAAAATACATATAAACTGTAGCCCGGAGTGGCATTAAAGTGAACCTATGGCAATAGAGTGACGGCTCATACATTAGGGGCGCACGGGCACCACCCCCATCCATGCGCCTGGCCCCCTGATCTACATGCAGGGTGCCAAATGCTTAGAGGCTCTAATAGGCTTCAAAAAAAGGGTGGGCTTGGAGTGCAGAGCACTGCGCCCCAAGCCCACACAGTTGTGGTACAATAGGGAATTAATATTAACACTGATTCTCCTCCAGGCCAATCAAGAAGCGGGTTGTGAGTTCTGATTGGCCGCCAAGAGGAGGAGGGAAGAGATGCAGGGCAAGGGAGAAAGCAGCCAGAGAGAACAGCCTGGAGAGAAGCCAGTGCTGCCCTTTGCCTGGACCACTGCCTGCGGGATAGGGTTAGTGACTGACCGACCGACCCGGGGGGGTACCATCCATGACCCTTGTGACCCGACTGGCTGACCGACCCAAAAAAGCCACCAGCCACCACTGGTTGTTTTCCTGAACTTCTAGCCTTCACAGAAAAGAGTGAACAGTGCAGTTTCCAGTCAGGCCATTAGTGTGGAGAAGGGAGGGGACAGAAGAAGGGAGGAGCAAGGGCCATATCATCCTAGGCTATGGGGCTGTGTGTTTCTATCAATGCACATAGTGTAGAAAGACAAAACTCTTGTCCTCCTTGCAAGCAAGGATGGCTCCATAAGGCACTGCAACAGAAAGAAGCCACCCTGAAATAGGAAATCTGGTGCAACAGCCATGGCACCAGCCTAAACTGGAACATAGGCAAGGAGTAAGGGATAACGAAGTTGCATACCCAGTAAGAGAATGAATCAGCTCCTGAAAGTGCTCATGAAAGTGCTTAAAAACCAAGGGTTTAATATTACTTTAAGTTTGCAGAATTTATTTAAGTATTACCTGGTGATCCTGCCATGAAGGCCCTTGTTCAGGCACTTCCTGATATAAAGTTAAAACGTTCTACCAGTTGTGCTATTGCATTGCCATAATGTAACATGCTCTTCCAAAGGAAGCTACAAGTGTCTGCACTGATGCACATTGCACAGGCTTGACATACTGTTGTCACAAGTAGAAAACCTGCCCTGAGAAAGGGCATGCAGCAGTTGCTGGACCGAGTGTATGCATACATGAAGAGTCAGCAGGGGAACAGCAGCACAGTATTAAACAATGAATGAAAAAAATTGTAAAAATAGTATTAAAAAATGATTATATACTGTTCTAAATCAGTCTGAGTTTAAACTAAATTTAAACTGCAAATTATATCTAAACATTATTGAGTAATTTGTGAATAGGAACACCATTTTCTACACATGCCTTCAATCTATGCTATCATTGTGATCTTCTGTACCTCACTCTATGGGGTTGATTTACTAAAGGTAAGTAGACCATCCACTTTGCAGAATCTGGTGCAGCTGTGCATAATAACCAAGCAGCTTCTAACATCAGTTTGTTCAATTAAGCTTTGTTAATAAAACCTAGAAGCTGATTGGTTACTATGCACAGTTGAACAAGATTCTGGGTGCACCAGTTTTAGTAATTCTCCCTCAATATGTTTATAATTTAAGAAAGTATGGTTGACTGCTATGTCTGGGAACCAGGAATTTGCATGGTCTGCAACTATCCTTCAATTGAAGGGACTGTCCTTAATTTAGAACAGAATTCCTCTGTCCTTCTTTCCTTCTCAATTGTCCCTCTTTTTAGACTGATGCATAGACGTAACAAATGCTTAATTAAGCAAAACAAGTTTTACTGTACTATTCCCTTTACCTAACCCATACAATGTTGCATTTGTTATTTTGAAAAGCCAGTATAAAAGGAAAAGTACTGGGGTAAAAGAAATCACTTGTGGTTGAAACTTGGGATTTGGCTTTTGCATACATACTATGAAGTTAGGCCTGAGCTCTATTTAGCGCTGTGCGGTGTTAAATCATCGTAAATCACAGTAGAATTCATAGCAATTCTTTCCTCATCTATGGTTTATTGTTGCAACATTATTGGCAGTTTTACTTCATCAGCAATTCACATCAGGTTTTTGGGATGGTCTAATACCTGTCAATCACTCATGGTGAGGATACAGGCTATGTTCATATTTAGGTGTAATCAGAGTATACCTGTGACCAACGCAGGTTCTTTTTTACTTTTTTATGTTCATGATTTAACTTGAACTATTTCAATAAAACCGGGTCTTGTCCTTTTCAAGTTAAAGCAGAACTAAATCTTCCAATCCTTTACAGCCAAATAAGCTGTCATCTTAGTCTCTGTTTAATGTACACATACTGTATGATCAGCTATGACACCAGCCATGTGATAGCTTTACAGTTTAGATTACGAGCGAACATAAGTACACTGGTAACTGTAACAGTTATCATTCAAGGCATGCCTTGAATGTAACTGCTTTGGTAAACAGTTAAGCTGAAGCTAAAGGCACATTTAGTTCTGTGGCTCTCCTGTAATCTGCAGAGCATATGATTGCTTTGGGCTGCCCTGGGCTCAGCAGGCTGCAAGTCAGATTGCTTCTCCCTGTCTCTTGGAGACTTCCAGAATATAGTGGGTGGGAGAATCAATTGAGCAACCTAAATATTTATGCAGTGCAAGCCAATCTCTGGGGGAAGAGGTCCAGATGGTGGCTGGGAAGGTGCATAAATAGCATGGAGCCTGGGAGACCAGTGTTCATCACCAGGAGGAGAGGTTCCCAGAAAGAAGGGCTTATGCCTTTCCTGGCAGTCCAGATAAAAATTCTGCTATTCCCATTGAGGTCCCAGCTATGCATAGCAGGAGGTCCTATTCTGCTGCAAATCCTTGGGGGGCTAAAAGATGGGTTCCACTGAGGATCTGGTCTGAAGATTTGACTAAGAAGAATGGCTGCCTGAGGCTGGAGGGAAACATCCAAGTTCCAGGGACGCTGTGAGTACAGACCTGAGGGAGAGGGATCCTAGTGACTGTGGCTGCTGTTAACCCCTGGTACGCTATTATTGAGGCTTGCCTGGTCTGAAAAATTGCTAATGGTGCACAAGTGCTGTCCACTTTATGTTCTACTGCATTAAGGACTGCGTTAAGAAGTATCTGGGATGGGAAGAATGTCCTCACATTCCTGTTCAGCGTTCTGGAGTATCCCATGGCTTCCCTAAGCCCCATCCAAGTTCATCTGCAATAAACTTTAAAAATGGCAACCCCCTAGACAAAGGAGTGAATGCTGCTGTTTGGCTGCCTGGCTGCTGCTGCACTAGTGGGAGAAGAACCTGGGACACAACTCAGCGAACCTTGCAGGAGTCAGTGCTTCACTTATCTATCTAAGGGTCCATGGTCCCTCATTGGTGTTGGCATCATCTACCTGGCTTTGTGCTGGCCTGCTGCCATTTTTAAAAAAGAACCTGCCTGCTTAAAGTTTTTGAAAGTGTGACTTTAGTTACCCCTTTAAATAGGTGGGTTTAGTTCTGCTTTAACTTGTTCCTGAGTAATGTTTGGGCAATACTTTATTTTATTTTGTTGATTGTTTCCTTGCCTATGCTTGGACAAAAACTTAAAAAGTCTGCTTTACAATATTCAGCATATCACCTGCTGTTCTCTGCAGTTTATAAATGTGTGTGTGTGCGTGTCAGTGGGATTTTTTGGATGTTAGATGATTCCTGGATAGCCAAGTGCCAATGAGCAGTCAATTAGAATTCTTCTACAGTTAAAAAAAATAGCCATATTTTGTCCAAGATTTTTATGTGGCTCATAATCCTCTGTATCAACAGAGTTTTGGCTATAGGATCTTGCAGCTGCATGTGCATGTGGGCAGTGATGCTATATGCCAAGAATATATAATGATAATACAGCAGCTCGAGAGTAGGAACTGGAATGTGCTTCTCAAACATTAAAATGACAAGGGGAAATACTACAAAAGCTTTCTTTCTCAGATGTGTATGAACAGTGACTTCAAAGCAAAGTGCAGGGGGACCTGCCCCATGGTGCACTGGGAAAGGATTACTGACACTATCAGCAACCAGTGAAAAGATACCGAAATAACGTTACTCTAAAAAATACAGAGGTAAGATATTTTTATAAAAATCATAGACAGAGTTTTAAAACATGTTTGGCATCGGTGTAAGTTGTATGGAAATAAAATCACTGCAGTGTTTTTAAGGACAATAGTCAGAGTCACAAATGTTGTGAATGTTAATAGCATGACAATTGCCGCCTTGCAGAATCAGCATTTTCCCACTTGGCTCACTCACTAAAAATCAGAATCATGAGTCAAATATTGTACTTGTCATTCTACAATAACAAATAGACATTTAAAAAAAGTTGTAGTCCCTTTTTTGTGTATAAAACATAAGACATAGAAGCACACTACAACATAAATAAGACAACCCATAAAAAACACCACACCTATTGCTATCCATTCCCTTGATTCTTAATAAATACTTACAGAAAAAAAAAATTAAAACCTTCCTAAAGCATACTAGGATAGAGATTACCAAGACTGGAAAGTGCAAACACTGGCACAGCTCTGCATAGAAACCAATCAGCTTCAAGGTTTTATTGTCAAAGTTTAATTGAGCAAGCTGAAGTTTGAAGCTGATTGGCTACCATGCACTGCTGCACCAGATTTTGTACTCTCCAGTTTTAGTAAATCAGCTCCACTATGCCCTGTGACATTTCTAGCTGCCTACATCACATGTAGCACCAACCCAAGGGCAGAGTCTATAATAAAAAGCAAGTACTCCTGGGTGCCTCACTTTTATTTATTCTGGCAACACTCTTGCAAAGCCGATTGTCAATACTAGGATCCACCCAATGCCCATGGTACCCAGAGAAATGGAGAAGAGATAGTAATCATGCTAATAAATCTTTGGAAAAAATTTATTTTCAAAAGTTTTTGGATACATTTTCTCTTACTAATGTTAAAGGTAGGTGTATAAAGGGTGGATATTAATTGGCAACCTCCAGGTTTACATATAGTGTATCTTTTAGGGGGGAAATAACAAAGGGAAATACATCAGCTTTCAAAGTAAATATTGACGCAGTTGCCATGTGCCAAATTAATAGACTAAGGCTGAGTTCACACTGGCCTTAAAAGTCTATGGTAACACCTCACAACTGCTCTGGCAGGCAGTTGCGGAGCATTAAGATTAGTTAATTTACTGTAAAGGAATAGGTGTTTGTGAAGCAGTTTTAACGCTTGTCAAACTATTCAAAACTGCCCATAGGGCGTTTCGGGAGTGTTGTTAAAATGACCCATACTAAAGCTCATTGACGCCTGTCTGACGCCCATACTAACGTCTTACAAACGCTATAGGAGGGTTTGTTGAGCATTAGACATTTAGTCAATTGTGAACAAGCCCTAATAGGATTAATGTTATTAGACAAGTGTTATGTGATTTTTTCACCAGCTACCCCAAATTGTGTAGAAAGTGCTATGCAGGGCCGGTGCAAGGATTTTTGTCTAGTTAGGCGAAGGTGCATTTTGGAGCCCCCCCAACACCATACAGTATGTTATATACACTGGTCTGTATATGATGTACTGCACGGTGTCAGGGTATAAGACCATTCTGTACCCTGCTGGCACTGTACCGTACACCATATACAGACCAGTCTATACACTGGCACTGACACTGTACTGTACGCTATCTATACATTACTGTGAGCCTTATGTCGGGGGGCAGTCAGTGAGCGGTATGTCAGAGGTAAGTCTGCCATAATGTGCTAATATGCTGTGCATACTGGCACATTATGGGATATACAGTACTTCAAGTATTTCAATCAACAACTTGTAGAGCACAATAATTAAATGTAACCAGTCAGCAATGTTTTCTTTACTTTGACTGCACTACAAAAGGCAAAGGATAAACTAAGGGTCCTAGATAAAGCTGAATACAGCTCTTTATAATGTGTTATTAAAGGGATGCAGCACATTCACACAACTATGGCCAAAGACTTCTTTTGAGATTGTGTCAGCAAGTTTTGACCAATAGACCTGGAAATCTACATTAAATGGCCTTTCAAGTTGGGAATTCGGGTATGAAACCCAAATGCAAACATTTATTATTTTGCAGCTTACCATTTCTTAGAAGGGATGGCTGCATTCTTTTTCTCTTTTGGGCTTTCTTCCATCTATTTTCATATGGTGATCCAACCAGTATGTCTGCTGTTTTTTTCAAAATAACAAGCTCTCTAACAGAATGCATCGGTTACAGGAAGGAGACAAACCATTTACCACTGACAGGGATGCTTACAATGATCATATGTAAATCCTTTAACCCTATAAACCTTTAACCCAAAAGGAAAATAAAACAGCTGTAACTGATTATATAGTATTAGCTGGAGTTTGGCTTCAATTTGTTAGTTTAATAAATAGGTTTTTTTTAGAGGATAATGCCAGTGCGCCCTTGTGTTTGTGTCTTTTACAGGAGATGTGTTACTGGCTAGATCACCAGGTGAAAACAGAGGGGCAAAAGGCCTCCAGCCTGATTCACACCATTTAACATGGTTTCCTATGGAACACGTTCTGTACAGTAGTGCAAATCTGCAAAATGCAAAAAGCACTAAAAATGCATAGGTGTGAATCAGGCCTAAGAATAGAAAACGGATGCAGCCATGACATCTAATGATTGGTAAGCTGCAATATATTATATTTTTGGCTTTGGGTTTATTACTACTTTTAGGCTCAATTCACACTAATGCATTTTTTGATGCATTTTGCATTCTGTATAAATGCAGGGATTTTTTTTAACATGGGTTCCTATGGAACACGTTCACATCAATGCGTTTTTGTGCCTGTGTGCTTTTGGAAAGGGTTGGCGACTCTTTTTCCTGCAAAATGCAGCATTTTGCATGTAATAGACTTTAATGTGCATGCAAAAAAAGCGCAAGTGCTGCGGTTTTATGCATTTTTGATGCATTTTTACTGCGATTTTGCCGTGATTTTGCAGGGATTTGTGTTTTGTGTCTTTATTTCCGCTTAGCAAAACTCCCCCCCCCCCATATAAAAAAAAAAGCAAAATGCAAATTGCGGCAAAATCGCAGTAAAACGCGGTAAAAAACACAGAAAGCACAGCAAAAAGCACTGCAGAAAAACTCAAAAGCAGCTTGCATAGATGTGAATCGAGCCTAGTGTATGCCCATGTGAGGGCTGAGTTTGTTCACACAGGGAACACCATTCAGGCAGTCTCATTCATATCAATTGTAACCTGTTTTGTGTAACTGTTTATCAGTTGGACTTTGGCTTCAGTTTGCTAGTGTATTTAAATCTATTAGTACTTCTAAGACTCCCCCCCCCCAGACTGACAGTGATACTGTCCAAAGGTGCCCCTGTGCTCATTCATCCAGAGTGGCAGAGTGGTGGCACTCTGATACAGGAGGTGTGTTACTGGCCAGATCACCAGGTGAAAATAAAGGGAAAAAACTACAAACAGAAAACTAATGCAGTCACCACATCTAAGGATTGGCAAGCTGCAAATATTACATTTTTGATGTTGGGTTTGTTACCACTTTAAAGCAGATCTCCAGGAATTAACTTTTGGCAAGCTTTTTGGGTATTAATACCATTTTAAAGTTATATATACAGTTTTAAAAATACTGGAATTACAAAATGTTCAATTATTTTAAACTCTGCAGAAGCTTTCTTGCAACTATCAACAATCTTTGCAGCCGAGACCTCTTGGGTCCACTTGTTTTATGGCTCATCATTATAAGTCATACCACAATTTAATACGTTTTTTGGTTAATTGTGAGCAGTCTTAATTCCAGAAATAACACAGAATCACAATAACATTACTTACTATGCTGGCAGTGGATTCCATTAAACCCACGGGGACATTTGCAGGCGTATCCAATAAACGTATCACCACGAAATGCTTCGCTGATTTCACATATTCCACCATTATGACAGGGGTTTGGATTGCATAGATCTGAAATGCAAAACAAACAGATGGCAACACATATCAATAAACATAAGTGAATAATTATACAAAAAATAAAAATCTATGAGGTGCAAGGTTGCTTAGTACTATAAGTCACTAACAACTGTGCTACATATTAAGCCTCATTTACCAAGCTGACTCTTGACTTTTGAACCCGCTTAGCAGCAAAACAGACAGTTTCTATTTCAGAAAATATGCTAGATGAGTTGAGACCCAACCCCAGACTGAACTTTATTCCTGATTTGCATAGAATATGGAAAGGCTAGAAACTCTGACAACTTTTAAGTAGACATGTGCATTGCCAAAAAATCTGTTCGTTTTCATTTTCGTTTCATTCTTTTTTTTTTACTTCGTTTTTTGGGTCATTCCTAATGATCGCAAGCGTAAATTTGTACATTCATAAATTCGTACATTGTACATTCGTGAATTCGTAACTTCGCAAATTCGCAAATTCCGAAAATCCAAAAATAATAAAGAAAATTCGAACATTCAAAAGAACTAAAATCCAAAAATTTGAAATAATATCGAAATAACTAATTAATAATAAACCCACTATATTTTGCCTTTTTTTCATCCCCGGGGATATTCCTCAGGTTTTGTGGGGCAGCAGCCACCTCTCTTTCTCTTTCTTCCATCTTAGCGGCGCCTTACCACACACCCCCTTATAATAATAACTAACTATTAAAATATAGGTATTGGAATTTCCTTTCAAATTTGGCTGTTAGCGAATGTAACGAATACGAATTTATCCAAAGTTATGAATTATTCGAAACAACAAATGCCGCATCTAAACAAATGGAACCGAGGGAATTAATAATACATAGTAATAATAATAATAAAAAGTTATTACTATTATTGTAATTTATTATTTTTAATTTGTTACGTTCCATTTGTTTAGATATGGCATTCATTATTTTGGATAATTCTTAACTTCAGATAAATTTCAGCCAAATTTGAAAGGAAATTCCGAAACCTACAATTTAATAGTTAGTGATATTTAAGTTATTAGTTCATTTTTGGAATTTTTGGATTTTCTTCCTTATTGTCGGGTTTTCCTCTTATTTTCAAATTTTCGTATTTTCGAATTTCGAATCAACGAATTTTCGAATTTACGAATGTACGAATAATCGAATTTACGAATATTTGGAAAAATTTGTCAAAATGGTTTTGTTGAAATTTGTTGCAAAACTAATTCGGAACGAAACTAATTGCACATGTCTACTTTTAAGCACGGCGTCATTTTGGTGAATCTTACGTCCTGCAGACCATCAATGTAATCAATTGGGTAATCAATCAGTTCTTAGGAGGATTAAAAGTTTGCTGCGGGGGGCCTGCAAAATGTGTCGAACTGAACTATATTTCATGCAAAAGGAAACAGAACAAAAGGGCACAGAGACCTAATTCATTACACACAACTGTTTATTACAATTAAAACCAAACAGATACATACTCACAAAAGCCATAGACTAACCAGTGGTGTACACGAATCCAAGTGGCAAGATTAGCCTTAATTTGAGATGGAACTCATAAGACCCAGACATCCATCAGACTTGAAGGTGACGTGTTTTCAAGGGAAAGGCTTCAGAGCAAAGCTAGTCTGTGGGACATACAAAAGAAGGGGGCTTGTCCCTTAAAACATGTCAGCTAGCAAGCCTGGTGGATGTCAGGGTCTTATGAGTTTCTATACAGAATCAATAAAAACACCTGACTTTGACTGCTACCTCTCTTATTCAACCAAACTATGTATAAGACATAAAATAAGGTCACCTAAAATATTATTTTTATTGATATGCATTAAAAAATGCTCAAGCACATGAAAAATCCTTGGCTAAGGAATAATTGCAATAACATACTGACATAATATTGCTTCATAAGTAGAGTTGAGCGAACTTCTAGAAGTCCGGGTTCTGCTGGTTCGGCAGAACTTCGGGACAAAGTCCGGGTTCGGGTCCGGACAGAACCCGAACTTTGTCCCGGACCCCGAACCCCATTGAAATCAATGGAGACCCGGACTTTTAGGTACAAAAAGTGCTGTAAAATAGTCCTGGAAGGTCCTAGAGGTCTGCAAAAGGAAGGAAATGTGGGTAAGGGTGGGACAAGTGACCTACAAAGAAATGGGGACAGGAAAATAACTTTAAATATTTTTTAAAAAATAAAAACATAAAAAATGCAAAAATGGAGATCATCTTCAAAATGGGTCTGAAAAGTATTAATTAACATTAGAGGCCATAGAACAGTTCTAAAATCATCTTCAAACTGTGTCAAAAAAGTATAAATAAGCCGGGAGTACCCATATCACTGTTCTGCAAAATGTGTGTATCACTTTAAAGCAAACCGGAAATCATTACACATCTTTTATTCACACTTCTTTTTAAAATGTGTGTATCAC
>BLSH010086092.1:240353-290078 GCA_018402905.1 Glandirana rugosa
GACCCCCAAACATTATATATTTTTTTTCTAAGACCCTAGAGAATAAAATGGCGGCCATTGCAAAACTTTATGTCACACCGTATTTGCGCAGCGGTCTTACAAGCGTGATTTTTAAAAAAAAAATTCAGTTTTTTTAGTTAAAAAATAAGACAACAGTAAAGGTAGGTCAATTTTTTTCCATATTGTGAAAGATAATGTTACGCCGAGTAAAATGATACCCAACATGTTATGCTTCAAAATTGCGTCCGCTCGCGGAATGGCGACAAACTTTGCACCATAAAAATCTCTATTGGCGACGTTTAAAAAATTCTACAGGTTAGCATTTTTGCGTTACAGAGGAGGTCTAGGGCTAGAATTATTGCTCTCGCTCTAACGATCGCGGCGATACCTCACATGTGTGGTTTGCACACCGTTTTCATATGTGGGCGGGACTTAAGTATGCGTTCGCTTCTGCGCGCGAGCTCGCAAGGACGGTGCACTTTAAAATTTTTTTTTTTTTAATTATTTATTTTACTTTTTCATTTTTATTTTTACAACTTTCTTTTTTTAAAAAAAAAATTTTGATCACTTTTTTTCCTATTACAAGAAATGTAAACATTCCTTGTAATAGAAAAAAGCATGCCAGGACCTCCAAAATATGAGATCCAGGGTCAAAAAGACCTCAGATCTCATTTTTACACTTAAATGCATAAAAAAAGAAAAAAAAATTTGAAAAAAATGGCAGGGGAAAAAAAAAATGTCCCCTTTAAGAGCATTGGGCGGAAGTGACTTGTGACGTCGCTTCCGCCCAGCCATGTTATGGAGCCGGGTGAGTGGCTTCAGCTGCTCACTCGGCTCACGGACACTGGAGGGGACGGACCCGATTATCTCCGCTGCTGCCGGGGGGTCCGGTAAGCGGCGGAGATGACCGGAAAGCGGCGGGGGGGGGGCACCTCTCCCGCCGCTGATAAAAGTGATCTCGCAGCGAATCCGCCGCTAAGACCACTTTTATCTTGCAGGGAATCGCCTGCAAAAAAAATAGATAATGGGGTTATGGTAGCTATCTGCTACCATAACAACGGTATTCCACTTCAAAGTACCGCCGTCAAACGACGTACGGCGGTCCGGAAGTGGTTAATTTGCAGAGATGGCTATAGGGCAGGAAATGAAGGGAAATATCTGCAATGGGACACAGATGGCAAAGTATAGACTGAGGGGGGTTATGACTTTACCTTACTCTATCCAAAATGAAAAAAAAAAGTGCCTGTAGTTTCACTTTAAGATTGGCTTTTACTCACCTTGCAGAGAAATTCCTGTTGTGGCTATTAGAACAGGAAGTGAAGGGATATCTCCCCACTGGGACATAGATGGCAAAATCAAATAAACTTCCCATACTCTATCCAAAATGAAAAAAAATGACTTTGTTTCTATTTTAATTCCTTTAGAATCTCAGGCTTTCTAAGACTACTTTTCCTTTATAGATATCCAGGCTGCAGATGCTTATCTCCTTCTAAAAATGGTTGTTGCTAGGCTGTCTTAGTACTTTTTGAGTCACTATTCTGCTGCCCTGACACAAACACACAGCCAGTGAAGTGAGAACAAAGTAAGAACTCCTGATTCGCATACAGGTCTGGCATCAGTAATTTCCAAAATTTTGAAGGAAAGGTCTGCAATGGACCTACCATATTCCCTTGGTGAAATGTTCCCTTTAACTGGTATTTGCAATTTTTTTTGGATAGTCGTGGATTTTAAGTTAGTTTAATTTGCAATGAGAGAAAAAAAAGTAGCAAGCTGACAAAGAATATTAACAAACAAACTGGCAGCAGAAATCCCTTCAGCGCTACAGCTGGAGCTCCCATTGTTTCCATCTGGAAGCAGACCATGCAGACGTGTAAATGAGATACACGGTACAGGTTAAATATAGGTCACAACTAAAACTTTTCTATCAATGCTGTGCAAGGTCCTCCAGGTGTTGTTGCTGCTGCTGAATGGTGAGAGTTATGTTATACAAATTAATGGGTGATTGTACATTCTACATGCCACTACCAAGAGCACAAGGGGCCTAATTATGGGGCCCCTAGTTCTGATATAGGCTAACTGCCATACCATTGTTATAAAAAAATGCTGGCAGATTTACAAAGCACAGTGGTGTACTACATAAATGTGTATGAGGGGAGGAGATCTTGGTCAAGTGACCTGTCACAGTCATGTGACTGTCCTCTCTCAGGGGACACCACAGGTCTAACACTAAAATGTATGTGTTATGAATGAGTTGTAATATAGAGGAATAAAGAGAAATAAACACACAGAAAAAGGATACCTATATTGGCTCTCTGCTATAAATAGGCCTCAGTGTTATACAACCACTATCAGGTTTTTATTGTTGTCTGTGTTTCCACTAGGGAGCTTCCCCTCATATCCTGTCCTATTAATAGTAAACAGGAAGCAAGAGAAGTCTACTCCATGGGAACACAGAGTATGGTAGAAGGTTAGAATCCTATGTTCCCATGGGGTAGATTTCTCTTACTTCCTGTTTACTCCATAAGCCTTGGTTCCAGTTGGGAAGATGTCCCTTAACTCCTGTCCACAGTGACACCTGCCAGCCAGAAGTGAAAACGAGGGTGGACATCCACAATGGGGACATAGATAACCTTTAAAATTGGTATCTATGTTTCCATTGTCGATATCCACCCTCACTTTTACTTCAGTCTGGCAGGTGTCACTGGGGACAGGATGTAAGGAAAATCTTCCCAACTGGAACCCAGGCTTATGGAGGTCAAAGCAATAGGTTCAAGTTGAAGTGGAACTTTTACCCAAAGATCTGATGTGAAATCTGTTGTATTGAATCCTGCAGACCCATTCATAATGCACCCAGTGTATAATAATGCTTTGTTAACTATTAAAACAAACTTACAGGTATATTACCTCAAATGTGCCGCTACCTGGACACAGGTGAGGTAGCTGGTGCTTCCCAGTTACCTAGGAAGACATCACCTGTCCATTCCAGGAAGCTATTGGAAGCTATTGGACTTCAGTTGAGAGATCCCACAAGATCTTAGGAACTCCTTCATAGAGTTTTTTTTTTCTGAACAGATGACATAACCAAATGCAATAGGTATTTTCTATGGATAAATTAACAAAACCCTGCAAAGACTCAGTAATTCAGTCATAGATTTGTTTATGGCCCCTGCACATAGCATTCAGCTTTAAGAACCAGGAAGAAGAAGCCAGCCAGCCATGAGAAGATGGCAGCATTGGTGGTATTCACAGAGCCCCATATGGTTTGGGTGCCTCAGCAGCGAATTGCCAAGCCCCAATGCTGTTACAAGGAAGGAGGGTAGGAGGAAAGGGAAAGATATCCTCCACCTTCCAAATAAAGTGGGGGGGGGGGGAGAGAAAAGGGAAGTTATGTGGGATTGTCATTAAAGAATAAACCTAAAACCTAATAATGAATAAACCCAAAACAAGTGCATAAAACCAATATTGAATAGATAAAAAAAAAATGTGGCAGGCTGACCATTTAACACATAAAACAGACATTTAAATATAAACAGATGATGCCAACTCCAATATAGAAGATTATAATATATAAAGTGTTCAATGATGTGAAACACAAAATAAATATATATAAATAATTCAAAAAGTGATTGGGTAATACAAATAATAATGACAGTGTGTGTGACACAAGGCTAATCTGAGGTACATCGTTTTTCAGTATATTTGATGCTGTTTCGATCTTATTTTTGTGATACATGTTTCTATATACATTTATGTACAATTGCATGCTTATAGTGCTCTTATTTTGTATGTTTTGATATTTGTCACCACCCCTTTTTCTGGGTCATGTGACCCTTGGGGTTGTACACGTGATTTAGTCTACACTATTTAAGCTGCTTTGTGTCACTTATTTGTTAGCCATGATTAAGGCCTGATGGCCGAAACGCGTTGGCTTATTTGACTGTTGTTCACCCGCATTAACTCCTTAACCACTTCCACACCGTCTACCGTGTATTTACGGAATGAGTGTGGACGCTGAGCGTGAATCGCCGTAAAAAAGCGATGATCTGTGAGCTAGGCACGCGCTCGCCGTACTCCTGAGGAGTGTGCCCGCGGCTCGGGCAGACCCTATGTCCGCCGGCGAGCCGTGATGAGCGGCCACAGCCAAAGAATGGGGAACCGCCAATGTAAACACGGCGGTTCCCCGCTCTGTTAGTGGGGGCATGGGAGATCTACTGATCCCTGTCATTGGGATCAGTTAGATCTCTTATTCCCATGGTAGCCCGGTCCCCCCACAGTTAGAACACACCCAGGGAACACAGTTAACCCCTAGATCTCCCCCTGCAGGTTAACCCCTTCACTGCCAATGACATTTATACAGTAATCAGTGGACATTTACATTTCTGATCGCTGTATAAATGTCATTGGTCCCAAAAAAGTGTAAAAAATGTCCGACATGTCCGCTGCAATATCACAGTACCACTAAAAATTGCAGATCGCCGCCATTACTAGTAAAAAAATAAAAAAAATTAAAACCCCAGAAATGAATTCTCATCATCCGTAAACGCGGCCACTTTTGCGCAAACCAATCAATAAACGCCAATTGCGATTTTTTTTTACCAAAAATATGAGGAAGAATATAAATCGGCCAAAAACAGATGAAAAAAATGTTTTTTATATATATTTTTTTTGGATTTGTATTTTAGCAAAAAGTAAGAAATTTGTTTTTTTTTGCAAAATTGTCGCTTTTCTTTTGTTTATAGCGGCGATCAGAAATGACACAGAGGTGATCAAATACCACCAAAAGAAAGTTCTATTTGTGGGAAAAAAAAGGACGCAAATTTTGTTTGGGTACAACGCCGCACGACCGCGCAATTGTCAGTTAAAGCGACGCAGTGCCGAATCGCAAAAAGTGCTGTGGTCCTAACCTGGGAAATCCTTCCGGGGCTGAAGTGGTTAAGGACTGTCCCATGCAGGTATACTGAGCACTGTGCACTGAGTCTGGGATACACGCCACCGCCGACCCACTCCCGCTGTGATTGGACACTGCGGGAACCAATTAGCGGGTCCGGCAGACCCTCTGATCGTTCTGCCTATGTAAACAAGGCAGACTGTCATTTTGTGAGAGGGGAAGATGGAGATCTTGTGTTTCTAAGCAGAAACACTGATCTCTGTTTTCCCCCAGTCAAAGCACCCCCCACAATTAGAAAGTACTCTAGGGAACACACTTAACTCTTTGATCGCCCCTGATGTTAACCCCTTCTCTGCCCTTTTAGCACGGATCACTGTATTGGTGTCCCTGGTACCCCAAAAAGTGTATGATTTGTCCGCCACAATGTCGCAGTCCCGCTAAAAATTGTAGATTGCTGCCATTACTAGTAAACAATAAAAATAAATATAAATTCCATAAATATATCCCATAGTTTTTAGATGCTATAGCTTTTGCACAAATCAATCAATATACCCTTATTGGGATTTTTTACCAAAAATATGTAGCAGAATACATATTAACCTAAATTGATGAATATATTTTTGTTTTGCATTTTTTTATTGGGTATGTTTTATAGCAGAAAGTATAAAAATATAGATTTTTTTTCAAAACTGTCAGTCTTTTTTTGTTTATAGTGCAAAAAATGAAAACCTCAGAGGTGATCAAATACCACCAAAAGAATCAGTTCTACTTGTGTACAGCATTGCAGGACCGCGCAATTTTCATTAAAGTAATGCAGTGCTGTATCGCAAAAAATGACCTAGTCATGAAGCGGGGTAAACCTTCCGGGGCTGAAGAGGTTAATAAAACAATGTTTTAGCCAACTTCCATAGCACCAGCTTTTCTATCTTTTTTGCAAGCCTACTTCTTTCCCATGCATTGAGCTTTTTAAGGATATGTTTATATATGTAATCTCAACGTGCATGTGCATCTTTCAAGTTGTAAACCTCTGAAATGAGAAATGAACACACCATGTGTATAGTTGCCTCTGTTCAAAGCACTTATTTAAGTGTAATTTCTGTCTCATCTCTATTGCTTTGATATCTGCATGAGTCACTTCTGACAGTCTATGGCTCTATGCCAACACTAAATAATCCTGAGAGGCAGCCTCCCCCCTTGCAGCACACAGCAGGTGATTGACAGACTATGTAAAGTGGGTGTGTCCTTTCTCTCCACTCAGGTTTCAGATTACGCTCAGTTCTGCTCTCTGAGCTGTTCAGTGTGTCACATCAGATCTCCACATGCTGCCTCTTGAAGCTCAGAAACGCCATGCAAATTCTGGACTGCAATCAAATGTAGAGAAGCGATGGCTGTTAATAAACAGGCACAAGGAGGAGGATTTGTGGTTCATCTCTGTACATCACCCGAGGCTAATCAGTGGGTAGTTAGTCAGTTCACAAGTACCTGCATAGCCAAACCTATTTTTAAGTTTTGGATAGAGTAGAAAAAAAGCTAAAATCCCTCTTGGGTGATTTTTTTTCTTTATCCCGATAAGGAGATTTCCCTTAAAGTCATGTCCAGGAGAAGCCAAAGGAAATGAGAGATACTCTCACCAAAGTGAGGGGTAGGAAATTCCCGATGTGAACAGTTTCCCTCATTGGAAGTTTACCCATCACCTCTGGAGACAACTCTAAAATCTTGGATTCCTTTTCCACTTTTCCACTTTTTGCCTCAGTGACAATGGTCAGCAGGACAAATAGAGTGTTGAATATTCCCAGAAGGGATACAGACCACAATAAAAGCTTGGTATGGGGTCTAACCAACTCCCAACTCATCCAAAACTAAAAAAAAAAAAAAAATCATCACATACTTAGTTTATGTCACACGATTTTGTGACATGCTTACTTTAAAGGTGGATTGATTATAACTTCCTATGCCTCTATTAGACAAAATGCTGTAGAAATGTATTTCCTTTTTACATGTAAAGATGAAATAATGTTTTAGATCTGCAGTCTTATGATCAATAATACAGTAATCTTTAAATAACTCCCAACACAATGAAAACAGCGATGTCCAATCAATAATAATGAGTGAATGAATTAAATACTGTGCTTTGAATGCATATTCGTGCATGCTTATGTGAATAGTGTCAAGAAGATTAATCTCTCTCTAAAAGTAATGGGTCTGCTCACTTCAATGACTTTTAAATTATACTGTAACATTCCTGGAGCTGATAACAGATAAGCATTCTCTGCATAACATTACACATTTACACACAAATTACCATACAATAATTAGGCATTATCGAGCAGCTAACACTTTGGCTTCTTCAATGTTGCTGGATGATTTAATGGATTTATAAGCAGTGGCATGTGCTCTTAATATAGAAAAGTGCATCTATGGGTCAAAGTTTTAGGTTGCTATGATATTGACGTGTAATTTCTGTACAAGAAGCCTACAAGAACATACACAATATGCAAGCTATAATAGCATTTTGTAATACAGCCAATAAAATAAACTGCTTAGAAGAAAATGCATGACCTGAGTATTAAGTGAACATTGTAATTGCAGCAGACTGATCCATTAAGGTATAATAAATATGCAAATTGTAGTCTTTAATTTTCACAGTCTAGTGTTATTATTAAGTTTGAAGGTGTCCATAGATATCAGAAGGTGCTTGAATTTTCAGACACGATTTGACTGCCCCCAGGCACCCTGGTTCACCAAACACAAGCATTTGGCTTGTCTGAAAGATTTGCTGAAAGTGGTAGTAAAGTCCGCTTTGTGATTTTTACCTCCAGGTAAGTCTATAATAAGGCTTACCTGTAGGTAAAATGAATATCTCCCAAACATGCACTGTTTAGGAGATATTCACCCTGGATGCAGCATGTGACATCACCAGAGTATGTTCTCTGAAGGTCCAGCATACCGTGCTGGATCTTCAGAGCTTTGTGCTGGAGCCGAGGGCTCCCGTGCACATATGTGGGAGTGACATCATTGTGGTTCCGGAAACGCATACAGCAAGAGATCACAAACCCAGAAGAAAGACCGGGGGAAGATGGAAGCCCTCTCAGTGGCGACTGCACGCTGCTGGAGAGATTTATTTTAAGGTAAGTTTTTGATGATGTGCTAGTATGCAATGATTACTGTTTTTTATGGTTTACTACCACTTTAAGTGAACAAAGGGAGCAGAAGAAAGGTCAACAGCAATTGTGATTTCTAAGCAGAACAATAAAAAAATTTAATAGGCAAGTTGACTTACATTTTTTTAGTTTCAGTGCTAAGATGGCCTGCTTTAGATGGCAATATATCACCTCAGTGGGACAGTTAGGACGTCTTGACAATTTTAAATTATGGAATACCTTATGCGTAAGCTAATCTGTTCTCAAATTATGTGTCAAGGGTATCTAGAATTTCTAAAATATCCTGGAATTTATTAATTGTTAGCTACACAGTTTTTGAGTGAGAAAAACATCTCCACACCTTTATATTTCTTCCGTCATGCTTCAAAATCTGACTGATGTTCCAAAATGCCTTATGCAAAGTTTTGAGTTTTTAAACATAATTCAGTGTTTGTTAACCAAATTGTTACTTTTTTTTTACACATGGAATATTGTTCCAGGAGTGCTGTGGAATTTATAAGTGATCTTTAGAAGACCTTAGATGAGCAGTGGGGACCTTATTAATATCCTCCCACTACCACCACTCTTGTTTGGATTTTTTTCTTTGAGTCCATGAAACAAAAACTGATAGGTGATTTAACACTCTAAATAAGGGTTCTAATTGCACTAATCATTCAACACAACTAAAAGAAAAGCATAAAGCAAATACTTTAGAAATCTGATCACGGAACAGTAGTACAGGACAAAGGTGATGTGAGCCTTCTTGGTCTCACTAGGATATTGGTTGCCTACAGGCTACTGAAATGCTGGCTCTCAGCTGGCACAGACAGAGGAGTCCTAGCTTTGAACTGAATGTTAGACCAAAGATATTGAGTGAATTTTTAAGAAAAGCTGAGTAGATATATTTCAGTTTTGGCAAAGATTGAATTTCACTGTCCAAGACAGGACTGAAATAGCTGTAAGGAAAAATTGCTACAATGATGTGATTTCTGTTAATAAAAGGAGCTTGGCCTTGGCATAAGCAGCAACATGTTTAGGATTATTGTGAGTGCCACACAGGTGGAATACTATAGAACATGACATTATTGCAGAATGTGAAAGATTGTTGATTGCTGTACTAAAGGCAGCAGGAGCTCTTAAAGGGAAAGTACAATGCATATTCACTGATCACACATTTTGAAATGCTGTGGCACATTTATTACCTGCGGTAGCAGTTAAAATGGATTTGCAGAGATTAAATAACTCATTTTCAGTGTTTGATTATTTGACTATTTGCCTCTGTCCATGGGTAACATTGATATTAAATGTTTTTTTTTTTCAAGAAAATCTGTAGTGAGAAAATATGGAATCTTCTATAGCTAGTAGATATCAAAAGCTATGATTTTCTAATCTACACGCTTTTCCCAGTTCATTGACTCATCCCTTATACTTATGGCTTCTTTAGTAATCAGATAATTAGGATTACATGACTAATTCATTTACTATAAGTTATGCATACAAATTGTCTATAAAAAAACTGTACTTATGGGTCTTATACCATTTAAATGATTCCAGACCTGTTTGCCTCCACTCATATCCATTTGCTTATAATTTTGAGCATTGCATAATTTTCACAAGCTTTTATTGCATAAAGATAACAAAGAAATGAGACACGGCATATACTGAATGTATACAAAAATATAAAGGCAAGTCCTGTTAAATAACATATATGACAGCTGTGGTAAAAACAAAAATAATACAGTTCAAAAGAAAAACATAAAAGGTACTATAGTTAAGCTCATGTACAGTGAAAATCATCATATACTGTAGTTACACAATTTGCATATAAAAAGGTGGTATATGATAAGAATTGAGGCTTAACCTCACTGGCGTTATGATTATTTCAGATTTTTGGTGCTGAAAGCGGTACCATTATTTTGCATGGAAATTTGGCGTGTTATATTATAGGTCTGTAATTCTTAGGAATAACTCACTTAAACCTGTTCAAACAAGAGTCTAGTAGACATCCCGGGTATGATAAAGTTTGAAACAAGAAATCATAAATTATAATATAATAAATAACTATAAATAATTTTCAAAAATAATAATGTAATAGTAATAAAATGTATTCAATAATGTAATCAAACCAAAAACACTGAAATGTGCTCAGTTACAGAATTGTCGCTGTCGTCACTTTCAGTGTCTGATGATAAATTTCCCCAAAAATCAGTATCACTCAATTCTGCAAATGATTCTTATTTACTATCACTGTTTTCTAGCTGATCAAAAACCACTTTTGACGTAATGGGACGCTTTTTGGATGCCATGGACATTCTAAAGTTTCCAAGAAGCAGAAAGAATGACATATGTAATATAAAAGTGCATGCAGGGCACTGGACAAACCACTAGGGACAAAGGGGATGTGAAATGATTTCATACAGTAATGTAATCTTACAGATTACAGTGTACTCTATGTTTACTGTGTGTTTCACTTTTTGAATTTGCCTCCGGGCTCCGCCCCCGTGCGACGCGACGCTCATAGGGAATGGAGCCCAGTATACAGAAGCATCAGGCGGAGGACACAGCCCGCTGACACAGCGGGGGGACGTCGCTGGATCCAGGGGACAAGGTGAGTAACACTGCCTGGATCCAGCGATGCAATCCCGAGTGTGGCTCGGGGTTACCGCTCTTGGGACAGAAAATTCACCCCGAGCCACACTCGGGAATACCACCAAGAGGTTAATATAAGTCATTATTCTATGGCAAAAAAAAAAAAAAACGATATAAGAACCAGGGGTCCCATTTATAATCAAAATGAGATTTGAAGTCATAGATAGTGTGAAATATTTTTTCCCATTAGCATAATAGCATCTACTCTAGAAATGACTTTCAGAAAGGGAACCTCTGCAGATATCCAGTTGAATAAAATAGCCCATTACATGGCAACACAAATTGTGAATGAGCTTCTCCAAAAAATATGGGTGGTCAGGAATATTAGTAAATAATAAGCAGTTTTCCCAGGTCAGGTTACCTGGTTTACTAACTAATTTGGTGGACAAGTTAAATACCTCCCGCCATAAAGGAACTAGCTTCTCAAATTCCCAAAATATATGGAGAAAATAACTAGGTAGAGGACAGCCCCCCTAAGGGGCTTTGGGGTACATGGAGTGTAATTTAAATAGGATATATTACCACATTGTGAAAGCTTTGTGTGCTGTTTCTCTAACCATAAGTGACTTGGTGCACTTTCGTAAGATAAACCACATGGTCACTCGCTCCTGGACTGAGAACTGCTCTACAAACTCCTCCTCCCAATCATATAGTGAAGTTTTTTGTGGAATCAGCATTGGAAAAGGTATTTTAAAGTATGGAATTTAATACTTTCCCTTGAGAATTGTCATGACAGATTTGTTTCATAAATTGTAGTATAAGGGGAGAAAAATGTCTAACTTGCAGTTAGCGAAAAAGGAGGAAATGTCACAAAAGCAGAGCCCTCTTAAAAATTTGAAAGAGTATGAGATAGTCATATTATGAGATTTCCACCATTGGAATACATTAGGCTGAGAGAAAGCTGTTTCAAATCTAGGATCTCCTAAATGTGAGGTAGAGTATTGCATCTTTGGATGTAGACTCTCACAAAATGGCAACTGGAATTGACATTTCTCTATGCATTAATAACTACTTTATATTATAGGTTTGGAAAAGTTCACAACTGGGTAATTTGATGTTCATTTTGTGAGAGTCTGATTCCTAATTTTCTAGTTTGATCTCAGTGGTTTTCACAGTTAATTTTGCTGGTTCCTAGCGGAATACAGTACTCTAAGCAAGACAAAAGGTTATAGAGGTTATTCACATTATAAAAATAATTCCAGGAAATTAGGATTTTCATCATTTTTTGCAATATATGTGCTACTTGAGTTTTTCGCTTGTATTTCCCTCATTTTCTGTTTTACAATGGGGAAGATTACATGCTTGGTAAAATTAAAAGATCTATCTGGGCGCAGTACTTTCTAATAGATGCCCTGGAAAAGTCAAGCTATGTGACAGTTTAAACAGTAGCCAACAGACAAGCCCTGCTGTTGTTTTGAAAAATGAGAAGGAAAAAGTTATGAGGATACCAGAACACAGCAGAAATTAAAAGGACACCAGCCCACACATTGGATCATGGAGAAATTAGGGAAAACCAGCCTGCACAAATTGGGGGTGAAAGTTTATAAGGTGGGCCTGCATTGGTTGGTGCCATGTAGACCCTGGACTCACCCCATTTCTTTTTGCATGAGACAGTCACCCACCTGTTGTTTCAGAGAAACTGGGTAACCTTCTCCAGGCCTAAAGTCCACTCTCACACCTATTTTTGGCCTGAGACCTGTCACCTGGAATAAGTAACTGTCCAGACAAGTTGTATTTTCACTGCACATATGTCAATCCAGCACAATTCTTTAGTTACAGGAACATTGCAGCACACTGACAGCTTCGACTCACTAATAACAGCTCACAGTGCTGAGCACTCTTCTTTTTCCCATTAAATACTACTCAGTGGTCACACAAGTGCAGAACAAAGAAGTAAAGCCATCACCCCCAAATGTTACAGTCTATTTACAAAGGATGTTACTCACTCTGTGTTTCCTTCCTGACATACAAAGGAGATCCTCCATAGGTCCAGCAACCACTCTAAACAGAGCCACAGGACCTGCTAGGCAAGGGTCAATGGGCTTAAGATTTCTCTGTCTGCTCCTAAGTGTCCTCTCTCACCACCCTGGTAGTTCCAACCTACAGAGGGGTCTTGAAGTGAGTGTAAAGTCTAATTTAAACAAACAAAAAAAGTAACAAACATGTCATACTTACCTCCTCTGTGCAGTTTGTTTTGCACAGAGCAGCCCAGCACCCACAGCCAGCAGCTTCATATAGGGGCACCTGAGCTGAGTCAGAGCTCCATATATCCATTCAGACTCGGTCTCCCCCCCTCTCTCCCCTGATTGGCTGACTGACTTTAATTGACAGCCATGGGAGCCAATGGTGCTGCTGCTGTGTCTCAGGCAATCAGGAGAAGTGTCCTGGGTGGCTTAGACATTTGTGGACATCGCTGGAGAGAGATGGGGCTCAGGTAAGTAATTGGAGGGTGCTGGGGGGGCATAGGTGTGCGCGACCTATTGTATTAGGGTGTGCACCCCAAAGCTCAAACACGCCTTTCTCTGCAGCCTCAGCTGCACTGAACAGTGATTGAATGGGACGTGCTCTGTGCTGAACGGCTTCCTGTTCATTCACAAACGGAAGCATAGTAAACACAGTTTATAAAGTATAGAGTCATTTGGGTGTGTCCTGGCACACTTGGCACACCCCCTGCACACGCCTATGTGGGGGGGAGGGCTGCTACACAAAACATTTTTTATCTTAACGCATAAAAACCTTCTGTCCCAACAACTCTGTTAAGATCAGCTCCAGCTCAGCACTACTTCTCTACAGATCAAGGGTATCCTGCTCCAATACCCTAAGTGCACTGGGCCCCACCCATAGCTGTCATATAAAGGGGCATTATCTCCCCCTGCTACATCACTAAAGGAGGGGTAGCAATTAACACCTGCCAACAAGTAGCACCTTATTAAATCAATAAACCAATACTACATGACTACCACATCCTTGTTGCAATGTTCATTGAAATACCCCCCACCCCTCCACCAAAAAGGAAAACAATGTACTATTATTATTATATAGGACTTTACAACTTGAGGACAAACTGTACAGTTACAATACAATTCAGTACAGGACAAATCAGAGTGTCCTGCTCATTACACTCTAAAAGAGAGGGTCAAGTGATGCAAAAGTTATTAACTGTGGGGGGATAAGCTAATGGAGAAAATTAAAGTACAGTTGTTAAGTGGGAGCAGGATCGGCTTCTCTGAAGAAAATGGTTTCCTGGGATAGTCCAAAAGTGGACAGAGTAGGAAATAGTCAGACAGATTGGGGTCCATAGCATGGGAGAGGCTCAGGAAAAGTCCTGGAAGCGAGCAGGGGTAGAGATGACAAGGGAGCTAGAGAGCGGAATGTCCTGGGAGGAACAAAGAGAACAATTTGGTTGGTGTTTTGAGACCAGGTTAGTGATGTAGCTGGGGTCCGAGATGTAGGTGGCTTTGTAAATTGTTGTTAGTAGTTTGACTTTAATTTGTTGGGAGAGTGGAAGCCAGTGGAAGAATTGACAGAGGTAGCAGACACTGAACGGTTGGTAAAGTGGATGAGTCTTGCAGCAGCATTAATAATGGACTGAAGGGAGGAAAGACTATGTAGAGGTAAGCCAATGAAGAGGGAGTTGCAGTAGTCGAGACAAGAGATGACTAGGGAGTTAATTAGAAGTTTTGGAGGAAGGGCATTTGTTAAGAAGGGGCATATTTTGGAGATGTTGTGTAGGTGAGGCAGAAAGCATTGGACAGTGATTGGATGTGGGGCCACAAGACAAGTTCAGGGTCCCGGATAACACTAGCACCCTGGCTTGCGGGAACAGGTTGATAGTTGTGTAATTGATCTTGATAGAAAGGTCAGGGGAAGGGGTACGTGGGGGAATGATAAAAACATCTTTTGGATTAGTGTAAAACCACTACTATAGCACTACCAACAATTTGATCTTCATGTTCTTGAGGATTTTGTTTTACTAATTTTTTTGGATTAGGCCTGCTTCAAAAACTCACACACTTCTCTAGTATAAAATTGTCCATTAAAATCACAAATGTTGAATATCATATTCTTCACTGGCTTACTTGGTTATTGTAGAATACAAAACTTTGATTGCATGATGCTGTGTGTCACAAGCATTTGAACTTTCATCATGGTGTGCTAAGTATTGTAAAAGGTGGGTACCACTCTCTTCTTTTTAGGGACAAAGACTTGTCAGTGGGGTGTCTATTACAAGCTTGGTCCCAGCAACAAGGCAAAATGTTGAAACACATTGCCATTACTTTACCCGGAAAAAATGAAATTCTGTATGGGACCAAATCTGTGAATATATTCTATATGCAAATTGGTTTAGTGATGAAGGACCAAAAAGGGCACCACATCCAATTGTTAAACAGTACAAAGAAAATGGTAAGTAGGAATTTTAAGATGTATGTATATTCTATATGCAGATCACTTCTTACAATTACTTCTCTTTGTTTCATTGGTTTGGTTTGTGTCACTTTACCACCTGTGCTCTGTTTATTACGAATACACAATTAGACATCAGTAACATCTCTGCATACAGCATTTTCATGTTAAAATATATAAAACACTGTCTTGTAACACATATTTTCTGTTTTAACACTCCTGGGAAATAGGAATCTGACATTATGCGCTTTTTTTCTACATGTTTCCAAATACATTTCTTTGTATCAAGACACCGCAGCTTTCTGCTAATGACAGGACCTCTCTACAGACAGCCATCGTGTCACTAGCACCTGCAGGCAATACCACATCACCTCAAAGCAAATGTTTACACAACCTTCACTTCTGAATATCATAAAACGTACTGTCCACCAGCAAAAAGAACAGAGGGAAGAAATCCACAAGCTAGTGTAGTACAGAATATATTTAAATATAATTGAATATGAATCACTCTTTAATTTGGAGCTTGTCATGACAGTGATGAAATGTAGTATTTTGCTGTTGGTGCCTTGTATGGTGCCATCTGTGGAGAAACTTTAATTACAAGCTAACCCTCCATATGGACTGGAGTAGAAAACTGACATGCGGAGGTTAAAACTGATTTACCAAAATACTAAAGAGGATTAACTTAATTTAAAACAATATTTCCACAAAATATTGTGGAATCCATGGTATATTCTGCTAAATAATTCTTCACAGATAAAACAAATATGATATTGAAATGCTCCTAAAATATTATGAAATATAATCCATTTTTCAAGATATGAAAAAAGTTTAAGGTGTATCTAAAGCCAAAAACAAAAATGTAATCACAGATTACCAATCACTAAATGTGATGGTTACATTAGTTTTTTTTAGGCCTTTTTTCCCTTTATTTTCACCTGGTTGTAGGAAGGTGCCGTGTGGTGTGGCAGCAGGAGTCCAATTGCAGAGAACGGAACTTGTATCAATGCAGAATCCAGTAATTCACAGAAAACCCAGCGCAAAAGGTACACGTCCAGAAACACTCAAGGCAATATCAAGGCAATATCAGCAACCTATAAAAGAGCAGGTCTGAGCCCAAATGGCAATGTCTCCAGAAGGATGGTGTGCCTCTATCATTTCCCTACTCAACTGGAACCTTTCTCTGTTGCTAATTACTGTCCCTGTCAGACAGGTGACCTGTCCCTACACTACCCACAAGTGAAATGCACGCTAAGCCTGGGAGCCAAGGTCTTAAATACCCAAGATGGCTGCTAGAGTCGCATGGGGTGGCTGCATCCAATCAGTGACCCAGGAAACCATAGAGGAACCATGTGCCTCTTGATTTCCTCTCTCCCTGCAATGCTGTTGTGGTTAAGCACCACCTGCAGTAAAGAAAATAAATTGAACCTGCCTACAAGGTGATCCGGTCAGTAACAAAATTCCTCTCTATGGACAGGAGCATGGTCAACTTGTGGAAAAGGTCATTCTAGATGTACTAGAACATTTAGATTAAGCTGAATTCCAGCTAACACTTCTAAGTAGTTAAAACAAGTTTTTCTTTTTGAAATAAAGGTTTTACATAAATGAATAAAAGCTTACCATTGTAAGTGTGCCTCAGTGGTGAATGGTTTGTCTTAGCCTTCCAACTTCCATTTTTGTTGGACAAGTTGGTCTGCTAAAATAATGGCCTAATCACCAAGTAAAAATACTGGTACAACCAACATATTTAAGGATTGGTAAGCTGTAATGTGTAATATTTTTGTACTTACAAGGAGGTACTTATAAGGGTGTTGTCATGAAGGCTGATGCCTTTGATGCAAGCATCTTGCGGACACCCACTAGCAAGCCTCTGGGCCTAAATTATGTCTGTTCCATAAAGATGAACCTACTTATTTTTACGGAATATGACATGAGTGCCCTGGAACTATTCGATAAAGAATATTCCATTTTATGATGGAATAACTGAAAGTGTAACTCTATGGACAAAAATGACATTGCCTGTTGATCCTGCCAGTAGACTCATTATTGTTTCATTCCCCTCTGGACGATCTATGTACGTTGCAAGGATTTAAACTTTGTTGCAGATTCCTACAGATCCCTGTTTGTTCCTCTGTGCCCCTGGGCTAAATAAATCTAAAGGGAGAGGTTTCATAATTATCACTCAGCTTTGCACCTGCAGGTCTCTAATGAGGAGAGCTGCTGGGCCTGCATCCCTTTAAACATGTTTCTATTGGGAGTCTCTCACCAAAAATTACATATTTGTTGCAGGGGATGCCGGAACTCTGACTTGTATCTTAGTGCAGACTTGGGAAAATCAGTGAGCCAATCACAAAAGAAGGAAATGATATACAGAACACCTCCAGGTAGCCATATTGCATTGCATTTTCAGAAAATTACAGTGGCTGCAGATTGAAAAGGAAATGTAATTTTTAATAACATTCAACTACAGTGTGATTTGTGTCGCAATTGCATAACCTATATTATTTTTTATTTATTTGCTATTTTTTCCCCACGAAAGTGGAGTTACCCTTTAACAGCCCAGTTGACTAGCAATAGCTAATTTTACATATGGAGACCATACTGTTCAGCAAAAGTGACATGCATTAGGAGGGACCATATAGCACTGGTGAAGATGCTCATAATGGTCATTGTTTCATGTTGTAAGCCTTTATGAACTGCGACAACACTTCTGTGCAGATTTTACTGCAGAATGAACAGCATTGTCACCTTGTTACTAGACACAGAAAAAATAGATCTACTGGCAGAATTAACAGTAAAAAAACCTGACTAAGAAAAAACTAAAAACATCAAAAATTGAGTTAAAGCATATTCATAGAAAAATTATAAAATAAGTTCCACAGAGCCCCTCTGCCCCAAAGCACCCCCCCCCATACTGAGGGCATGTGGCCTGGTATGGTTCAGGGGGGTGTGCTCTCGCTCATTCTCCCCCTTTCCTGACCTGCTGGGCTGAATGCCTGGATTAGAGACTTGTATGGATTTCGGGGGGCTCCACGCCATTTTTTTTTACATTGTGACGTGGGGTTCCCCTCCAAATCCCCTCCTGCATATACAGGAGAAAAGCACAGCGCCTATGGCCAGCTTTACTTACACACTGCTGAAGCATTGTGTTACAGGGTGCTCTTATCAAGTATTATGTTTGCAAGCCCATCCACTTAATCAAGTATTTATATAGCACTGACAATGTACACAGCACTTTAAATACAGAAGATTGTACATTCAGGGCTGGTTCACATTTAAATTGCACAGGAACCCAGTCCCCATTCCTGTGCAATTCAGTGTGGTGAGATTTTGAACCCATTCATTTGAATGGGCTGAAATCGCACTGAATCATACCAACAGTAGTGCATGCAATGTTTTTCACAAACACACTGCATCGAATGGCATAGTACTACAGTATCATCCAATATACTGCAGACAAACATACTGTGTTTGTGATCTGCGTTTGGGGTGTCATAAGGAATACATTGACATCCGCAGCATGACGCTGGAAATGCTCACAGAACGTGGGTTTCCGGGAAACCCATGCAAGTAAAATAGAAACATGTGCCATCCTTGGGATTTAAACCCTTGTGCTGACCCTAGTGGTCAATTAAACTCTGAATAAAACCTCAATGTTTTGTAAAGTAATAGCTGTACTGAAGGTTTAAAATGCATTTTCTAGAAGGTGTATGGTGCTATGTCATTACAGCATGTGTGGGTATTTTGAGTCAAACAATACACGCAATGTCTAGTTTTGGTCTTATTGCATAAAGCCAGGATGGAATTACAGATAATTTCCTGTTTCCGTGGAAGGCTATAAACATTTTTGGAGCAGACCTTTTAGCTATACAGTAGAGCTACACACACAGCACACTGAAAAACTCATTTTCATGAGAGGCAATGCTAAGGTAAGCTAATATTTTTTATTAGCATCCAAGTGAGTTGTGCCATGGGCCATAATATGTTTTTTAATGCAGCTGGAACTAATGAGAGCTTGGAAAGCTATTGGAAGGCTTACTGGATGCCAACATACAATATGACTGTCAGTGCAGATCAAGGTGCACAGTAGACCTGAAGTAACAAAGAAAGAAAAACTGTTTGCATGTAAACATCTAAGCTATATAATATAGCCCTCTCTTAGAAATGCAAAAGGTACACCTAAACCTTTATTTAGTAATGTGCCATAACAACAAATCCAATTACAGGCAACTGAAATCACAAATTGGTTACTATGGGATTCTGTATGTTGATTTATTGAATAAACATGTAGAGGTTTAGGGAGCACCCATGTCTCTAGCACCCAATGCAATACAGAAAAATGAAATAGTGGGATCTTTGAGAAGTGTTGCTTTAAAGCAGATGTAAACCCTCACATATACCCAATGAAGTGAACAGCCTCAGATGATACACAGGGATGAAACAAATCTCCCTGCATATGTTTTACATGTATTCCTGCTGTCTTCAGCTTTATATACTGTTTAGAAAGTGCACATTGTGTTAGAATTCTCACTTCCTCATTCAGGAGTAGCAGTGTAATGTTGGATTACACTGAGAAACAGCTGATTGGAGGAAAGGCACACATCCCCTTCCACATAGGCAGAGACTTTCAGAGCTGTCCTGTGAATAGAGCAGCTTTCTGCTAATCTATTTATAGCACCCTCCCTGACACAAAATGCAGGCAGAATTTGTCAGAAGTTATTAGGCTGATAACAGAAGAATGGAGCAGGAGAAAGCCACGGGGCTTAGTGCTTTGAAGAGAGATAAAATAAGAAAACACAGCAGATATATGTGCCCAGCTCAAATTTAATGAAACGGGTTAACATCCACTTTAAGACCTAAAGTGTATAAAACCCTGATAAAAATATTCTCGTTTTTTTCTGTTATATACATAGGTTTGCGCAGCCTATTGCATTATGGTGTGCACTCCAAAGCTCTAACACACGGTTCTGATCACTCACTGTGTTCATTCAGAAAGGAAAGGGGATGGTAAATTACATATTTACTGGCTCCTACCCACACTCATCCTAAAACATCCCCCTGTGTGTGCCCACAGCAGCCATGGTGGGGGGGGGGGGTGGCCAGGGCAGTAGGGGGAATCTCCGTTGCACAGGGTGATTAGGGTGAGCCCTGGCACACTTCATGCACATGCCTATGGATGTATATAAAGTTGTGCTCATAAGTTTACACACCCTGGCAGAATTTATGATTTCTTGGCCATTTTTCAGAGTATATGAATGATAACACAAAAACATTTCTTTCACTCATGGTTAGTGTTTGGCTGAAGCCATTTATTATCAATCGGGTTTATTATTTTTAAATCATAATGACAACAGAAACTACCCAAATGACCCTGATCAAAAATTAACATACCATGGTGATTTTGGCCTGATAACATGCACACAAGTTGACACAAAGGGGTTTGAATAGCTATTAAAGGTAACCATGTAATTAGTGTGTGTGTATAAAATCAATGAGTTTCTGGACTCCTGACAGACCCTTGCATCCTTCATCCAGTGCTGCACTGATGTTTCTGGATTTTGAGTCAAGGGGAAAGCAAAAAAATTGCCAAAGGATCTGCAGGAAAAGGTAGTTGAACTGTATAAAACAGGAAAGGGATATAAAAAGATATCCAAGGAATAGAGAATGCCAATCAGCAGTGTTCAAACTCTAATCAAGAAGTGGGGTGAAATGATGGGTTCATTGAGGGGTTCTGTTGAAACCAAACCACGTTCAGGTAGACCAACTAATATTTCAGCCACAACTGGCAAGGAAAATTATTTGGGATGTAAAGAAAAACCCACAAATAACTTCGGGTGAAATACAGGACTCTCTGAAAACATGTGGTGTGGCTGTTTCAAGATGCGCAATAAGGAGGCACTTGAAGAAAGATGGGCTGCATGGTCGAGTCGCCAGAAGAAAGCCATTACTATACAAATGCCACAAAGTATCTTGCTTACAATACGCCAAATATCACAGACACAAATCTAAAACCTTCTGCACAAAGTAATTTGGAGTGATGAGACCAAAATTGAGCTTTTTAGCCACAACCATAAATGTTACATTTGGAGAGGAATCAACAAGGCCTGTGAAACACAGAGATGGATCACTGATGTTATGGGGATGTGTGAGCTACAAAGGCAAAGGGAATTTGGTTAAAATTGATGTCAAGATGAGTGCAGTATATTATCAAAAAATACTGGAGGAACATTTGCATTCATCAGCCAGGAAGCTGCCCATGAGACGTATTTGGACATACCAACATGACAATGATCCAAAACACAAGGCCAAGTCGACCTGTCAATGGCTACAGCAGAATAAAGTGAAGGTTCTGGAGTGGCCATCTCAGTTTCCTGACCTCAATATCATTGAGCCACTCTGGGGAGATCTCAAACACGTAGTTCATGCAAGACAACCCAAGAATTTCCAGGAACTGGATGCTTTTTGCCAAGAGGAATGGGCAGCTTTACCACCTGAGAAGATAAAGACCCTCATCCACAAATACCACAAAAGACTTCAAGCTGTCATTGATGTTAAAGGGGCAATACACGGTATTAAGAACTGGGGTATGTAAACTTTTGATCAGTTGATCATTTGAGTAGTTTCTGTTGTCATTATGATTTAAAAAGAGTAAACACAGTTGATTGATCATAAATGGCTTCAGCCAAACACTGACTGACTGACTGAGTTAAAAAAATGTTTTTGTGTTATCATTCATATTCTCTGAAAAATGGCCAAGAAATCATTAATTCTTCCAGGGTATGTAAACTTATGAGCACAACTGTATACCATTAAAAGCATTTTGCTATATCTGTATATCTTGTTCGAGCACAAAGAAGTACCCTTTGATCTTGCCAGAAATCTACTGAGCTTTTAACTTTCTGTGTTCTTTGCCTGTGTTGAACTCTTATTAGTTACATTGCTTACAACCATCCCTGTGGACTACAGCACAGAGAACTCACTTTTATGTTGTGGATAAGAAGAGAGTAGGAGGTGTTTTCTAGTTTCATCTCAATGAATGCAGTTCAATGAGTGCAAGTCTCTGTAGCACAGGAAGTGTTCTGCTGGCAGGATCACCAAGTGAAACTAAAAAGTAAAAAACCTGGGAAAAGAAAACAAATGCAGCCATCATATCTAAGGACAGGCAAGCTGTAATATATTTTCTTTTGTTCTTTAGTTCTAATGCCTTTTAATTTGGAACAAGCAAAAGATCTCCCTTAAAGATCCAAAACTACAAGCACACACATTTTGCTAATACAAGCACTCCTTGCCAAAGGTCAGCTCCCCCCCATATAATAAATGGTTGACGATTTCAATATTTAATCTGATATCTGTCACTCTACAGAATCTCTGGATCAAATAAAAACCTTTATAGAAATGAATGAATACACAAAATAGAAAATATGTTTTGGACAGTATTCATTGCATAACAATCCAAGCTGTTACTAAGTGGAACTTCTATCTAAGTACACTTAGGCAGCATGGCCTTTCCTAGCCCTTTACTAAAATAGCTCTATCTATGAATAGCTACTTCAGCTTTAGCAGCTTCTCTTAATTCTCAACAGCTTGAATACCCATCTGCAGTATTTTAGCCAACCTGATGACACGATGGGGTTGATTTACTAAAGGCAAATAGAGTGTGCACTTTGCAAAGTGCAGTTGCTCCAGAGCTTAGTAAATGAGGTAAGGCTTCACTTTGCAAAGAGTACCCAATCACGTGCAAGAATAAAAAAAAAGAGCAGTTTCCCATGCACATGATTGGATGATGGAAGTCAGCAGAGCTTCTGCCTATTTACTAAGCTCTATAGCAACTGCGGTCTTTTTGCCTTTAGTAGATCAACCCCTATCAGTACTTCCCCTTCTTTCGTGGTTGCAAAAGAGTACGCATTCTTCCTGGACCCTGAACCCAGCCTTGAGTATTGTGAGTCCAGTCAGTGTGATGTGCCCCTGGGGGGGAATTCAATGACAGACTGGCCTGACAGGAAAGAGGCAGAATGATGTAAATACTGCTCCATCTGAAGAGGACAAGCAGCTCTGGGAGGAGAGGGTGCCCTTTGGGAGGAGAGAGGTATCCTGTCCAACCACCCAGCTAGCCTTAAATACATTATACGAAGATGGGAAAAAGTACTATGAACACAATATTAAAATTAAGATGAGCCTTTTTCTTTAAAGTGTATGTTACCCAAAAACTTGTTTTCCTGATATGTGTCTGTGTTACCATATACATGTGTGAAAAAGTATCCTGTTCTCTTTGTATTGAGAGGTAGACAGAAAAAGCTCCTCTAAGTGCAGTATATAAAAGATTTATTTGGTGCACACACGGTTAAAAACACTTACAGAATGGCTGGTGGTATAGGCGTATAAAGGACTATGTGGTAGAGTCATATACTTCCATCAATGAGGGGATCAGTCACTCTGGAGAGATAATAAGTGAAAACACAGCCTCTAAGTGCAGCATTAGATATGTGATAACCAGTGTTCAGGGGGTGCAATATAGTCCACTTATATAAACATGTGCACTGCACTCAAAAATAAACAATTGTTAACAACTACCAATAAATGCTGCTACTTAATAAACATGAAAATTACATAAACAGGGTGAAACATTACCAATACTAATCTAATAATAATCCACAGTAGCACACAAAAAAAATCAAAATTGCTCTTCATGCGATGAAAGATATATAATTATAGCCCAGTCCAACCAAAATGCTAAAATAAATGCCCAAAAAAGTGGGATGAAATAGTACTTCACTTCTTCTGACTGTAAATCATACACCGAGTATCCACCACCAAAGTGAATGTGCAGGTCCCTCTCCCTTAAGAATAACACTCACCAGACAATATTTCATTTTAATGACTGGCAAATAATGCTTACATGTTGGTATATGTACCGCCTTGGAGTTCCAAACACCATCCAGATTTTAAATGGATAGCCGCATGTAGAGGGAAATAGAAAACACGCCTCCAATAGTGTAAAATCTTAAGGTACTCACTTTTATTTAAAAGAATTGTACTTATATTTAAAATAAATCAATCAAGCTCATATTAAAATTATCATCAGGCGTCACAGTACAGTGGTCTCACCACCTGTGATGGATCGGAGCGGCCGCTATCCGATTGCCGCGTAGCCACATCCCGTCACGTTTCATCACAGGAAGTTTGCCTTTTCATGCACTACTGTGGATTATTATTAGATTAATATTGCTAAGATTTCACCCTGTTTATGAAATATAATCCACTTACCAATGTTTAGGGGTCCGATCAAAATTTTGCTATAGAACCCAGTGATTTCTTGTTTCACCCCTACGTGTAGGGAGTGCTGAGAGGAGTCAGAAGACTTGATATACTTCATAAAACATCTACCTATTGCTCTTTTTTTTTATTTGTTACTCTATACAGTTAAAAAGTAGCAATAAATATAAAGCAGGCAGAATTCTTCCTCCTAGTGCACATTCTGGAATCATTTTTTTCTATTAAAATAATTGCATGGCACAAGGGGCACAGCCTGTACAAAAGGGCATCACGATTTAGGTGTACCAGGGCAGCAGGATGTCTAAATACAGCTGATGGCAAGCAAAAGAGGTAAAAACATTCCTGCTTATATATAGTTCGTTTTTTAACAGCATCATAATTCTGCTTTTCTATTAGACAAAAGTGTTTCTTCTGCCGAAACTTGTATTGCTTTTCCAAAAGGAGAAACAAAATGTTATTTTAGGTAACTATTTTCTGATGTAGGTTCCTCTCCCTTAGGAATAACACTCACCAGAGAATATTGGCATTCATTCTCATGACTGGCAAATAAGGCTTAAATGTTGTTATATGTACCGCCTTGGAGTTCCAATCACCATCCAGATCTCATATGGATAGCCACACGTAGAGGGAAATAGAAAGCATTCCTACAATAGTGTAAAATCTTAAGGTACCCGCTTTTATTTAAAAGAATTGTGCTTACATTGAAAATAAATCAAGCACAACATTGGAAATCTATTCTCACCCCCAAACTCTCTGACGTGGTAAAGATGGTGGACCAAAATTATACCTTTGAATGCCTCCTAGCAATCAATGCCCTGAAATACGCCACCTTTGCCAAGTCATAGTAGATGGAAAAGGAATAATGTGAAGTTTTAACACTAGATTACGCAATGTAGCTGTCTCTAAGCTGTACTGGAAATCTTTGTACTCTGTACCTTGTATTTTGAATTTTTATTTTGTTTCAAATGTTTGTTATTCCATGCAATTTTTGATAAACCAATAAAAATGATTGAAAGAGAAAATAAAATAAACAAGCCCATATTAAAATTATCGTCAGGCATCACAGTAGAGCGGTCTCACCACCCATGATGAATCGGAGCAGCCGCTATCACTTCCTAACTTGACATCCTGACGTCACATCCAATTGCAGCATAGCCACACCCAACGCGTTTCATCACAGTGGGGTTTTGACTTTTCGTGCGCTACTGTGGATTATTAGATTAGTATTGGTAATATTTCACCCTGTTTATGTAATAGAATCCACTTACCAATGTTTTGGGGCCCGATCAAAATGTTGCTATGGCACCCAGTGATTTCTTGTTTCACCCCTATTTGTAGGAGGTGTTGAGAGGAGTCAGAAGACTTGATATACTTCATAAAACATGAACCTATTTCTCTTTTTTTTATTTGTTACTCTATACAGTTAAAAAGTAGCAATAAATATAAAGCAGGCAGAATTCTTCATTCTACTGCACATTGTGAAATCAGTTTTTTCTACTAAAATAATTGCATGGCACAAGGAGCACAGTCTGTATAAAAGGGCATCATGATTTAGGTGTACCAGGGCAGCAAGATGTCTAAATACAGCCGATGGCAAGCAAAAGAGGTAAAAACATTCCTGCTCATATATATTTATTTTTTTAACAGCATCATAATTCTGCTTTTCTATTAGACAAAAGCATTTCTTCCACTGATACTTTTATTTATCACTTTTCCAAAAAGAGGAACAAAAGGTTATTTTAGGTAACTATTTTCCGACGTAGAGCCTTTTCAACATATTGTGCTCTATCACCCTCATTATAAGTTTGCTATTGTTTTTACAGAATCACTGTCCAGTAAGTCTATTTGAAAGTTTTGGGCTAAGCACGGTGAACTTTGCTAAACAATGAAAACACAGCAATGATCAATTCAATGAGACAGGTAGGAGTAGAAGCCCTGGAGTGTTCTGATGTAGCAGCTGCTGACATTGGCGAGATCTGTACTGCTATTTTTTCCTTAAACAGCTGAATGTACCCTCAACCGCTTGTTAATTGTGATTGAGCAGAATCCCTGGAATTAGAAACGCAGACAATATACCACTTATGTTTTACTGTATATTTCTGTCCCTTTGTTTTCAGAATAGCTTCACTGGTAACTTGCATTAAAAAAGAACTGCGCACTATGAAAATGTGACAGCATACTAGTTAAATATTAATGCTGTTTTCAAGCAGCAAATCACGCATTGTGCTTAAATTGTGCTGTGCATATTGAGAGGTTCACACCAGTTTCAATTAAAGCCAGTGCAAGAAGAGGCTCTCCATCACTGGGGACCAGATGTGCTGTTCAGCATACTGCAAAAAATCTGGGTCACAAATGTTTTTTCTTGTCACATGTCTGCTGGGTCTGCTTTTCAGAGAACTTGTTTTATTTTATTTACTTAGATATATATTTTGTACTTACCTACATTGCTTGCTGTGCCTGGTAAACCCATTAGTGTTATCATTATGGGAAAAATCAGCCACTATTCTTAGAAACTCTGACAAGCATGATTTGCATCTAAATTGACCACATAAAGTAATCCCAAATGCATTTCAGAAAACCTTCTGTGAAAAAAAAAAGATTTACTGCTTAACCACTTCAATACTGTGCACTTATAACACTTCCCTACCAGACCAATTTTCAGTTTTCAGTGCTGTTGCGATTTGAATGACAATTGCGCGGTCGTGCCACGCTGTACCCAAACAGATTTTTCATCATTTTGTTCCCACAAATAGAGCTTTCTTTTGGTGGTATTTGATCACCCCTGCGGTTTTTATTTTTTGCGCTACAAATAAAAAAAGACCGAAAATTTTGAAAAAAAAAAAAATTTCTCTATTTTTGTCACAAAACTTTGTAAATAAGTACATTTTCTCCATCACTGGTGGGCACTGATGAGGCTACACTGACGGGCACTGATGTGGCAGTACTGATTGGCACTGATGAGGCGGCACTGATGAGGTGGCACTGATGATGAGGCACTTATATGTAGCAATGATGAGCACTGTTAGGCCGCACTGATAAGCAGCACTGACGGCTACTGATAGGTGGCACTGATATGCAGCACTGACGGACACTGCTAAGTGGCACTGATGGGCACTCATAGACAGCACTGATTGGCACTCATAGGCGGCACTGGGAACTGATAGGTGGCACTGATGGGCACTGATAGCTGGGCACTGGTAGGTGGCAATGGTGGGCACTGATATGTGGCACTGGTATGCATTGATAGGGGCACTGGTAAGCACTGATAGGGGCACTGGTGGGCATATATACTGATAGAGGCTCATTCCCTGGTGGTCTAGGGTAGCATCTGAAGGTGGCACTAAGTGCCATCCACATTGGGCACTATGCCTCTTACCTGGTGGTCTAGGGGGGTCTCCCCGGTGGTCCAGATCGGCTCCCTTGTGGTCCCTGGTCGGCTCCCTGGTGGTCCTGGGTGGGCACATCCCTGGTGGTCTCAGGGCAGGCTCCCTGGTGGTCTAGTGTGGTGATCCGAGGGGAGGGGCTGTGCTGATAAATCATCAGCACAAACCCCCCCTGTCAGGAGAGCAGCTGATCGGCTCTCCTCCACTCAGGTCTGCAGACCCGAGTACAGGAAAGCCGATAAACGGCTTTCCTGTGTTACACTGTGACCAGCCGTGATTGGTCGAATCGCTTTACCGAGATCGGTAATGCGGGGGGTCAGGCTGACCCCCCACACCACCAATCGCCGCGATGCGCTCCCCCCCCCCCGGGTGCGCGGCGGCTTGTTGTCATATGACGTCCAGTCAGGATAACTGAACCACTTCCCGGACGTCATTCTGCATACGGCGGTTGGGAAGTGGTTAGAGTGATATTAAACCCAAAGCCATAAATGAATTATATTGTAGCTTACATATTTTAGGATGTGCTTGCTGCATTTGTTGTTTTTTTTCTGTTTGTTTTCTTTTATTTTCATCTTTTATCTTGCCACTTTCTTTTAAAGACTAATCTGTCCAGCAAAAATGACAGTTAGAGGGCTGAAAGGTTTTCATACTGACAGGAGTGCTTACTAGGGTCAGCTTTTATTTATTAAAGTGTTACTAAACCCACAACAGTAAAATCAGTGTGTATATGCAGTAAAGCATGCTTGTTATACTGACAGTGGAAACTAAGGGGGTTAATCCTCTGCATTGTGTAAAAAGGCTGTTTGATCTTGGATGCACAGATCCTCCTCTTCTTCCACTGACTCCAAACATGTCCAGATAAGGCTGGGTTCACATATGGACCGCATGCGGCTCACAGCAGGGGTCCAGTGCATCCTGGTTCACCGTTTCAGGGCCAATTTCCACCCGAATTTTGGACTGAATTCAGACATGAAACAGCCAAAAAGTTGCACAGTATTTTTGTACAAATCGCACTGGACCTGCTGCAGAGATATGTGAACCGGCTTCATAGAGAGCCAATCAAAATCTCCTGCTAATGCGAATTGGATGAGGGGGAAACCACATTCAATTCGCAATGGTGTGAACCAAGCCTGAGACTAAGCCTTTGGAGTTTGGTGTGTATTGCTAGAGAGTTTTTTTTTTCTTGGGAGGGTGCATGTGATCAGCACAGGGCCAATCAGCACTGTCCAGACAGAGGGTCCAGAACCCTGTAGCCTCATAGGACAGCTCAGTGCAATATGAAAACTCCTCCTACAAGCTTGACCAGGAACTGATAGAAATCACAAGACTGCTTTATACTATTGATAAGAAAAGGTATTTTGCTGCTTATATTTACTAAAATAATTGCATTTCCATGTTCTGTGTACTGTGGGAGGCCAGATATAGTGAATGCAGGGTCCTGGGTTTAGTAACACTTTAATGTAAAACCATTATCCTAAAAGGATAAAAACTGTTGATGCAACTGCTGTGTCCATCTAAATCTGCTAGTGTATCTAACACTACCCTCTCCCCAGACTGACAATACTACTGTGAAAAGGTGTCTCCATTGCTCCTTCATCCAGAGTGGAGACATACAAAGACAGGAAGTGCATAACTGGCCAGAAGAAAAAAGCTAAAAAAGTAAACCAATGCAATCACCACATTTAAGGATTGGCAAGTTGCAAAATTATACATTTTTATTTTTGGGTTTAATATTTCTTTAAAGTACACCTAATGGCATTAATTTAGATTTGAATAGAATGGTTAGGGGTTAGAACTTTGTTCAGGTTTTTTGTTGTGACTAATAAACTCATCTAGCACTAGACCCATGGAATGCCACAGGTGCACAGTGCATGGCTATCAGTGATACCATATTATAGCTGTCACCCTGGGGAAAGAGTCCAGTGTGGCCCCCAAAAGGTCAATGGAGGTGGAATATGACATTTTCATTAAGCTTTTGATGTACCCCCAGTGAATTTCAGAGGTATTTTCATAGAGTGCTGGCTTTTTTCTACATTTTGAGGTATTCATTGTTGTCTGTGTCCCTGTTAGGGAGAATCACTCTCTCTTATATTGTCCTGATCACCAATTTCACTCGGAATAATTTAAGGGTAAATTCAACATTTTTAGATCTTCCAATGGGGACACTTAGGCCCCTTTCACATAGGGCGTGTCCGTTTTGGCAGACTCCGCTTGCTCAGCGAGATCAATCCATTGATTTCCGCTGAGCAGGCGGATGGCAGGTCCGTCTCCACTCACTGTGCAGAGAAGAACCTGTCAGATGCCCGCTGTCCTCTATGGAAGATCGGATGAAAACAGATCCGCTTGTCCATTTTCATCTGATCCCATTTGATCCGATCCACCAAACGGATGGAAGGGCTTACATCCATCTGGATTTGGCAGACCTGATCGAATAGCGGAAATGTCACCACTGATATCCGTCTCTCCGTAGAGGTGAATGGAGTGTCCGATCAGGTCTGTCTGAAAAACGGACAGGTGGACCTGATCGGACAGCATGTGTGAAAGGGGCCTTACTCTTGTGACATCTCCTTAGTCCTGTCAGTTCCTATTGATTGTACAGAACAAGAACCACAGATGGATAAAGTAGGATGTCTTTAGGTATCCCCAAGTCTCTACCAGTCAAAATCACAAGTGGGTTTTCTCTGAGCTAAAAACTGCAGTTTGATCTTCAGGCTGGATTCACACCAGTCTGGTGCAAATTCCAGCTCTGATGCCTGTGAGAAGGACAGGAACTGCTGTTCAGTGTTTCCTGTTCAATCTCATAGCGCATTGGCTGACAGGGGAGGGGGGAGGTGCAGTGAGGAGGGGGAAAGATCCCCGTTCAATGCGGAACACATCTCCAAATTAGATGCGTTCCCATTGAACAAAATGGGGCTGGAATTTGTACCGCATTGCACAGAAAATGCACACGTTTTCTGTGCAATGCAGAGTGCGAATGCACCACACAGTGTCCTGCGAATTAGATGCGGTGTAAGCCGCATTCAACTTGCATAGGTGTGAACCCAGCCTCAGATGAAATGTTACAGCTACTGCCATGTCAGCTGGCTGACTTAAACAATGGGACTAATGTATTGAAGAAATGGTTCACTTATAAATACAATAAAGTGGGAAATATTAGTAAATATGGTATGGGAAACAAAAAAGAACAAGATCAAAGAAAAAAGGATATTTACTTGCACTCGATTGGGTATTCAATGACAACAGTGCTTTACTGTATTCACTTGCATACACTTTGCAAAGTGAACAGGCTCTACTACTTTAATAAAGCAATTTAACTGTCTAAAATAGCAGATTCTATTAACTTCAGTAATCAGTTATATGAAATGTATGTACATTCAGAAGTTAGGAGACAGAATGTGATGTTAGGTATTTGATCGGGCAGACACTGTTGGCTCTCATGTGATCTGTGACACTCACGCGGCAATTATAAGCATACGCACAATAAGTAAGCATGCACTTAAGCCTGTGAAGTGGAATGTATTTAGGCTCTGTTCACATATGTTGCCAGGGGACAGTAAAACTGGCAAGTGGAGCTGCAGTTTTACCATCCACCCCCACCTGCCTGAACAGTAACATACAGCTGCTCACATCTGTACACATGCCACGCCGCAATGCTGTGCTTTGCAGTTGTGGCAAAAATTAAACAGCGTGTTTCTTTTGGTTGACAGTGGAGCAACTGAACATACAGTAACTAATGCAATTCTGTGAGCCCATGCCATAACTTTATGCAATGCATGTGATTGCAGCAAGGTAGCATGACAATTGTAGAGTCAAACAACTCTAAAAAAAATGGAATGCTTTTCAGAAGAGCAGCAGTCCCTGAAGCCTTTTTGAATGAGCAGCTGAGCTGTCCTGTGAGGAATTTTTGAGCTGGCACTGCTGCTGACCTCCTTCTGTTATCTGGCTGGTTGTAATACTGATACAGTAGCTTTTACAGTTCCAAGTTCACAACTTAGAATGTATATGGATCAGACACATCAGTGTTACCTGCAGGAGAGCAAGTGGGTCACCATGATTGCCAGGCAACTGCCATTTTTTAGAAGGAGGATTCAATAAGGAATGCACCCTGTTTCTCTCTTGACAGGTTTGCTTTCAGAAGAAGGTTCAGATTCTTGCATATGTCCAAATGTAAATGATTCTCTTTAATGCAAGCAACCTGACTTTAATGATTGTCTAAATTCAGCAAATTATCACACCTGTCATCTACTTGCAATTTAAGAATTTCCTAAGGATTCATTTATCTCTAGTTCTTCTTCATCATCCCCCGCTGCTTTTGTGTTAATTCTGTACACACACATAGGGTACTGGAAGAAATGGAAATAGGAAGCCAAGTTCATGTATCATGTATGAAAGCTACAATCAGAGAACACAGCAAGCTATTCCAGGATATAGTGATTAATGTGTTTCTTGTATATGCTCAGATACAGCTCCCATGCTCTGACTGTTAAGCAGTAAAATAACTAAACAGCATGGTTATGATTACTTAGAAATGGCAGCTTTTAAAATAAAAAAATATGGTCATTTTATAAGACATAAGCATGGTTCCAAACAAGGTTAGAATTAATTTTTCGTATTTTCATTTCCTCATCAGAGTGCCATTCTTTAAAACTCATGAACGAGCCTAGGTAACTGGCCAGAGCCACCCCCTCCATGAAAAATTCAAAAGTCAGTACAATTCCTGCTATGCTGTGTCCCATGGACACTCTGGATACCACCCTGATTTTGGCCCATTTTCCCTTTGGTTGCTAGGATGCTGGCACAGCAACTAATGACAGTGTGTGCCACCTGCATCCTAGTAACCATTGGTCACTAGTTGACAGCAGAGTCACACAGCATTATTAGTTGTTAAGACACAGGCAGTTGGACCCTGTATAGCATCATTGGTCTCCAGTATTGACACCAAGGTGGTTGAATTACTTTGCCTTGTTGGTAGCACACCTCATCTAAAAAGAATATAAATGGTGTATTCATGCATTGACAGTGACCAGTGAATTGATTTTGTACATGAATACATGAACAGGACAACATCCACTATAACACCAGTTTACATTGTGAATATTGTGGACAGTGGGTAAGGTGAAAAACTAACAAGATGGTAAAAAGACTCATGAAGGGGGGTGGAGTAGAGGCAGAAATTTGCCATTGGTTTCCTATCAGTCTGCAGTCTGATTATTTAATCAAATGAAGCTTTATGTTGTCACTATGTTTTATAAATTAATAAAGAGGAACTAAACTCAAAAGAGGATGGGCAGAGGACAAAGGTCTAGCAAAACTTCCAACATTCTGAAATGAGGTGGCAGCTGTTAAGTTGTACTAAGACCACAGACTGTGATCTCTTGTATACATTCTGTATTAACACAGAGGTACGTGTCCAACATTATTACTGTGTTATATGCCCAGTGACAGATGATGATGTGTAGTGATATGTATGTCATCATTTATTCTAATGTTTAACGGTAACGAAAAAAATCCTGAAGAAGCGGGCTATATTCAACGCGAAATGCAACCTGCGTCAAAGAAAAGTCACAACAATTCACTCATCTCCCACTGCTGTGGGCTTGGTGAGATGACACTGGGAAAGTATTATACTGTGTCTATTAATATCCCTGTCTTTCTGTAACGTGTTTACATTTTATGATATACAAATAAAAGTTTTTGATAATTTTATATAACATATTGGTACCGTTATAATCCTTTACTTCTAGTGGATAGGGTTTTTTTGTGCTACATTCTGAAATGAGGATGACTGACAACTTTCAGCATCAGGTATATCAGGGAAACACTCCTGCTACACCTCCAGATATGCGGGCCAGAAAGTACTGATACACAAAAAAGACTGCTCAGTCCCATTCTTTTTAAATTAAATACATTCAATAATGTATAGGCTAGAAGAATGGGTTTGTGTAGTATAACACTTTTGGTAGTTGGATAGATTTACATTTTATTTATAGAAGTCTATACACTGGAGGAAAAAATGGGACAAATGAGAAGAAAATCAGAATAGTCCCTCCAAATGACAGTTGCAAGCTAGTGCCTAATCACAAATATTGCATGTGGTCTCTCTTCAGCAGATCATTATGGCTTATGATATCTTGTTCTGCACTCTGCGTGGAGGCGGCCATTTTGGAAGACGAGCCGGATTAGCTTGTTTATATAACTGTGAGGTAACCGTATCTCACGCCAAATTCCCTAAACCTATTTCCTATCACTGCAGATATACAGCTACGAGGCTGTAAGAACATGGGTACCTAAGCACCCCAACATATTATGATGGGGCCCCCACATAATCACACTCATATTTTTAGGATCAATTCCAGACAAAGGGTATTTTTCTCTTCGTTATGCTTAGGTGCAATCAGTATTTCTAGATGTTCCCTATAACATAGCTAATCTTCACGTCTTGAGTTCAGTTTCACTTTAGATTATTACTGTGATTAAATGTAAGCGTAAGAGTGTTATCTTTGGCCAAAATTTTGCAAGCTATCCAGACAACCCAAATGGTATGGACCTTTTTTTTAAATATGTGATTTCTTCAAAGAGGCATAGTTTATCTACTCTTAAAGCGATTGTAAACAATCCCTTTGTAAAACAACCTATTTAGTTTAAAATAGAAGGGAAAGGCAAAACATTGTTGTATAGGTACAAAAAACATTATAAATACCTTTTTTTATAAGTGATCACATTCCCTCTGTTCTCAGCTTCATAAGAGCTTGGGAGGGGAAGCAGCAGCACAACTAGCTTCCAATGAATGGCTGTGCAGTAGGGGCATGTCAGGGCAAGTCTGATCATTGGAGGAGAGTACACTGAGTTCCCAGAACAGCTAGAGAACTGACCATGGTGTGCTATCCTGTTTAGTGTGGTCAGTTTTTAGAGGAGGTAAACCCATTCCCCTGCAAAGTAGAGGCATAATGGGCAACTAGTGCATGTGCCACTTACCTGCAAATGAAGCCTGCGACATCCAACGCTGTCCCCTGTACTGGCGGCGTCCATCTTCAGCCCCTCTCCCTTCTGGGGCCGCGACTTCGGCTCTGTGACTGGCCGGAGTCACGTGACGTCACTCCTTAGCATGTGCGTGGGAGCCGACAGTCACAGCATGATCACAGGGAAGAAACAGCACGGAGGCCGTTTCTTCACTGCGCATGTACCGAAATGACATCGGCAATGCTAGTACACAGAATATCTATTGAACCGTGCATGTTTGTGAGATATGCAGGGCACCTACAGGTAAGCCTTATCATAGGCTTACCTGTAAGTTAAAGTGGTTTTCACGAGTTGACAACCACTTTAATAGGAGAGCAGAGGGAAAAGCAGGAACACCAGGGGTATCACATACAAAGAGAACAGGATGTTTTTTTATACAAGTACATGGTAGAGCAGGCACATATCAGGAATATGAAGTGTTAGGGTAACAAACGCTTTAAGGACCTTTCTTATTTTTGAGGGAGGGAATAGGTAATTTCAAATACTTGGGTATGTCTGATTTTTAAATAATTTATTTGCAAATTATGGTGGAAAATAAGTATTTGGTCACCTACAAAAAAGCAAGATTTCTGGCTCTCACAGACCTGTAACTTCTTCTTTAACCACTTCACCTCCGGAAGAATTTCCCAGTTTAGGCCTAGAGCACTTTTTGCGATTCGGCGCTGTGTCGCTTTAACTGACAATTGCGCAGTCGTGCGACGTTGTACCCAAACAAAATTTGTGTCCTTTTTTTCCCACAAATAGAGCTTTTTTTTGGTGGTATTTGATCGCCTCTGCGTCATTTCTGATCACCGCTATAAACAAAAGAAGAGCGACCATTTTGCAAAAAAAAAAAACAAATTTCTTACTTTTTGCTAAAATTCAAATCCAAAAAAAAAATATAAAAAGACATTTTTTTTCACCGGTTTTGGCCGATTTATATTCTTCCTCATATTTGTGATAAAAAAAATTGCAATCGGCGTTTATTGATTGGTTTGTGCAAAAATGGCCGCCTTTACGGATGATGAGAATTCATTTCTGGGGTTTTTATTTTTTTTAAATGTTTTACTAGTAATGGCAGCGATCTGCAATTTTTAGCGGTACTGCGATATTGCAGCGGACATGTCGGACCATTTTTGACACTTTTTTGGGACTAATGACATTTATTCAGTGATCAGAAATTTAAATGTCCGCTGATTACTGTATAAATGCCATTGGCAGTGAAGGGGTTAACTTGCAGGGGGAGATCTAGGGGTTAACTGTGTTCCCTGGGTGTGTTCTTACTGTGGGGGGGTTGGGCTACCATGGGCATGAGAGATCTAACTGATCGCAGTGACGAGGATTAGTAGATCTCCCATGCCCGCACTGTCAGAATGGGGAACCGCCGTGTTTATCGGTTCCCCGTTCTTTGCCTGTGGCCGCTCATCGCGGCTCGTCGGCGGACATCAGGTCCGCCCAAGCTGCGGGCACACCCCTCAGGAGTGCGGCAGGCGTGTGCCACAGCCGGCGCGTGCGTGCCCCCTAGCAGCCATTCGCAGATCGCCGCCTTTTTACGGCGATTCGCGGCCAGCATCCACACTGCCGCCATAAATATGCGGTAAGCAGTGTGGAACTGGTTAAGAGGCTCCTGTGTCCTCCACTCATTACCTGTATTAATGGCACCTGTTTGAACTTGTTATCAGTATAAAATACACCTGTCCACAACCTCAAACAGTCAGACTCCAAACTCCACTTTTTTGCCCCACTGTAAATCCAGAAAATCACATTGTCTGATTTTTAAAGAATTTATTTTGCAAATTATGGTGGAAACTAAGTATTTGGTCACCTACAAAAAAAGCAAGATTTCTGGCTCTCACAGGCCTGTAACTTCTTCTTTAAGAGGGTCATTTGTCCTCCACTCATTACCTGTATTAATGGCACCTGTTTGAACTCATTATCAGTATAAAAGACACCTGTTCACAACCTCAAACAGTCAGACTCCACAAATACTTTTTTGCCCCACTGTAAGTGTGAAACCTATATTTTGTCAAGGAAAATTCATAAGTATTTATTACTTACTATTGGGAGCTTCTATTTCTTAATTTCAATAGGTTTTTAAGAGATACAAACAAAGGTAGAAAACAGCAAGTCATACTATTGAGTTGTAACATATAGTGGAGGAAATGCTTACAGAGTGTTTCCAAAGCAGCCACACATTGAGCATTTATACTGAATGTTATGCTAGTGGTTAGATTATTGACCAGACTGCCTAGACGCCCCATCTGGGATCAAACAGTGTCTTAGGCTGAGTGGTCAATTTAGCGTAATTCCAGTATGTCATGTTCTTCATCAGAGTATAAAACTTAAAGCGAATATTTCAATAACATAGTTGTTGTATAGATTGGAAAGGAGATAAAGAAAATAAAGGGGGGGGGGGGGGTAGGGAAGGAGGTGAGCTGGTACAACACCTAGTAAGCATAACGTGTTTGGTATTGTCTAGCGTATTGCATCTTGATTATAAAATAAGAGTATAAGGGCTCACTTACACTTGCTTCGGCTTCAACGCACATTAACAGCTAGTTTACACTTGCTTCAATAAGGTTTGGACACGCTTTGTTAAAGCTCCTGTCACTAAATAAAACGGTTCACTTACAGTCCTGTCAACACCTTGCTTTTGCTTTGCTTTGCTTCAGCTTTGCTTCAAAAATTATACCCCATGTAGCTTTAGTTTTGGTTCAAAGTGTCTTCAAAGCCTACATAGAAGTCTATGACAAAGCTCGCTTGAAGCCCCACTGAAGTCCCACTGAAGCCTCATCAAAGCTCCACCAAAGCCTAATTGAAGCCCCACCAATGCCTCATTGATGCCGTACAAAGCCTCACCAAAGCCTCATTGAAGCCCCACCGAAGCCTCATCCAAGAACCAAGCAAAAGCAAGGCGTAAACAGGACTGTAAGCTAACCATTTTATTTAGTGACAGGGGCTTTGACTGGTGTTTAACGCGTGTCCGAAGCCATGTTTTGAAGCAAGTGTAAACTAGCCCTTAGAGTATTCAGTGCCTATGTAGTTTAGGACATATAAGATAGACTCAAAGCATGTAAAAAAAAAGATTTTCCAAAGATCATGTCGAGATTTAAAGCTGAAGAGAACATTTTTTATTGCTGTCTGTGCTTCTGTTTCTAATTATACCTCACTTCCTGTCTAGTCAAACGTTTGCCACCAGGACAGTAAGCTAGGGGAAGTCATTCTAATGGAGCCCTGGATAGCAGTAATAAATCCCACACGGGCTCTCATTCTTCCCAGCCCTATCTAAAGCTTGACATACACTCAGGGGAGTAACTACATATCATGGGACCCATAGCAATATTTTTATAAAGTACCTCTATATAGGAGAGAGGAAGTGGGACAGTTGTCAGTTCATTACCATCAGTACACTACTAGGGACTGGGGAAGGGGGATTTGATTAATAGAAAGTATTGATGGCATCCACTGCTAGCAAGCATGCATGTATTCCTTCACAAGGGCAGAGGAGGATGACTACATTCTTCTGAGGCAAGCCATAAATTATGCAATTGTCTTTCCTTCAATTACAAATCAAACAATTTTCATGCGTGTGTTTTTTTTTGTACAGTAAAAAATGCATATGACACCTGTGTTGTGGTGTATCCAGGGGACATAGAAAACAAGTTTTTTCTTTGTGCCATAGCAAAAACACTCATGTTGCACATTTTTACGCAAATAAATAAAATGCACATGTTGTGGTGTGAACAGGGAATATAGCAGACAACTGGGTTTTTTTTGTGCCCTAGCAGTGGCAGTTAGAAAAATGCAGGTCTCTGCACTAGTCTGAAGGAGACCTGAATCTGCTTATTCGCATCACCATTGCAGACATAGAACTACTTTTAGAAGGAAATCAACAATGGCACACCCTGCATTTCTAAGTATGGCTTTAACTTAAAAATACATGAAGTATCTACAAGGTAACTACAGGGAGATCTGTATTTCTCAGTTTTTTTTTTATTTGCACCTGATGTGCATTGTTACCCATTAGATCTGTTTGTAGACTCATATTGAGCAACAAGATCTATAAGGTACAACCATTGTGAAGTACTGTGAAAGAAGCATAGCCTTGCATATGTAATGAGAAAGATGACTGAATCTATTTACATCATACTTATAAATTATACATAAAAGCATATTTACCACCTATAGATAAAATTATTAACAATTTACTAGATGATCACTCTAATTATAATTTTTATATCTTGGAAGATAAATCCAAAAGAATACAGTTTATATATCTGCTAAAGCTTGCTATTTTCTCTTGCGTTTTTCATTTGTTGTCCTGCCAATCTTTTTTGCAGTGCTGTACAAATAAATGAAAAAAAATGCCCGAAGCCTTCACAATACCATGAAAAAAAAAAAAAAAAAGAAAACATGACTACATTATATTAAATAGTGGGAGGCCACAGCAATCTGTCCCCTACACATCTCAATTCATACAATACACAGAGGTTAGCGGGTCAGAGATAATAACAGTCATTCTGATAACTACAATGTAGATAATGAGCTACTGCTTTGTATCAGTAAATACTGTTCAAATTAAAGTAATGTACCCCAGTAATAACCATCAGATTGCCCATGGGGACATTTTAATTATCATTCTTTTCACAGCGGAGTTTATGTAAGAATACAGGAACCAAGTGGGATGGAATATTTAATATGACAGGGATTTAAAAATAAATAATGCTTTTCCTTTCGAAAACTTCATCTGCTGATGCAAGAGAGCTACTATGATAGTAAAAGAGAGCTTTAGGAATAACAAAACACAAAAGTGTCCTCTTCCTTCCCACTCTCCTAAGCAATGGGGCCCTTAGTGCATACAGTATCTCACAAAAGAGAGTGCTCCCTTCACATTTTTGTAAATATTTTATTCTATCTTTTCATGTGACAACACTGAAGAAATGACACTTTGCTACAATGTAAAGTAGTGAGTGTACAGCTTGTATAACAGTGTAAATTTGCTGTCCCCTCAAAATAACTCAACACACAGGCGTTATAATCGAAACCGCTGGCAACAAAAGTGAGTACACCCCTAAGTGAAAATGTCCAAATTGGGCCCAAAGTGTCAATATTTTGTGTGGCCACCATTATTTTCCAGCACTGCCTTAACCCTCTTGGGCATGGAGTTCACCAGAGCTGCATAGATTGCCACTGGAGTCCTCTTCTACTCTTCCATGATGACATCACGGAGCTGGTGGATGTTAGAGACCTTGCACTCCTCCACCTTCCGTTTCCACACAGATGCTCAATAGAGTTTGGGTCTGGAGACATGCTTGGCCAGTAAATCACCTTTACCCTCAGCTTCTTTAGCAAGGTAGTGGTCATCTTGGAGGTGTGTTTGGGGTTGTTATCATGTTGGAATACTACCCTGCGGCCCAGTCTCCGAAGGGAGGGGACCATGCTCTGCTTCAGTATGTTATCGTACATGTTGGCATTCATGGTTCCCTCAATGAACCGTAGCTTCCCAGTGCCGCCACACTCATGCAGCCCCAGACCATCACACTCCCACCATCATGCTTGACTGTAGGCAAGACACACTTGTCTTTGTACTCCTCACCTGGTTGCTGCCACACACGCTTGACACCATCTGAACCAAATAAGTTTATCTTGGTCTCATCAGACCACAGGACATGGTTCCAGTAACCCATGTCCTTAGTCTGCTTGTCTTCAGCAAACTGTTTGCGGGCTTTCTTGTGCATCATCTTTAGAAGGGGCTTCCTTCTGAGACAACAGCCATGCAGACCAATTTGATGCAGTGTGTGGCGTATGGTCTGAGCACTGACAGGCTGACACCCCACCCCCTTTACCTCTGCAGCAAAGCTGGCAGCACTCATACGTCTATTTCCCAAAGACACCCTCTGGATATGATGCTGAGCATGTACACTCATCTCTTTGGTCGACCATGGCAAGGCCTGTTCTGAGTGGTACCTGTCCTGTTAAACCACTGCATGGTCTTGGCCAGCTCAGTTTCAAGGTCTTGGAAATCTTCATATAGCCTAGGCCCTCTTTATGTAGAGCAACAATCCTCTTTTTCAGATCCTCGGAGAGTTCTTTGCCATGAGGTGCCATGCTGAACTTCCAGTGACCAGTATGATAGAGTGAGAGCAATAACACCAAATTTACCACATGTGCTCCCCATTCACACCAGAGACCTTTGTAACACTAATGAGTCTCATGACACTGGGGAGGGAAAATGGCTAATTGGGCCCAATTTGGACATTTTCACTTAGGGGTGTACTCACTTTTGTTGCCAGACATTAATGGTTGTGTGTTGAGTTATTTGGAGGGGACAGCAAATTGACACTGTTATACAAGCTGTACATTCACTACTTTACATTGTAGCAAAGTGTCATTTCTGCAGTGTTTTCACATGAAAAGATATAATAAAATATGTACAGCAATGTGAGGGGTGTACTTACTTTTGTGAGATACTGTATATAGTTTACATTTGCTTAATGGAATTAAAGTCTATGCAAACTCTAATAATGAACTTCTCTCATTTGGTCCCCTTTGGTCTGTTAAATATACTATTAAAGGAGTTTTATTATATCTCTGCTAAGGTCAAAAAATACCTATTGATCCTGGCAGAATCCCAGGGTTGTACGCACATTCATCATCTTTGATGAAGGCACATGTGATTGAACAACAGGATTTATCTGCCACCAACGTGTATTAATGCCCCCAGCCACAATTACATCAAATAGCTGACAGTTGCTTACCACCTGATACAGCCCACTAACCAATAACATATTACTGCAGATACTTAGTAGGGAAGGTACACCCATACCTGAAATTGGCCCAACCCATCATTCTCCAAAAACGTTTAACCATCCCCACCTTCAAAAACCCTGAAACCTATGTTTGCTGCTATGACGTCACCAGTCCTCCCATACGACCCCTGTCATGAAAACCAAAATCCCCTGCTACCAATCAAAGGCCCTAGTATAAGAAGAGAGAAAAAAATGAATTGAGAAAAGAACATACCAACAGTAAGGGATTAAGGAGAGGGAGGATGGGGGCATGGTTTGGATATGGTGGCGTGAGCACGCTTTCCAGAGAGCTCTGCGCGTATTGGGGTCTGCAACTGCAAGTCCTGCCGACACAGACTGCCACAATATATATGCCTGGGGACCGGAGACCCGCTTCAGCCACCGTGGAACCTCGGACAGTGGAGATTACCCGATATTTCCTCCACCAACACTCGTCCTCCTCACTGGCTCCTGTACCTGCTGCAACATCCAAGATAGTCCCACCATGAGTCGGGCCACCTGGCGCTCCAGCTGTGCCTCAGAAACAGCTTGAACAACAGACAGAGCCAGGTAAGCCTCTTTTACAATACTCCTGCCTGACTTCTCATATCCTGTCACTGGAGCTGCCATGAGCGGACTCCCCCATGGGCTCTAATATATCATGAGCTTCTGGTGCACAGCATGAGGGGGGACATCAGAGACTTGATAGCAGACCTTCCCAGGATATACAGGCTATGGCTGCATCTATAGTGTCAGCCCTGTTCAGGGAGATACATGCCATTAAACAGCAGGTGGACATGGTCGAGGAGTGGGTAGCTACCCTAGAGACATCTAAATCTACAATTGATGCTGGCTGGAGGCATTGGAGACATTCCAGGACTCATACTGCCAACATCTCATCAACACCCAGCTTAAAATTGACTACGGGGAAAACAGAAACAGGTGAAATAACCTCCATCTCTGGGGTGTTCCAGAGGCAACCATTGGAGGCGACCTGCGTACAACAGTAATGGCCATCCTTAACCAGCTCCTGGACAAGGCACCTACAGTGAAACTCGAGTTAGACTGGGTTCACCGGGTGAAAGACCCCTGGCCTACATTCGCAGCTATACCCTCTCCCCCTCAAGCTCGGGATGTCCTGTGCAGGGTGCATTTCTATGGCATTAAGGAGGTGATTCTGCGTAGGGCATTGACTCATGGCCCTATTGATTTTGACGGTGCTACTGTCAGAGTCTACCCGGATATCTCCCACCAAACACATGTTACGCGGGGCATACTACGCCCCTTACTGGAAGTCAGCCGAGATGCAGGGGCCACGTATCATTGGGGCCATCCTTTTCACCTCATTGTTCAAAAACAAGGTTCCTCTTTCTATCTATGTTCCCCTGATCAGCTTTTGCCGCTTTTTAAATTCCTTGATAGTCCTGCGATTCACAAGCCTGACTGGCAGGAGTCTATTCTATGGTGTGCTCCTACAGGCCCGGCTTCTTCAAGAGGATTAGGAGAGCTCATTCCCATCCATCAAACAATGAACCACCCAGAACCACCCAAGCTACTCCAGAAGACTGATCTGTAGCGGGGGAACAGCATATTACAACGCACACATGCAATAATAACATTTAAATCTTGCTATTTAAAAGCACCTGAACATCATAAACAAACATATGGGGAGCTAGTTATACCATATGGCCATAAAGTGCGTAAGCCCACTACTGTGTCAAAGATCACCAATTCAGTGGGTCCTACACTAACCATAGAATGGGAGATCCTGTCTTTTAACCATGGGAGCAATACATTCCTCTTTATGGGAGAACTATTCCTATGACTCAGGTGGACACTGATTAGAGGTGATGAGGGTGGATGGGGTGCTCCAGCCTAAAGGATCTGATCAGGATCCATACAACAGACAAATAAATATTTGGGGGGGCACACCCTAACAATGTATTACATTAGAGATAGTGCTGCTATAAGACCATACAAACAGAACAGCATATTACAGCGCACACATGCAATAATGACATTTAAATCCTGCAAGGCTATTTAAAAGCACCTGAACATCTTAAATAGAGTTGATCGAACCTCTGGAAGTCCGGGTTCGGCAGGTTCGGCCTAACTTCGGGACAAAGTCCGGGTTCGGATCCGGACTTCACCCGAACTTTGACCCGGACTCCGAACCCCATTGAAATCAATGGGAACCCGAACTTTTAGGCACAAAAATGGCTGTAACAAAGTCCTGGCAAGTCCTAGAGGTCTACAAAAGGAAGGAAAATGGAGGATAGGGAAATAACTTAAAATAATTTTTAACCTAAAATCACATTAAAAAAATCAAAAATGGAGGTGGATGTGGAGTTGGAGGTTGAGGAGTCGGTGAAAGTGGCGGTGGAGGAGGAGGAGGTAGCCAACACTGTTTTTTTATTTTTGAAATTTTTTTGTTTTTTTTTAAACCAGCAATGTAGATGCACTTTTTAATTTTGTGCAAGAAACAATAATCTGTCCCTTTAAGCAACAGTAGGAACCTCTCCCTATAGAACTCGGAGATGATTTTAGATTCTTTTTTTTTTTAAAGTCCGGGTTCGGGTCCGGGTCCCAGACACCCCAAAGTTCGGTACGGACCCAAACTTTACAGTCCGGGTTCGCTCAACTTTAATCTTAAACAAAAATATGGGGAGTTAGTTACACCATATGGCCAAAAAGTGCTCCCATAAAGATGAGTGTATTGCTCCCATGGTTAAGAGACAAGATCTTCCATTCTATGGTTAGTGTAGGACCCACTGAATTGGGGGACTTTGACGCAGCAGTGGGCTTAAGCACTTTATGGCCCTATGGTGTAACTAACTCCCCATATTTTTGTTTAAGATGTTCAGGTGCTTTTAAATAGCCTTGCATGATTTAAATTTCATTATCGCATGTGTGTGCTGTAATATGCTGTTCTGTTTGTGTGATCTTATAGCAGCACCATCTCTAATGTAATACAATGTTAGGGTGTGCCCCCCAAATATTTATTTGTCTGTTGTATAGATCCTGACCAGATCCTTTGGGCTGGAGCACCCCATCCACCCTTATCACCTCTAATCAGTGCCCACCTGAGTCATAGGAAGAGTTCTTTCAGTTCTCCCATAAAGAGGAGTGTATTGCTCCCATGGTTAATAGACAGGATCTCCCATTAAGTGGATAACCCACTCGTGGTTTGAGAGGCCAACCAGCCATTGATTACGGGCATCCTGATCAAGATAGGTGCACGTTTGAAATGGGAAAGGGTGGTGCAGGTCGACACTTCACCATCTCTGCCACCTGGAAAGCACCCACAATGCCAGAATAGCCCGTTTGGTTCACTGTGAGCTACTCAAGACTCAAGAAGGAGTCAACTCCCTTCTTTTCTATAAAACGAAACAGAAGCTGGCCTGGTCTCATTGGACTATGTATGAATTTTCGAATAAACCTGGCACCCTCCTTGCGAGGGCGCTTCTTGGACCTCGTACCCAGACATATATTCCACATATCACTTCATCGTCGGGCCAAGAACTGTCTCGGTCAGACGACATGGCTGAGGAATTCTATTCTTTCTTCCATGGATTATACAATCTAGAACCAACACCCTCCTTAGACGCTTCCACTGGCCTTACTGTAAAAATTCCTTCTTACCTTGAGTCCTCTGGTATGCCCTCTCTATCTTCCTTGGTGCAAGAACAGCTGGAAGCTCCTCTTACTGAAAGGCAATTGGGCGAGGCTTTGGCTCAGGCCAAACCAAGAAAGGCACCAGGGCCAGACAGTCTGACTGCCGTCTATTACAAGACATTCTCTGACCTACTCACACAGCACCTAGTAACCACCCTCAACCTCTTGGTGAAGGAATGGACAGCCTTAGAGCTTTCATTTCGTTGATATCCAAGGAGGGCAAGGACCCAGCCCAATATGGTAGTTACACTCCTAAATACTGACTTTTTACAAGGGTTTTGGCTATTAGGCTACTGCCCCATCTCCCGAGTCTCATACACAAAGACTAGGCATGGTTTATTCCTCTTTGAGAGCCTCGTGACAATACTCTTTGTGTCATCAATCTGATTCACGTGGCTAGGACCTCCAAGGAACTGCTTATTCTGCTCTCTACAGATGCAAACAAAGCATTTGACAGGCTCCACTGATCTTTCATTCATGCCCTGGGTCCTCCATGCTGGGCTGGATTTCTGCTCTCTACTCCTGATCCTCTGCGGCGGTAAAAGTCAATGAGACCAGGTTTCTTTGACATATTGAACGGGACAACGGTCACATAGATTTTAATGTTTTTTTTTTCTTTTTTGAAACACATGATTAGAGCCTGAGGCTCTAACTGGCTTCAAAAAAGGGTGGGCTTGGCATGCAGAGAACTGCACCCTAAGCCCACCCAGTTGTGTGACATTAGCAAATTCATATTCGCTAATATCTTTCTGCTTCTCCTCGCGGCCAATCAGGAAGCGGATCCTGCATCCCAATTGGCCAGGGAGTCTTAGGACTTCTGGGCAAACGGGTCTCAGGACCCACTTCCTGTTTGGCCAGGAGGAGAAGCAACGGCCCGGCTCTTCCCTCTTCCCTCAGGAAGCTGAAGTAGGTGGAGGGGCAGCTTCCAGGAGCCCTACTCCAAATCCAGCACCACCTCCTAAGGTAAGGACATGGACTTCCCATCTGACCCATTCGGGTAGGGGGGTGTTAGTGCTAGTGAGGGAGCCAGGGGCAGCTTCCAGGAGCCAGCACCACCTCCGATCATGGCCCACCCATGGGGGGTGAAGGTTGTGAGAGTGAGAGGGCAAACCTGCCCCCCCCAAAATATTGAGCACCAATCGTCATTGTTCCATCCCCTTTCAGGGCCCCATGGGGCCACTTTGATGTGAATGATCCCGACAGATCCCACTCCCTTGCTTCCTCCTTTTCCCTCCTCCAAGTGAGTGATTGATAGCAGATGAGGCATCATTGTCCCTTCTGAACTAGTGAATGTAAAGTACTCAAGACATGTGCTCCCTGATTAAAAAAAGGAAAAAAAAGGCGCTTGGTAATCTGGAGCGAGCAGCATTGTATAGCCAATAATGTAAGAGTTTGTGCCCACATATACAGCAAAATATGTAATAAAGAGTATTTACCAAGTTGCTTAAAGCAGTAGTAAACCCAGAGAAAGATCTAACATTTCAGCCATATTTCAATTCAATAAGTTATTAGAAATCCCCCAGCCAATTATAGTATCCTTCTAAATGTTTCTTACTGTAATAAATAAGCAATTTGTAAATGCTCCCGCTTGTTGTTTGACCCCACCATCTCAAATCCTGTCTTCCGCATCTGTTTAGCAATGTATTTCCGCCCGAAGTATGTTTCCCTGTCTATAATCTCATGCATGGGCATTACGCCCTTTATTCAAGCCTCAGTTTTGTTTCAGCTCACGTTGTTTCAGCCAATCGGAGGAGATCAATGTGGATATGTAATATATAAATGATTACTTTTGGTATATATTCGGTAAGTGCTTGTGTACAGTGTTTTCTTCCTCTCCACTATAGTTCTCCTGTCCCACACTCTGTACTTAGCTCCGCCCTCCTCCTTCTCCACAACCCCTGTGACATAGTCACAAGGCGTCCAGGATAACCTTCTCTATGTGGAAGGAGTCAGATGTAGTATCGCGCTGTCTCAGGACTGACAACAACAGAAGGAGATGGCGCAGCCCCGGTATAGACCCTGTATTTTCCCAGCAGCATAAGCTTGCCGGAAAATTAGGGGTCATGGCGCATGCGCCAGTGATGTCAGATAAAAGAAAAATCAATATTGAACGCAAATCAAGCAGGTAAGAACAGATCAAACAGTGCAACACTACTGTACTACCTGCAATTATTTATTTACTGCAAAATGTGCTTAATGGGTATACAGCCGCTTTAAGGTTAAGGTTACATTAAAGGGTTACTAAAAGTTAAATATTTGTAAAAATTAAAATAACAAATATGTTATAGTCACCTGCTCTGTGCAATGGTATTGCACAGAACAGCCCCGATCTTCCTCTTCTAGGGTCCCCCACCAGCGATATTAGCTCCTCCTCTTCTTTGTGTGTCCCCATAACAAATGACCTACTATGAAATGCCTGTTCGCTCCCGTGCTGTGTGTCTATAAACAACATACATGTGCAAAATGTGACAGCGAATTAAAGTGTTTGTTCACCCATGCCAGAAGTCTGCCAAGCAAAATAGGTTAGTTGGAAGTTCTGGTGCACGTGGAGGACTATGATTTAATTGGTATTGCTGAATCTTGGCTTCATTCTTCAAATGATTGCACTATTAATATTCCTAGCTATGCTCTCTTTTGCAATGACAGGGTAAAACAGAGGGGTGGTGTCTCTATGTGAGAAGTGATCTCAAAGCGAGTGTGATAGAGGACCTAGTAATAATGTAAGAACTAAATTTGCATGGTAGTCAGTGATGGATTTTCTGCCTATTAAAGCTATGCTTTTTATTAAGGTCAAAAAAGGTTGCATGCTAAGCATTGTATACATTATGTCTATAGCCTTTATATTATATATTAAGGCCCCTTTAACACTGCCATGACTTGAAAGTCGCGTGATTTTGACGCGAGTTTGGCGCGATCTTGATGCGATTTTGACGTGATTTCAGGATATGCCTGTGCAAACTTGAGGTCTATGGACCTCAACTCGCATGAAAGTCGGACCAAATCGGTGCAGGGACTACTTTGAAGTCGGCATGACTTTAAGACAAACATATATGAGTGGTTGTCATTGGAAATCATGGGGAACGACTTGTCATGTGACTTTGCAGTCTAAAGTCGCAGGACGAGTCGCACAAGTGTGAAAGGGGCCTAAGCCACATTAAAAAAATTATACCTTGCAGTAATGTGCACAACAGAGTAGTTACTTTATCCAACTGAGTCAAACAATAAATTAAAGCTAACCAATTTTAAAGCAATTTGCATCTTTGCAATCCTTCCCCCCATGCAATCTTAAAAAACAACTTCTTTGTTCTTACTTTTTTGTATTTCTTGCTCTGGACTTCCCCGTTTGCATTCTTACCTAGGTGAGAATGATGTGTACTCATCATGCTTATTCCTTCCATATCCAATAATGTCAGATATTCCAAGAGCCATCAGTTTACAGAAAGGAGGGGGCAGACCTGGCGGCTCATCAAAAGAGAGCTGGTTGCAAGGACCTGGAAAAGACACCTGGATCCCAAAGATGTAAGGGAAGAAAATAATGGTGCAGGACCTTGTGTGCCGGGGTAGAGCAGTAGATCACAGCAGGACAATGCTGGATTCGCTGATTGCGTTATTTGAGCATAACCCAATGTCAGAACTGGGCTCAAAGTAGTTATTTTCTCTGTGCTCAGGCTGCTCAGCTGTTGGATAATTGTCGGCGCTCATTGTTTCCACAGTGGCTCACCTGGTGATCATTATCTGTTTGTCAGTCCGGCCTACAACCACCCCCTTCTGGCTATTTAAACTGCCTTGTTCATTCCTTTCCTGCCTTCACCTGGTCAAACATATCTGGAGATTCTCTGCTGTGTTTCTGTGAAAGACTTTGCTCGGCTGATGTCTCTTATGATTCCTGATCCTGTTTTTCTGCCTCAGACTATGCTGATCTCTGGTTTCCTGATTACTGGATTATCTGAATACCAGCTTTGGCTTCCAATCCCTGGCTTATGTTTTGACTACGTTTAGTGATCTGTACCATTTTTACTATTACATTAAAAGGTGTGATTTTTACTGCATTTTCTGTCTCAGTCTGATTGATTGTTCCCTGACACTAGAGTTGAGCGAACTTCTAGAAGTCCGGGTTCTGCTGGTTCTGCAGAACTTCGGGACAAAGTCCGGGTCCGGGTCCGGACAGAACCCGAACTTTGTCCCGAACCCCGAACCCCATTGAAATCAATGGAGACCCGGACTTTTAGGTACAAAAAGTGTTGTAAAATAGTCCTGGAAGGTCCTAGAGGTCTGCAAAAGGAAGGAAATGTGGGTAAGGGTGGGACAAGTGACCTACAAAGAAATGGGGACAGGAAAATAACTTTAAATATTTTTAAAAAAATAAAAACTTAAAAAATGCAAAAATGGAGATCATCTTCAAAATGGGTCTGAAAAGTATAAATTAACATTAGAGGCCATAGAACTGTTCTAAAATCATCTTCAAACTGTGTCAAAAAAGTATAAATAAGTCGGGAGTACCCATATCACTGTTCTGCAAAATGTGT
>BLSH010086092.1:298863-324751 GCA_018402905.1 Glandirana rugosa
ACATCCAGTCTTTTCGATCTTTAGACCAGTCTATCCCATATTCGAAAGAAGGGGAGAGGGTTAAGTACCAGGATCAGCGACGAACCACTCGCGCCCCGACTTCGTCTAAGAAGGCCACTTTACCTTAGAGCTCAAACATACAGAGTTCCTACTTTAGCATCATGGGCACCTCTCCTGGGGAAATCAAGCAGGAGTATGTCAAAGACCTAGGTGCCTCGAGCCTCAGGCACTCAGCTGCGCAGAAACATAGGGCCAATGTTTCATACACAGCTCCCTGAGAGCCACATAGCCACATAGCCTCCCAGACTTCAGCCCCGCGCTCACCAAGCAGCGACTAGGACCATGAATTGGGAGAGGGGAAGAAAGCTTATACCCTATCTGACCAGATTTCTAGCTTTTCTGACCTACAGACAGCAGCAGTGGAAAGTCAACACTGCCGGCTGCCATATCTGAACTCTGTACCAACATCCAGGCAGTGGCAGCCAGACTGCGGGAAGTGGAGAAGAATCCTGCTTACACACATAAGCCATTAAAAATATAGTATATGTTTGATGTGCATCTCTCACATCTCATGAGATGCCCAGGCACCTGGAGGATTTAGATAATTGTGACCGCAGATACAATGTCAGAGTCAGGGTCATTCCTGAATCCGTGGAACCTCCTGCACTGGAACAAGCAGTCTGCGCTATTTTCAGTGATCTTTTAGAGTGGCCACCTGATTTCCAAATTGAGCTTAAAGAGTGCACAGGACCCTGAGACCCGAAGGCCATGACATGATCCTCCTTGAGATGTGATCTGCTGTTTTGTGAATTTCTCCCTAAAGGAGGCAATACTTCTCAAAGTGAGAGAATAGTTCAATTTTGTCTCTTCAAGGTGCCATAATTAAACCATTTCAGGACCTACAAAATTGCACTTCATCATAGGCATGCATTGCATCCCTTGCTGAATCTACTCTGCTCAAGAGGAATTCCATATCACTGGGGGTTCCCATAGCCCCTAGCAGCAACCATTCAGGGCTACACATTCTTGCTATGCACTCCAGAAGATTTACACCCTGTGTGAAAGCCTAGAATTACCCAGAGAAGAACTACCAGAGTCGTACAGCTCTTTCTATTTTTCAGAACCCCGGGTTGAAGTTACCAACAACTGCACTCCCAGAGCACAACAACAATGGTCCCAGAGTTGGATATCCAATCCCTCCTCCACTTCGGGGCGATCACAACATAAGAAAGATGGATCTAAGAGCCCAGGTCCTTCACCAGCATGTCGTAGAGGAATATTGAGCTCTATATGATAGCCTACCTGGCTATTGGAACATTTGTTTTTTTTTTCCCAGGAACACTTACATGGATAAGTGCTGAGGCCTTAGCTCGTGTTTAACATTTATGATGTTACCTATATGTGTCTGTCAGCAATTAGAACCCAATCCCTCCCACCCACTATCTTTTTTTCTTATTCAGTTAATTTTCCCTATTTAATGTCAGGATGCAAGGCACACTCCCCAACTGGGAGGCATGTCCACAATACTACAATGTCTTAGTTGCTTACTTCCTTTAGCACTTAGGTCATAGTGTAATCCTATCTGACATGTTGTTAGCTCAGTCAGAAGATCAATTAGCCTGTTTACTAATGTGTGGTATTCCAGAACCCAGGCCTGTTAAAATTGTGGTGCGTCCCTGCAATGACATGATTGAGGTTCTTCATGATATTGCCAACTTACATTCTTTGACAATTTTGTGCAGCCCAGGCCTCTTACCAACCTTTGTAACTGGGTCTTAAATGTCCTATTAAATGCTTTTGTTGTGAAGACTTTTCAAAGCAGTTCATGGCTTTTCAAGAACACGGGGACATGACCTCAAACTAACTGGGGGGAAGTTCAAAACTAATCTTAGAAAGTATTATTTTACTGAAAGGGTGGTTGATGATTGGAATAAATTATCAACAGAGGTTGTGAGACAGTCAACAGTAAATGGCTTCAAACATGCTTGGGATAAACATAAATCCATAGTCAGACAACAAGGTTAATGTAAAAAAAAAATAAAAATAAAAACAAAATAAAAAAAAATAAAAAAAAAATAAAATAAAAAGGGGCAGACTTGATGGACTACTCAGTCTTTTTCTGCCATCACTTTTCTATGTATGTTTCTATGTTTTTATTGGAGTAGGGGGTGATGCACTCATATTATTTGTTGTGCTGTTATTACAGTTTTATTTGCATTTATATTCTATGGGTGATTTACCATTTTGTGAATGATTTGGCAGTCTAAGCTTGGAGATAACAAAGAGGAGATGGGACTTCACTGGGAAGAATCATCCCTTCCTATCTCTCTATTAATCTAGTTTTGGTAAACCTTTTGAAGAAACCACTTGCAGAGGCATACATTTAAGGCAGAACATCCAAGTACTTCCACCTTGGATGTTCTGCAGATGCTGTACTCTTATCTCCCTTGTTTTTCATCCCTCGGGAGATGGGAGCTCCATATGACAGACACATTTCTTATCCTTGCTAGTAGCTGTACACAGCTCATTCTACCTCGAACGCAACAAACTATGCATGGGAGTATAGAACCGACCAGTCTGGGGGCAGCTTCTTTTTTTTTCCCTTCAAAGTAGGTAAACATTGTAAGTACAATAGCCATCAGTACGACATATCCGTAGTAATGGAATAGCCGCTAACGCTAACATTCAGTAGTAGTTAATGTCATAATAAGAACAAGGAAGACATCCATATCAAAGCGTGTAAAACATATTAAATGCCTAAATAGAGCCTCTATTTCCCCTGCCTTGCACTAAGAATAGCCCAGGCGGGTTACCATAGAGGCTTGGGTGGTTATTGTAGTGTGCGGGGGTAGGATCCTGAAGGAGTAGGCCGTGTCTGTAAGGACGGCTGTTCACTGTGTATGCTGAAGCAGTGTAGGATATGTGTATGCGGAAACAGCTGATGTTATTAGGAAGAAAAAGGAGGGAGCAAACAAAACAAAAGAGGGGCAGGTATGAGACTATTGAGGGGGGTGGGGAGGGGGCGAATCAAGAGGGTGTGGGGGCAGGGGACTCAACTTCTTAGTCTCCACATGCAGCAGTGTAGAATAGCAGATCAGTATTTAGATCCGCTCAGGAAAGATTTCCTTCAACGTGGTTCTGTCAGGCTTATGGCATCAATACGGTTTAGAGATTCTTTATCTCAAGTTCCAGGTATGTGCGAAATGCCAGTCTTGGTAGAGGAAGATAACGGTCTATTGGGTGGGTGGGTCAGGGTTGTTTGATCCCATCAGAGTGGAGTATTTGTCTGTGGAGCAAAAGTGAGTCCAGCATGCCCAGATTCAAAAATATTTTGATTGGGAATCCCTTGCGATATAGATCAGTTCCTCCATTTCCGCAATTTTCCCAATGCAAGAAAGCCATTCGGTGATGGCCGGGACATAGGGGGATCCCCAATGTGATGGTATATACAATTTGGCTGTGAGTGGGTTGTTTAGGAAAAGTAAAATATCATCGGCATATGCCGCTAATTTGTAGGTGCAATCAGCAATAGGTATACCCTTTATGCCTTCATTGGTTCTCAAGCGGCACAGGAACATTTCTAGGGTTAACGTGGATGTAAACCCACCACCCACCCAGTATAAGCTAATGACACAGTATTAATGTATATATACATGCAAGCCTCCTGTATCTATCCCTACCTTTCAAATGTCCTTCCTGTAAGCACTAGCAGCTCTGTAAAACTCTGAAATCAGTGGGTGTCTGTGTTTGCTGGAGTTTGGTGGGTGAAGTTGTGATGTCACAAGTCTCCCCACCCACCTCTATACTGAGAGATTGAGGAGGGGGGGGCGTGTAAAACTTTCTCTGCTGTGTGAAGGAGATAAGCAAATTGCCTGTCACTCACAGAGCAAGGGGTGGATCGACTGTGCATTTCCCTGTTAGTCTGACTTTCTCTTCCTGAAAGAAGATAAGCTCATTACTCACAGCTGGATTAACTCTTTGTGGCAAGACTAGGAACAGATGATATGACATGCAATACTCTACCAGGCAGAATTATTAATTTTTTTTTTTTTCGGGTTTACATCCACTTTAATATAAAAATAATAGGGATAGTGAGCAGCCTTGTCTTGTTCCGTTATGGATAGGGAAAGTGTTTGACAGGTGCTCTTGGGTTGTATATTAGGTACTTTAATAGTGTGGTCCCTTGCTTTCCTGCCCGGCATAAAGCCTATTTGTTATTTTCCTATTAGTGATGATAGTAGTGGTAAGTGGCTAGTATCCTTGCAAATAGTTTTAGATCTACATTTAGTAACGCGATCGGCCTGTAGTTCGCTGTGGCATCCTTACCCTCTTTTGGTATAACAGTAATGTGTGCCTCCAATAGTCTATGAAGAGGTAATGTTGATGAGGACAGGTAGTTGAAGGCTTTTAAAAATGGGGTTTTAACCACTTTCTGCCCGGCCTATAGACAAATGACATCCTTGTCCTTGTCTGGTGATATCTCAGTGATGCCTGCAGCTGCAGGCATCATTGAGATATCGTTCTTTTCAGCTGGTGATTCACTTCACCATAAGAACAAACATAGCAACTGTCCAACTGATTGATCATTCTTACAGGCAGCGGGAGATGATGACTCCCCTCCCGCTGCCCTCCTCTACCGACTCACCTGAGCGATCGGTGAGCCGGAGAACAGAACCGCTGCGGCTCGAAAGAAGTAACCTAGAGATCCAAGGGACAGAGTCAGGTTTCCGGCTAGAAAGCATCAGATTGCTAATTTGTTTTTTTTTTATCTGATTCTTTCCAGCTTGGAGGAGAGGTGTGGGGTCTTATAGACTCCACATCTCCCCATGAAGAGTACCTGTCATACAGTATTCCTATTACAAGATTTCTTTTTTTAAAGGGAAAGTGTAAAGATAAAAAGAATAAAATAAAATAAACAATAAAAAAAAAAATTAAAGTGTCCCCGCAGAAGCCTACGTAAGTCGCGTCCGCATATGTAAACGACGTTCAAACCACACATGTTAGGTATCACCACGAACGTTAGAGTGAGAGCAATAATTCCAGCACTAGACTTCCTCTGTAACTCTAAACATGTACCCTGTAAAAATGTTTAAAATGTCGCCTATGGGGATTTTTAAGTACCAATTTTAAAGTGTGACATGTTAGGTATCTTTTTACTCTGCATAATATCTTCGTTCACATTATTCCAAAAAATTGGGCTAACTCACTGTTTTGTTTTTTAATGCATGAAACAGTTTTTTTTCCAAAAAAAAAAGCGTTTGAAAAATTGCTGCGCAAATACCGGGCGAGATAAAAAGCAATGACCACCATTTTATTCCCTAGGGTGTCTGCTAAAAAAAAACATATATAATATTTGGGGGTTCTGATTAATTTTCTAGTAACAAATTATGATTTTACATGTAGGAGAAAAGTGCCAGAATAAGCCCGGTATAGAAGTGGTTAATAGTGTCCGCAAAAGTTTTGAAGTACGCTGCCGTAAATCAGGGCTCTTGCCTACTTTTAGTTGTTTGAGTGCTCTCTTAAGTTCTTCTTCACATATAGGGTTGTCTAAGTCACGTGCATCTTCCATCGAGATGGGTGCAGAGCAGTATTTCTGAAGGAAACCTTTATTGAGTGACCGGAAGATTTAGCTGATTATTGGGGTGAGTTGTATAGCCTAGTATAATATTTCTCAAAGTGGGAGGCTATGTCGGTGGTAGCTACGCTAGGTCGTTCCTGTGAGTCTTTAATAGTATGGACATTTGTGCTCGCTTTCTTAGCTTGGATAGCTTTAGCTAGAAGCCTCTCCCATTTATTTCCTTGTTCATAAAAAAGTTTCTGAGTCAGTATATATTTATGATGGGTTTTAAGGTTCAGTTTGTTGAGCAATCATTTTCTAGTCTGAATGAGCTCTAGATATGTTTGCTGGGCCTGTGATGGTTTTTGGAGAAGTGCCAAAGTCCTAATCTTATTAAGCAACTCTAGTATTGTGGCTTGTTGGGCTTTTGGGTTCGCGAGTTTATGGTCTTGACGAAATACCATGTCTGCTCTTAGATTGTGCATCATGTTGAAAATTTGACTACGTTTCTCTGGTACATTTAATTCTTTAACATGTAAGGAGACAACTTTGATCGTGAGAGATTTACTGCCTGAGGTTGGGAGAGTCATGGTTTCTGCAGATTGAGTAGATAGTAATTGAGGTATTCAGGAGGCTCAACTTGTGTGCGTGAGTAGCATCTGAAAAGAGAAAGTGTGCTAAGGGGGTAGTGAAGTTTTGTTTGCTGCCGTGGAGACTGAGGAGGTGTAAGGGGAGCAGAAAGAGAAAAAAAATAAAGGGGTGTGTTAGGTCAGCAAAGGCAAAAGTAGGTTGAGGGATATGAGGGATTGGGATAAAGGGAGAGAGAGAGTATAGGTACTGTAAGACCAGCGTGGATTTTCATAAACAGTCACTTTTGATATAGGAACATTTCTTGGCTAAAGGTTATGATGAGGAGAGCCTATCTAGAACCATCTCAGAGGTAGGGGACATGGACAGGAGTAATTTGTTAGCTGATAAGATCATTAATAATCACAATAAGATGTTCTGCTTTACTACTGATTACTCCATTCAGCACTATGAAATTAAAAAGATCATTAAAAAGAGATGGGACATTTTGAAGGCATACTCTATCATTAAAAAGAGATGGGACAGTTTGAAGGCAGACCCTATTCTGGACCGTGCACTTCCAGCTTCTCCAGAGGTGGTTTTTAGAAGGGCCCCCAAACTGCGAGACAGGGTTGCTCCCAGTGTTGTTGACCCTCCTAAACAACTTTCCTTTTTTAAATAGATAAAGGGTTTCTATCCTTGCAATAATTGTGCCATGTAGTTTAAGTCATGTTAGACTGTGGAGGGTTAACACCTTCTCCTCTTACAGTACTGGAAAAAATTATGACATGGAATCTTTAATTTATTGTGAGACGAGATATGTTGTCTACCTCCTGGAGTGTACGTGCCATAAACAATATGTGGGCCGTACCTCAAGGAGATTGAGAGATCATCTTAGAGAACCTACATGCAGGATTCGTAAAGGCTATAAGAAACATAGCCTGTCTATGCACTTCCATCAGTACCATAACAGAGATCCTACGGGACTTAAATCTACAGCCATATGTAGATTGCAGTCCCATTGGAGAGGAATGAACAAAAATCAGAGAGATTTCCAAAAAGGAAATGTTCTGGCTGTATGAATTAAAAATCGTCTTCCCATTCGGACACAATATAGATCGGGATATTAATTGTTTTATAGATAATAATTAGCTTTTTTGTACCATGTATTTTATTTCTTTTCTTATATCTCTGCTCCGTATTCCAATTATTTTTCCAATTTAAGTCTCTTTGCCATCAATGTAGTCCCCTTTATACACTGTATACACATGAGTGATAACAGCACATTCAGATATTTATACTGTTATTGTCTACATAGGCTGTGTAGTTTATATTCTTCCTCTCTGTGCCATCTGCCTAATATAATATAGATTTTTTTATCCATATTTTTGCAGTGGCACAGCAATTATTTGTCTCTTTTTTTGCCTCTATAAGTATCACAAGCAAAATGGTGTCTATACATGAAGTGAGGTATTTCCCTCTGGGATAATGGCTGCCGTTACCGGAAGTGATGTCAGAAATCTCCGGGAAAATGGGGCCGTCACCGGAAGTGATGTAATGTATCTCCGGGAAAAGAGAGACTGCATCAACTGTAAGCAACCCTTTGAAAATGAGCTGTAGCTTGAAACGCATTAGCGTACTTTTTTATACTTGTTACACTTTTACATTTGTGAATTTTATGACGTTTTGCATACTATCTGTGAGCTTTTGAATGCTGTGTCTAGCTGTTACCAGCATTTTGTATGCCATGGGGCTCACTTGAACTGTTTTATTGTATACCTAAGCCTTCACTACCTATTAGCTTGCTTTTACCTTTTTAAACATTAAAAGACATATTACGCTATGATACCCTTTTTTCATTTATGGGGTAATGGCGGCGCTGTCACTATGGCTGCTTATTCCTTGTATGACCATCTGGAAGCTATGCCTCGGGACTAATGTGTCGTGAGGATAATGGAATATACAGACAGTTTGGAGTATTTGGTTTATATTACATGCACCATCTGGTGAGTTAGCACTATACCTGGTGACCGTGATATGTGACAAAGTGTCACTATGTTTTTCTACCTGACAAGGGTGAACACTTTCCCTTCCCTACCATCCTGTGTTATATACATGAGTGTTGGCATACTGTACCATGTTGTGTTCTTCTTTCCTCCCTTGGTAATACCGATGCATGGCACAAGGACGCGATATACCGGAGAATTCCTCCTTCTTTGTGGACACTAAAACGCATTTGTTGTCCTCTTAATTGAGGCAGCATCTATATCTGGTGAGTGGTCACTTCATCTGTTTCTAAGGATACCTATTCATGATATTGCAGAGGTTCCTTGGAAGATAATGGACTTAATACATTTGATATACAATAATAATATATTTTTCACTCATTAGACTTTTTTGTTTATTCTTGCACTGAGGTAAGTGTAGTCTAGTTACCCTACCCTGACAATTGTTAGTGATTCCGGAGTAGGTCAACCGTAGCAAATAGTATCCTATTGTGTGGAGAAGTGGAAGGTGTCGTGTGTAAGATTCTAAAATCGCTGGTCCACGGGAGGTCAGTATAGATCTTTAGTACATAAGAGAGAGAGCCTTTGGTCTTTAATCAAGAGGGGGAAATTGGTGAGATAGTCAGAGGTTGTTAAGTCAACAGTATCGGTGGAAAAATGACAGCTTTATGCGCCAAAGTATGAGATGCTTTCTGAAGACTTGCACGACTCCATCCTCAGCAGATTAATGATTCCGGGAGGACGGGATAGGAGCTGGGACCCATCCAGTTCCTAATTTAGAAAGTCAGGGTGCCCAGCTGGAATTTAATGGGGTCCCATGACATGAACTCGTACCTGCCTGCTGATTATTTAAGTTCAATTGGTTGTAACTTGCAGGTATTTATATGGCAATACTGTTATCAGCTGGTACATAGAAACTGACTGGGAGCCTGTAGGCATTTCTTATCTAATTTTTGTGCTGTGGCACAACCATTCTAAAATTGGTACGTTTTAACCATTTATCTACATGCAGGAGGACTGTCCCACTCGGAGGTCACCTTGATAAGCAGGGAACGGTTTTGGACGCTGTTCGGAGTATAGATTCCATATCATCCTTTTCATCATGTTGAGGTATATGTATATCTTTAATATGGGTGCAAACAGTTTTTGAAACCTTTGAATGTGTCACGGTCTCCATGTGGGACCAGTCTCCCTTTTATAATCATTTATAACCTTCAAACAAAAGTAACAAATATAAAACTATTAAAGGTAATACCGAGGTGCTCTCCTGAGTGCAAAACCTGAGGTTGTAGAGGTGGGGGAGGGTGGGGAAGAAGCGTGTGGGGGGAGGGGTGAGCAAAAGTTGTGTACACACAGAAAAGGCAAATGTACACTATAGGGGTCCTGGGTTGTGCTAGACAATATTAGATCATTACTACCAACTATTATCTGGTTCCCTTCTAAGAGTTGGTAGAGAGTATATGTAAGGTTCCTGCAAAGTTATCCTTTAGAAAGGTGGCCATGTAGTCTATTTTAGCTTGAGCTCATCACTACCGAACAAAAGAAGGACTTGCATTTACGGGTCCGGTGCATGCCACAGGACAGATTTGTCTTTGTCAATGTAATATTTTGTAGGTAGCTCTGGTCATTCTACATACATGGAAAAACTGTTTCCAGAGTTATGAAGTTAATTAAGCCTTTATGCTTCATTTAAGTGAATGTGACCCGAGTATGGGTATGTGTATGAGGGTGGTAGGGAGGTCAAATCAAGTGTTGGTAGGAGGGGTATAAGGACACTGACCTTAATCCATAGTCTATAGGCTGGAAATTGTTCATCAAGGAAGACAGGGGTAATGTCTGAGTATTAACTATTGTAGGGCTGGTAAATGGTAGGAGCCATCCTGATGGGCTCTTCTGTGAGCTGGAGAAGCCGTTGGGCTGTATCCTTCCATGTTCTGGTGAGTTGCCCACGTAGATGGCCTCGGTGAGGAGGACCTGCGGCATCAAATGTGAATTCATTGCGAAATGGAATGGCATCCATGGAGTTCGTTCTTCACAGTTGTGGGAGATGGAAGGAGCTGTACCAATCTGGTAGATCAATAAAGGGTATCTGCAGATTGTCGCAAAAACCTCACAAGTCTTGAGGGACCCATAGATTTGAGGTGCATCCCGATGTTGATGCTGAAAGGCAAAAGAGGAATTTCCAGTGATATTGAATACCTTTAGTGCGTAAAAGATCAAGCAGTGGACGAAGAGCTTTTCTATTTTGGAGGGTTATGGGAGATAAATCTTGAAATATTTTGATCTCTGTACTCTGGTACAATAGGTTACGGCGGTCTCTTGCCCTTCTCAGAATGTCTTCTTTTAACCTGAAATTAAGCAGGCAGCAAACCACATCCCTAGGAGGGTCAGTATCTCTTCCCCTGGGTTTGAGGGCCCTATGGAGGCGTTCACATTCTATGGGGGTCTGCCTAGCAGATCGTTGAAGATAGCTACTGTAGATTTCATCAGACGGTTAGGCTTGACCGACTCAGGGAGGCCTCTTACCCTCAAATCGTGGCAGCGCTCTCGATTATCTAGGTCCTCCATATGTCTGCGTATGTCCCTGAGTTGAACATTAAATGCCTGCGAGGTGTGCTGTAATTGCTGAATGGCAGAATCATGGCGGCTGCTGTGGCTTCCATGTCATCGATCCTCCAATGGATTGAATGTCTCGCTTTAAGTCAGTGATTGCAGCTGCCAGTGTGTCTTTAATGTCTGCTGCTACTGACCTTAGATCATTGAGATTTATAGTTGAGATGGCTGGAGTGTCATCCAAGCAGGTCTGTGTGTGCCTCCTGTACATGGGGCTGAGACTGGAGAAGCCTCGCATGGCTGTGTCCAGAAGAGCTCCAGGATATTGCAATCCAGGTGTGTCCTAAATTCCCTGGGAGAGCGGGATCGGGATTTGTGTGTGTTTGCCGTCAGCTTCCCCATCACAGTCTTGCAGTGTGGTTCACCTGGGCAGATAGCAAGACCTCTGTGGAGCAGAGTGAGGAGATCAGGCGGCCATTCCGGATCAGCACCAAGCCATTCCCCCTGGGGGCTAGTTCTATATTGTTCATATGCTGATGTTTATCTATTATTGCTTTAGAATTATGTCTACTGTGAGTTATTTACTAGTTTTGTAATATCAGCAGTAGCCTTTCCCTTTCTCTCCTTGGTAGATCTAGCAGATAGCGGTAATGAAGATCTGTCCCTCCTGTGTTTGAGATTTCTTTCTCCAGCAATACCGCATCCTCACACAGCTTCTGTCTTCAGGTTAGGACTCTTACACAAATTTCATTCTGCCCTCAGTCAGAAAGCTTTAATTAACCCTCTGTTGTGGGGTGTTACTTTCTCATATTGCATGATTATTATTTTATACAAGTTTTTGTGAAGAGGGGGTATATACATTTTATTTTTATTTTTTGTTGTGTCCAATACATTTTTATAGGTAAGACTTCTTGTAGCGCCAGATTTATGTGGTTTGGTATGATAAGCTATTCATATAAGTGATGTGAATTTGCTGGCTACTTGCTGATCAAGCATGTGGAGACATGTTATTTTAACTTTAGTCAATTCCTCTCTGCTCAAAGACATGGCTAATGTACACAGAATCAGCTCCTGTATCCCTGACTTTTTTTCTCACAATGGTGTCCCTGAGATGTTACCTCTCACCCATGTCACCCCTCACCCAATGGGAGGCACACAAGTGTGTGCTCTGAGGTTAGTTGCTAGCACTGGCAGTAAACTTAAAAAGATACACCAATCATTTTATAAACCGCATCAAACAGCTAGTCAACATATAAACAGACTAGAGCATTTTCCACTTTCCAGGAACTGACCAAAACCAGGGCGCTCCTGCTTGAGGAGCTGGGAAAGAAAACAAGGAAACAATATATTTTCTGCCAGAAAATGTTTTACTGGCAAGGTAATAAGTGTAGTAGACTTCTGGAGAAAACTGTGCAAATGAGGAAAGCCTTAATGATGGTCCTCAATATACAAGACTGGAAGGGTGGTACCTACTCCCAAAATGTACAAAAAATGGCATGATCCCCTTGTGTCTCTCAATTTCAAGTGAACTAGGAACTAGTGTTGCCTCCCTTATGCAAAACAATTTAAGCAAGGAAGGGCCCGCAGGGATTTTAAGCAACACTGTTACCCCAGAAACTAGAAGTATAGGTAAGTACAAAAATTAATTTATTGAAAAAAGGTTAAAAAATATCTTACATAGAAACAGTGACCCCAAAGGTCACAATTATAGACTAGTGAAGAACATATACAGTAATACAATTACATGAACCAAATGGAAACAATATACACGTGTCAGAGTTCTCAAACCCTCAGGCATGTTGTATATCCTGGTCTGTAGAGTTTGGCTCCATCTCCAACATGTTTCGAAGTTTTGAACATTATTTTATTACTTCTTCTTCAGGGAAAAAAACACTGTATATTGTGGTTCCTAATGCAGTAAAAGACAACTGGGTCAGATCACTGTGATCAAGTGTCGTCCAAAGGGCTTAGGATAATTTGACCGGGACGGTGCCACCCGGAAAAAGGAAATTAAAATAGGAATTCATCAAAATAGAGTAAAACAGTGGTAGGTGGCGAGAAAATGGGCATCTGTATACAGGTGGCCCACCCCTCTCAAAATCCACCTCCCCTGTCCACGTACACCTCCAAAGGACACCAAAACTCCCACAAGAATCAATGAAGGGGACCAAAACCCCCCACCAGAACTTGTAATCTAGCTTGTTATAACCTAGGTCCCATAGTGGATATATACCTCCGGGTAGTCATATATTACACCAGGAGTTGAGTAGACAGTGTCTGTGGGTCAACGACACAATGGTTGATCATCTCATGGCCTCAGCACAACTCCCTACTCCCAAAATGTAGATATTACTGGCAGTTAGAGTAGTACTATAGTAAACTGTACAATCTTTTCAATGGACACCCTAGCTCTAACAAATCAGGGAATTGAGTGCAAAAACTAGCACCAATCAATGGGGAGGAATTTGACAGGACTCTTAAGGAGAGGAAACCAGGGACAAGACTCCGGGCCAGGGCAGCCTAACACTCCAGTATTATAGAATGTTCACTGAAACAATGACACATAGATTCTTGACTGCATTTAGATCCTGGTTGAAACCTCTCTATCACTCTCACCAATCACTAGAAGCCCACACAACTGTAATACTGAAAGAGGGGAAGGATGGGACACAGGTTTCAAATTACTACCCGATTTCGCTACTGTGTAAAGATGTTAAGTTATACACCAAAATCGTCTACTCCCATTGCTTCCCTCCCTGATTATTATTATAAAGGATTTATATAGTGCCAACTGTTTGAGCAGCGCTTTACAATAAAGAAGGGACATAGTACAATTACAATACAGTTCAATACAGAAGGACTAGATCAGGTTAAATTTATCCCAGAAAAGAAGGAAAGCAAGGGTTAATACTGCCAAGGCTTTGCATTTACAACACTGGTTGACCCACCAAGCCTGGTAGGGATTCTACCGATCCCTTGACCCTGAGAAGACTTTCAATAGAGTGGCTTGGGATTACATGGCCTCAGTGCTGCGCTCAATAGGATTTTTGTCCCACATGCATAATAGCATACAAGCCTTGAGCTCTTGCCCAACGGCTAGAATATGTGTTAATGGCCACCTGTCTGATGCCCTCCAGATAAGCAGTGGAACCCAGCAAGGATACCCCCTGTCTCCCTTGTTCTTTGTGCTAACCCTAAGGCTTTTCCTGAATTGATTGCAAGCAGATTCCAACATTCATGGAGACTGCCAACAATCAGGTACTGTATACAAACTGAGTGCCTTCGTGGATGACATTTTACAAACCCAACATTACATTACCCATTCTTCGTGAACATTTTTCATTTCTAATAAGAAAGTAAACTACTCCAAATTGCAGAAGCTCAATCTGTCGCTGCCCCTAGAGTTGTTTTCCCTCTGTAGATCAAACTTTTCATCTCATAGAATACAGAAGCCATAACATACCTTGGCATAAAAATACCCATGTATTTATTCAAATTATTCTGTAGAAATCACCAGGCAACACTGGAAGCCGCACGCCGAGACCTCAAGAGTTGGGCAGGACTAAATTTATCAGACGATACTAAATGTAAAAAAGACAATACTCCCCAGGTTGCTCTACATCATGCAAACTGTCCCAATACAATTTCTACTGACCTTTTTCTCCTTCATATAAGAAATGTTCAGCCTTTCCCTGGCAAGGCAAACCCCCTAAATTCAAATTCTCACATCTTAACTTACCAAAATATAAAGGAGTTATTGGTTTACCTGATCTCCAGAGATATTTTTGGGAATGTCAGCTTTCAAGAATTGTGGATTAAAATATTCATGACAGAGTGAAAGATTGGGTCTCTCTCAAAAAGTCCCTGATTCCTCTATCTTTAAAGTCACTACTGTGGCTATTACCTCAACATGTACCCAAGATGGCAAAAACACACTTTGATATGCTCCTTGTTTACTGTGTTCCATCAGACCTACTGACCCATCTTGGGCACTCTCATGAAAGGCCCTTTGACCTTTATTTCAACCAAGCCTTTAACCACTTCAGCCCCGGAAGGATTTCCCAGTTTCGGACCAGAGCACTTTTTGCGATTCGGCACTGTGTCGCTTTAGCTGACAATTGCACAGTCATGCAAAGTTGTACCCAAATTATATTTGCATCCTTTTTTCCCCACAAATAGAGCTTTCTTTTGGTGGTATTTTCTCACCTCTGTGTCATTTCTGATCACTGCTATAAACAAAAAAAGAGTGTCAATTTTGCAAAAAAAAAAACCAAAACAATATTTCTTACTTTTTGCTAAAATACATATCCAAAAAATATATATATATAAAAAAACATTATTTTTTTAATCAGTTTTGGCCAATTTATATTATTCCTAATAATTTTAGTAAAAAAAAAATCGCAATCGTTTATTGATTGATTTGCGCAAAAGTTGTCGCGTTTATGAATGATAATTCATTTATGGGGTTTTTGTTTTTTTTATTTTTTACTAGTAATGGCCACGATGTGCAATTTTTAGCGGTACTGCAATATTGCGGCAGACATGTCGTACCATTTTGCCACTTTTATGGGACCATTGGCATTCATACAGCGATTATTGCTATGAAAATGCATTGATTACTGTATAAATGCTATTGGCAGTGAAGGAGTTAACCTGGAGGGGGTGCTCTAAGGGTTAACTGTGTTCCCTCAGTGTGTTCTAACTGTATGGGGGCTGGGCTGACTTGGGGAGGGGAGTGATCACAGCTCCCATATACAGGGAGCCTGTGATCACGTCCCTTCCCCCTCTGTCAGAACGGAGATCCGTGTTTACATACACAGACCTCCGTTCTCTCACTGTGGGGGAGTCATCATGGGTAGTCGGCGGAGATCGAGTCCGCCCTACCGGCTCCCTGGCCCCCCTGAACACAGTGAGCATGCATGCTCACAATACTCGTCATCGCGGCCGCCATCAGGTGGCGGTGTTTCTCGATAACTAACCATGTTGCCGCCGTCAAGCCATGGCGGGCGGTCGGCAACTCGTTAAACATGGTATGACAGCGAGCTATCTGAAATAGATATGGCTTTGCAAAGACGTTTTAGCTTCACACTTCTATCGATGCAGGAAACTTCACATTTACAAGGCAGTAAATGCCTCAACCACACCACATATAGTCCCAGTGTGGTCTTACAGTATCTAACAAAAGTGAGTACACCCATCACATTTTTGTAAATATTTTATTATATCTTTTCATGTGACAACACTGAAGAAATTACACTTTGCTACAATGTAAAGTAGTATGTGTGCAGCTTGTATAACAGTGTAAATTAGTTGTCCTCTCAAAATAACTTAACACACAGCCATTAATGTCTAAACCGCTGGCAACAAAAGTGAGTATACCCCTAAATGAAAATGTCCAAATTGGGCCCAATTAGCCATGTTCCCTCCCAGGTGTCATGTGACTAATTAGTTTTACAAGGTCTCAGGTGTCAATGGAGAGCAGGTGTTTTAAATTTGGTGTTATCGCTCTCACTCGCCCATACTGGTCACTGGACGTTCAACATGGTACCTCATGGCAAAAAACTCTCTGAGGATCTGAAAAAAGAATTGTTGCTCTACATAAAGATGGCCTAGGCAATAAGAAGAATGCCAAGACCCTGAAACTGAGCTGAAGCATGGTGGCCAAGACCATACAGTGGTTTAATAGGACAGGTTCCACTCAGAACAGGCCTCGCCATGGTCAACCAAAGAAGTTGAGTGCACATGCTCAGTGCCATATCCAGAGGTTGTCTTTGGGAAATAGATGTATGAGTGCTGCCAGCATTGTTGCAGAGGTTGAAGGGGTGGGGGGTCAGTCTCTCAGTGCTCAGATCATACGCTGCACACTGCATCCAATTGGTCTGCATGGCTGTCGTCCCATAAGGAAGACTCTTCTAAAGATGATGCACAAGAAAGATTACTGGAACCATGTCCTGTGGTCTGATGAGACCAATATAAATGTATTTGGTTCAGATGGTGTCAAGCATGTGGGGCAGCAACCAGGTGAGGAGTACAAAGACAAATGTGTCTTGCTTACAGTCAAGTATGGTGGTGGGAGTGTCATAGTCTGGGGCTGCATGAGTGCTGCCCGCACTGGGGTGGTACAGAGAACCATGAATGCCAACATGTACTATGTTGGCATTCATAGTACATGCAGAGCATGATCCCCTCCCTTCGGAGTCTGGGCCACAGAGCAGTATTCCAACATGATAACGACCCCAAACACACCTCCAAGACAACCACTGCCTTGCTATAGAAGCTGAGGATAAAGGTTATGGACTGGCCAAGCATGTCTCCAGACCCAAATCCTATTGAAAATCTGTGGGGCATCCTCAAATGGAAGGTGGAGAAGTGCAAGGTCTCTAACATCCACCAGCTCTGTGATGTTGTCATGGAGGAGTAAAAGAGGACTCCAGTGGCATCCTATGAAGCTCTGTTGAACTCCATGCCCAAGAGAGTAAAGGCAGTGCTGGAAAATAATGGTGGTCACACAAAATATTAACACTTTGGGCCCAATTTGGACATTTTCACTTAGAGGTGCACTTACTTTTGTTGCCAGCGGTTTAGACATTAATAACTGTGTGTTGAGTTATTTTGAGGGGGCAGAAAATGTACACTGTTATACAAGCTGTACACTCACTACTTTACATTGTAGCTAAATATCATTTCTTCAGTGTTGTCACATGAAAAGATATAATAAAATATTTACAAAAATGTGAGGGGTGTACTCACTTTTGTGACATACTGTATCTACAAATAAAATATTTCCTAAGAGTATATGGCATCTCCTCCTCTTGGACTAGGCCTCTTACCCCACTTGAGTCATTGTGCACTGGGAAAGACCCATAGCGGCATCTGATTTCCACTTTATATTCCTCATTGTTGACCACACCATGACCTCATAACCTATCTGTGTTCTCCAGACCATTGTGTCTAGCCTGGATAGAGATCTGGATCTGATTTTCTTAGAGAAGTAATACAAAATTTAAACCTGCTGGTATAGAAACCTCTCTCTACTACATAGAATTTTACTCCTCGATCCCCAAATTAGGCTGGAGATGTGAAAAAGAGGAAGGAAAAATGCTACATATACGATGGACATGCTCCAAACTTCAACCTTTCTGGAAGAAGGTACATTAAATTATTTCAGCAGTAACAACTGACATGTTGGACTATTCTCCAGCGCAATATCCATCACACCATACATCAATATCCAAAAGAATGTACTCTAAATCTCTTTCAATGTTCATGGCTAATGCAGCCAGACAATGTTTCACCTGCCATTGGTGTTCAGATCAAGTCCCAATGATAAGGGAATGGGTTCAGAGAATTAACAAAATGGAAGTCATTGAGGAATTGATCCACACTTCTTAAACCTGACTCACCAAATTTACTACCATGTGGTACTGTTGGATTAACTTAAACTCACTAAAGTAAATAAATAAATAAATACATGCATTTGTAGTGGTCCAGGCCTGCAATATCTAACCACTTACCGACCGCTTTGCGTACATTTACTGTGGCAAGTTGGGTCTGTTCCGCAGATCGTCATCTATAAACGGCGATCCACGCAGCCGCAATTGCGGGCAGGTGCACGCTGACGGCATGCTCTCGTGACCACCACACGCTGCGTGAGTGTGGCCGCAGGTCGGGCGGACTCGATGTCCACCGGCAACCCGCGATCACCATTCTGACAGACGGCATGACAGAGATCTACTGATCCCTGTCATCGTTATCAGTTAGATCTGTCATGCCCTTGCCAGCCCAGCCCCCACACAGTTAGAACACAGTGAGGGGACACACTTAACCCCTTGATCGCCCCCTTAGTGTTAACCCCCTTCACTGCCAGTGACATTTATACAGTAATCAGTGGCTATTTTTAGATCTGATTGCTGTATAAATGTCAATGGTCCCAAAAAAGTCTTAACAATGTCCGATCTGTCTGTCGCAACATCACAGTCCCAATAAAAATCGCTGATCACCGCCATTACCAGTGAAAAAAATAATAATAAAAGAATATATATGGGCCTAAACTGATGAATACATTAGTTATGTTTTTTTTTTTTTGGATATGTATTATAGCAAAAAGTAAAAAATATTGTTTTTTTTTCAAAATTGTCACTCTTTTTTTGTATATAGCGCAAAAAATAAAAACCACAGAGGTGATCAAATACCACCAAAAGAAAGCTCTATTTGTGGGAAAAAAAGGACATCAATTTTGTTTGGGTACAATGTCTCATGACCAGGCAATTGTCAGTTAAAATGACGCAGTGCTGAATCGCAAAAAGTGCTCTGGTCAGGAAGGGGGTAAATCCTTCCGGGGCTGAAGTAGTTAAGGAATGTATGAGTAGTCTCTACCTTTCTGAATCAGTTCTCCAGATATTTAGATCATTTTTTGTGTACATACAAGCATATAGTATAGTATTTGCTGTATAAATCTCCCAATCACTCCAAACATAATACAATGTACATGCATATCACAATGGTCTAATCCCTTGTTAGAACATATGTCATATGTAGTGGGAATACTTTACTTTTTCAAAAATATCTTTGGAGATATCTTTGGCGAAAATGTTCGCAAGACAGAAGCATTGTTGTATGTTCTATTGCAAAGTCCTTAATTTAAATAAAAATACCTCAGAAAACACCGATGTTATCCAGCCGTATTAGTAGGCCAAGCATTGTTAGACTTGAATGTGCAGATCAACTGTAATTACAGATTTTGAGGCATATGAAAAAGGAACATAGGTGTAACATCACAGTTTGACACACACCCCTAAACATCTCATTATCCTAATGATAAAGAAATGTTTAGAATCAGCTATATCTTGGAAATATCCATACTATCCTCATGATCCTCACTATCAACAAAGGAAATGTTTTGGTTGTTGTAGGCCTCATGCACACAGGACGTTTTTGGACATTTTTACAGCAGCTGTTTTTGGCTTCAGAAGTTTTTTCCTACAGTTAATAAATTCTTCAGCATGTTATCCTATGTGTCCATGCACACATAGGCATGTTTTTAACTGTGTTTGGCTGTATAAAAACCCCAAGACTAGTGGGTTCTGAGAGGAGTTTTTTAGCAGAAAAATCTCTAACGTCAAAAAACGCCCAAAAAAGCCAATAAATGCTCAAAAACGCAGCTCAGCAGTGTTTTAGATCCCATTGAAAAAAAAAATGCTAAAAAACGCTAGAAAAACATTATTGCATAAACGTTGAAAAACTCACTACAAAGCTACTGACGTTTTTATAACTTTTTTTATAATTTCCTGTTTTTACCCAATGACTGGTGTTTTATGTGAACATTAACTAAAGCTCTTGACCTATATCTGCATGCGTTTATGCTTTACACATCTACAACATGAATGGGTGATTAGATAATTGTATGAAAGAGCTGGTGTATAGATATTCTTATAATAATTTGCTCACTGACTGTATACACGCATCCAACACATATGTTGGAGCCCATATGTGTGGGCTCCAACACCAACAATATACTACAATAGAAGATAGTCATGGCATCCCTTGACATTTAAAACCCTCCAGTGTCTTTTCTGCCCCATCACTGACCAATCCCCTAATGTCCCCTTATACCAACATCACTCCTACTGGATCCTACGAGGACACCACCACTGGACAGGCAGTAGGAAATGTCCACATCACAAAGGCAGTGGCATGGACACCAGAACCAGAAGAAGTACAGCCAAGCAGGAAATGAATAAAGAGTGAGGGACTGACAATGCAGCATCACATGACCGTGACTTTAGGTAAGTAAAAAAGGGCTCATCAACATTTTTTTCCCTCTATCAATTGGTTGACAAGGGGGATACTATTATCCCCATATTGGCTTTAACAAACACCTACACAGCAATGCTGGAAACCACCACACAAGCCATGTGTAGCTACCATTAGTGTGCTCTTACTTTAACCGTTGTATACTTAATAAAGTGTGTGTCTTTCCAATGTAAAAAGGAAATTATATAGTTTGTCCCTTTCCCAAACTGCAAAGAGCCTCTTTGAATAATTTCCATGACATGGTTAGGTATGGGCATACATAACAAGTACACAAAGTATTAGATTCTGGAACAAAAATGTATATTTTAGTAGTTTATGGGGTGTTACTAAAAAACTAGACGGTTGTACTTTGACATAATATTTTAAATAGATAGCTGCTTCTGACAATTTCCCATTAGAAGCTCTGCAGACAACTTTATAAAAAGCGTCAATTCAATAGCTACACAAACTTCATTTTACATGCAGGTTATTTGAGTTCAGGTCAATATATTTCCCTGTTAGATTTTGAATAATTAAATATAATTGTCAGTAGTGTAGCTCTGTAGGGAATTTTATCAAATTACCTGTCAAATTACAAAGATAAATATTCTGATAAAAATATTAATTTCAGTTGTAAAAGAAATGGAAACAATTTGTAGCTGTGTTTCTTTTTTACAGATAAAGGGAGGGGCAGATGCCAATGTTGCTTCAACATAAATGAGAAGCTCTTATGGGTGTTGATTGCTGGTAATTATAAAATAACCTTTAGCTTTCACTTATTAAAAAGATTATACATTTGATTGCTTTACATTTTCTTCCTTTTGTGAAACTCACTTTAAAAGGAATTTGTGTGCACTTTGTTAGTAAACCTACTTAAGTGACAGTGGAACCGAGTTCCTAGAGATGCCTGTACATGTTTATCATTCTTACAGAACACTCAAAGGAGGTGTTTTACTAAAGACAAAGAGGTTGTTCACTTTACAACTGAGTTTACACTTTGCAATAACATTTTCCCTTAGCTTAGTGAAAGCTTAGTGAGAGAGTTGAAGCTCTGCTGAGTCGGAGCGTAGCGAAAAGCCCCATTTTCTGACTTTTTTAAGGGCTAATTATGACGTTTTTTTTCTTTTAAAAGGTCAATTCCATGGGGGACATGCACCAATGCATAAATATTTTTTAAAAAAGGGGCTTGGCTGGAAGTTGGCAAAAGCTGCAACACACTCCCAGATAACAAGGATAACTTGCCACAAATATGTGGTAGTGTTGAATTGTAAGTCTTGTTGACTTGCTGCACATTTTTACTGGCAAGTTGTACACTTGCAGATCACTTGACGCACAACTTCGACTTGACACTTTTCGAATTTGTAGAAAATTTGCGTGGCAAATGTCTAGCAAGTGCAAAGTTGCAGTGGTGAGTCTACAGAGAGAACTCTGGAGGTCACAGTGACCCCTGTGGCTGGATGACTATTGCACAGCATAAGCATGCACAGCATAACTGAACCAGAACTTACAGCAGACTTGCAGAATGTTTGCAAATAAAGTTGATCTGGAGTTGATCAATGCTGACTTGCTGCAATTGTGCAACAAAGTTGTGAAACCTGGCAAGTCTAGCAAAAGCTTAACAAGTCATTTTCAACCTTACAGCTCAATTGCTTGCACACAGAAGCATCATCGCCACAGTATTTGGGAAGCTCCCAGCTAACTATGGAACGCCACTGCTGCGCTCTCACTGGACATCAAGAGCGGCAGCATTTCTTATTGCACACTAACGCTGACTCTTTTGTGCCCAGAATAGTCACAATATAATGTGAGCAGAATACTTGTAATGTTTTAACTCGATCCAAATAAATACCAAATAAATGTCTGGTGCCCACCTGTGAGGAGAAGGAGATAGGGAATAGTAGTGTTTTTCCTTGGATTTCCAAGTGGAGAAGAGGAGGAACTGACCTATTACCTTGAGCGAATACGCAAACCCTAAAAAATCAAAAGTGCTCATTTTAAAGGCTTATATGCAAATTATTACCATAAAAATGTATGGGGACCCGGGTACTGCCCTAGGGGACATATATCAATGCAAAAAAAAATGATAAAAAAAGGATTCAAAATTATCTTTTTTATAGGAGCAGTGATTTTAATAATGATTAAAGTGAAAAAAATGAAATATTCCTTAAAATATCATGCCTGGGGGGTCCCCTTAGTCTGCCTGTAAAGTGGCGCTTCTGTGTGATATTTAGAACAGTGCCGCAGCAAAATGAAATTTTTCAAGGAAAAAAAAGTCATTTAAACTTGGTTACGGCTGTAATGTATTGCCGGCTCCCGGCAATATAGATTAAAAATCACTGAAAAAATTTGCGTGCGGGTCCCCCCAAAATCCAAACCAGGCCCCTTTATTAAAAAATATGTCATGGGGTTCCCCTTAACCACTTCAATACACTGTGTTATATATACTACACTGACTGCACCTATATAGTCTCAACTGTATTATATATATTACGGGGACTGTGCTCTATAAAATTGTAATGACATGCCCCAGTTAAACAGGTGTAGAAAAATTGGGCCTTGGGTGTTGGTGGTGGCAGAACACTGTAAACCCTCGCAGTTACTCTCATTGGGTGCAGGAATGGTCCCTGCTGTTGTTATTTATTTTAAAAATTGTAATGACATGCCCCAGTCAAACAGGTGCAGAAAAATTGGGCCCTGGGTGTTGATGATGGCAGAACACTGTAAACCCTCGCAGTTACTTTTGTTGGGCGCAGGAATGAGCCCTGCTGTTGTAATTTATTTTAAAAATTGTAATGACATGCCCCAGTCAAACAGGTGCAGAAAAATTGGGCCTTGGGTGTTGGTGGTGGCAGAACACTGTAAACCCTCACAGTTACTCTCGTACTTACAAAAATGTGAGGGGTGTACTCACTTTTGTGAGATACTGTATATCTACTGTACATCATTTTAACCACTTCCCTACCACCGTATTCAGAATGATGGCCGGGAAGTGGTTGAGTTATCCTGACTGGGTGTCATATGACGTCATCAGGATAACATGCCGGCGTGCGCCCGGGGGAGCACGCGTTGCGGTGATCGGTGGTGTGGGGGGTCTATCTGACCCCCCGCATTACTGATCTCAGTAAATCGCTTCCATCGGAAGCACTTTACCATGTGATCAGCCGTGACCAATCATGGCTGGTCACAGTGTAAACAGGAAAGTCGTTTATAGGCTTTTCCTATACTCGGGTCTGAAGACATAAGCAGTGGAGAGCAGATCGGCTGCTCTCCTGACAGGGGGGTCTGTGCTGATGGTTTATCAGTGCAGCCCCTCCTTGGATCGCCACCCTAGACCACCAGGGAGCCTGCCCAGGGACCACAAGAGATGTGCCCACCCAGGACAACCAGGGAGCTGACCAGAGACCATTCGGGAGCCTATCAGGGCCACCAGGGAGACCACCCTAGACCACCAGGTAAGGGGCACATTGTCCAACATGGATGGCACTCAGTGCCACCTTCAGATGCCACCCTAGACCACCAGGGAAATGGCCCCTATCAGTGCAACTGCCCACTGGTGCCCTATCAGTGTGTACCAGTGCCACCTATCAGTGCCCACCAGTGCTAACTACCAGTGCCACCTATCAGTGCCCAGTGCTGCCTATGAGTGCCAATCAGGGCTGCCTATGAGTGCCCATCAGTGCTGCATATCAGTGCCACATATCAGTGCCCATCAGTGCTGCTTATCAGTACTGCCTATCAGTGCCCATCATTGCTTCATATAAGTGCCTCATCATCAGTGCCCGTTAGTGCCACCTCATCAGTGACAATCAGTACTGCCTCATCAGTGCCCATCAGTCCGGCAGTGTAGCCTCATCAGTGCCAATCAGTGATGGAGAAAATGTACTTATTTATAAAGTTTTGTGACAGAAACAGAGAATTTTTTTTTTCAAAATTTTCAATTGTTTTTTATCTGTAGCGCAATTGCAGGGCATGGCTGTGATAGGCTAGTGCATCATGTGATCCAGCCTCTATATGAGCTGGAGTCACGTATGCCCCGTGTCACATCGTCTCAGGCTAGTGTAGGGAGAGCATGCTGCTGGTGCTGTGAGGGACAGATTACCGATCTAATATCATCTCATCCTGCATTACAGACAGATTCCTGGCGGTGCTGTGAGGGGAAAGCTTAGCGTTCTAAAACCATCTGATACTGGACTAGGCAGAGTTTACTGGTGCTGTGAGGGATAGATTACCGATCTAATATCATCTCATCCTCCATTACAGACAGGTTCCTGGCGGTGCTGTGAGGGGAAAGCATAGCGTTCTAAAACTATCTGATACTGGACTAGGTACAGTTCACTAGTGCTGTGAGGGACAGATTATTGTTCTAAAATCATCTCCTAGTGCTATAGGGAGAGGTTCCTGCTGGTGCTGTGAGGGACAGATTATTGTTCTAAAATCATCTCCTAGTGCTATAGGGAGAGGTTCCTGCTGGTGCTGTGAGATACAGATTATTGTTATAGGCGGAGGAGGAGGAAGAGGTCATCAACGCAGTTGTGGCAGTGCCAGCACCTCAGAAGGCAGGGTTAGCATGGCTGAAATGTGGAAAAGCTTTGTCAGCAGCACGCCACAACAAACAGCACCACCAGCTGATAGGCAAAGTCTTAGCAGGAGGCAGCATTTCAGCAACATGGTGGAACAGTATGTGTGCACACGCATACACGTACTGACTGATGGATCTGCCCCATTCAACTTCTGGTTCTCCAAATTGGGCACATTGCCTGAGCTTGCCCTTTATGCCTTGGAGGTGCTGGCCTGGCCTGCAGCCAGTGTATTGTCTGAATGTGTGTTTAGCACGGCAGGGGGCGTTATCACAGACAAGCGCAGCTGCCTGTCCACAGCCAACGTGGACAAGCTAACGTTTATTAAAATGAACCAGGCATGGATCCCACAAGACTTGTCTGTACCTTGTGCAGAACAGCCATTTAGACTGGCCTGACACAGCCATTGGTATACCTGTTTTTTTTTAATATGTCTCAATATTTTGGGGGCTACCCCAATTAGAAAAAAAAACAAACAAACAAAAAACAGTGTTGGCTACCTCCTCCTCCTCCACCGCCACTTCCACCTACACTGCCACGGTCATGGCCTAGTCAACCTCTAGGCTCCTACTCCCCTTCTACCTCCTCCTCCCATTTTTATTTTTTTTATGTGATTTTAAGTTATTTCCCTATCCACATTTGTTTGCAGGGCACTTGTCCTACGCTTACCCCCATTTTGCTTCCTTTTGCAACCCTCTAGCCCTTTCCAGGACTTTTTTACAGCCATTTTTTGTGCCCAAAAGTTAGGGTCAACATTGACTTAAAGGGGTTCGGGGTCCGGGGTCAAGTTCGGGTCAAATTCGGTACCGAACGGTTCGGTAACTTTTCCGCAAAGT
>BLSH010086092.1:324761-336908 GCA_018402905.1 Glandirana rugosa
CTGGGGCCTGGGGCTTGGGGAAATTCAGTTACAACTGGGATTGAAAACCCGTGTTTTTTACCGACATTTTTTCAGGATCTCAATATTTTGGGGGCTACCCCAATTAGAAAAAAAAACAAACAAACAAAAAACAGTGTTGGCTACCTCCTCCTCCTCCACCGCCACTTCCACCTACACTGCCACGGTCATGGCCTAGTCAACCTCTAGGCTCCTACTCCCCTTCTACCTCCTCCTCCCATTTTTATTTTTTTTATGTGATTTTAAGTTATTTCCCTATCCACATTTGTTTGCAGGGCACTTGTCCTACGCTTACCCCCATTTTGCTTCCTTTTGCAACCCTCTAGCCCTTTCCAGGACTTTTTTACAGCCATTTTTTGTGCCCAAAAGTTAGGGTCAACATTGACTTAAAGGGGTTCGGGGTCCGGGGTCAAGTTCGGGTCAAATTCGGTACCGAACGGTTCGGTAACTTTTCCGCAAAGTTCGGCCAAACCAGACGAACCTGAACATCCAGGTGTCTGCTCAACTCTATTAGAGAGTTTATTAGGGTGGTGTAGAAGTATTGGACTTATGAGAGAAAAATGGCACCAACAGCTCATATTGCGAGGAGGTGATTAAGGAAAGGTCAACACACTTTATTAATAGCCTTTTTTGCATCTGGGCTTAAAATAATTTTATTTATTTTTTCAGGTTAGGAAAAATGTTGTTGCTGAGTAGTAGTGCAATTGGATGGCAAGCTGTTGGGGAATATGGATTTTTGATGGGTTTCATTATGAGGGAAGTATACGGTTTGTTAAAGATTGGGGATGGGGTATTTAAGAGAGCAGAATAAATAAATTAAATATATACATCACATAGGAAAATATGTGGTCCTAAGATTTTATAACATTCTGAGGGTAGGCCACCTGAGACTGGAGATGTGTTCTTAGGAGTGGTTTTAAGTGTGAATTCCGTGAGGACAATAAGTTGAGTTTGTTTTCTTTGTTCTGTTGTCAGTTTGGTGAGATATCTTGGGAGGAGCGGTGGGTGGAAAGAAGGGAAGGGAAGGAAGAAGATAAGGAATTCTGACTTACACTTTATGCATGTCTGTTTCAAATCTGTGAAATAGATTGCTGTCTCTTACATTTCTGTAATGACTGGTTTACTTCAACATAAGCCAGTCAAAAATATTTAAAGGTTAGCTTCAGTGAACCATGCATGCCAAAAGAACCAGCATATATAGGTAGCAGAAGTTATATGTAAGGCAGGCCAAAGATGCCTTATTTTTATCAATTAGCCAGAGGGATTATGTAAAAATAAAGAACATATCCCCCCATCCACACATGATAAATGGATGCAGGAATTTTCCCTACTGTGGCACTGTATTTTGACAGCAGGACTCCTCCATTGTCAGAATAAAGTGATCAGTGGTTGCGGCCTATTGACTGCAACCAGTGACTGACAAAAGTTTCCCAACAGTCCGTTCTACAGAAGTCAATTGTTAGATTGACTATTGTTGATTGTGAATAGCTATAGGTACATCAGCATAGGATAAGGATACATTTCAATCCATCTATGGACAGCTTATAGCACAACTTTTCCTGTTAAAGTTAGGCTTCGCCTTATCTATTCCTGTCCTCCATACCATATTATTGGTTCATTCTTGATAGTCTCAATGGTCAACGGGAAGAACGGAAGACTCAAATGTTGGAGGTGGTGGATCTAAACTTTTATCTCTTGATCTACAGATTGTTTTGAAATTTGGTTTCACTAAAGTTAACCTTGGTATGCTTATGCTCTTAAAACACATGCTTGCGCTTTACTGCAATTCATGCTCCTTTGTTTGGTGATCCCAGAGGATCTTGGTAGTAAAAAAGTAATATTAAATTAGCAAAACCTTTTAAAGAATTTCAGCTACAAATAATTGTAATGCCTGACACTAGTTCTCTTTATCTGGCTTCCTGAGCTGGTTTCACCTCTATAGTTGTTTGGCTTCAATGTTTAATCATTACTCAGTATTAGGTTGTGGTCTCTTGACATCATTCAGAGGTTAGAAATATGCTGAGCTGTCATTGTGGAAACATTTATTACTGTCATTATAAATATAGCATAAAGTCTGCAATATCTGGAAATTTGTACCAGAAAACCTCAGTAGGGATCATTTTCTTAAACCACAGACTCTTACTGTAACAATAATCATGGGGGAAGGTCTGACTAATGATTTAGAACCCCCAATGTCAGATAGATTGTTAACACAGGCTCTCTAACGCCATACTCATTTCTACAAAATGCTTTCTAGCTGTACATCTCTGAGCCTTTCACAATTTGTCAGCCCTTCATTTAATTAATGATACATTTATTTATTTTTACAAGCTCTCTTCATACATCTATTCATTCGCTTTTATTAGTTTTGACTGTCCTTTTATTATTTTTTTTTAACCAATTGAAATAAAATACATTAAAATAGTTTAATTAGATAAATATTTCCTCGCTTTTCTGCTTAGCAATTAAAATGGTAGCACGTGCAAAATACAAATCCTTTAAAATCAAATCTTTGTTACCAATCTCTTGGAACATTGGGATCTAGTTAGTGAGAAACACCCTATTAAATGCAAATACAGTAGATGCACTGTATATTTTCTGTAGAATGGCAATAGTTATATGATGGGACTCAAGATATTTGAACAGTTTATTATATTTTTCAGTAAAGAAATTGTGTTACATCTGCATATTGAATCTGAAATTGAATTGTCCTTGGCATATGGACACTCACAATTTGAACTTAATCAGCTAATGCTATCTAGGAAACATTGTGATAGTGCTGAATCATACAAAATTTAGTCAATTTATCTTGTCTACATTTATATAATCTTGCAGCCAGACTTAGACCTCTTGCACACAGATGCCTAAAAATGCCATAAATTTAGGTATTCAGGCAATTTATTTATTTATTTTTTGAATGCTCTAAATGCAGCCCATTGTTTTTAATGGACCTGTACACACAGGAACATAAACCTACACTGCATATAGATAGATCAATAAAATATACAAAAATCTACATTTCTGGACAGTATTTTACGCATGTGTGCTTGCACAACACAACCCAAGAAAAGCTAGAAGTATTTTTACTCGTGTATACACGTATGTGCAAAAATGTGCAAATACGCACATTTACTATACAGTCCATCCTCACGTTTTTAAACAGGGACTTTCTTCCAGGAATCTAATTTTCATACTTTTTTATTGTTATTATACAGTAATTATATATAGCGCCAACAGTTTGCACAGTGCTTTACAAGGTTAGGGCAAACAGTACAGTTGCAATACAATTCAATACAGGAGGAGTCAGAGGGCCATGCTTGTTAGAGCTTGCTATCTAATGGGGAAGGTCAGGTGATGCAAAAGGTAATAGCTGTGGGGGGGTGGTGAGCTGACGGAGAAAATAAAAGTACAAATGTTAGTTGGAGGCAGGATAGGCTTCTCTGAAGAGAAAAGTTTTCAGGGATCACCTAAAAGTGGATAGAGTAGGAGATAGTCGGACAGATTGGTGTAGGGAATTCCAAAGGAAGGAAGAGGTTCAAGAGCAGTCCTGGAGGTGAGCATGGGAGGAGATGACAAGGTAACTAGAGAGCAGGAGGTCTTGGCTGCATTGAAGAGAACAATTTGGTTTGCATTTTGAGACTAGGTTAGTGGGGGCCGAGTTGTGGATGGCTTTGTAAGTTATTGTTAGTATTTGTAATTTAATTTGTTGGGTGAATGTCAGCCAATGGAGGGATTGGCAGAGAGGGGTAGCAGACACTGAGTGGTTTGTAAGGTGGATGAGTCTGGCAGAAGTATTCATGATGGACTGAATAGGGGATAGCCTATTTAAAGTTAAGCCAATGAGGAGGGAGCAGCATTAGTCGAGGCAAGATATAACCAGGGAGTGAATTAGAATCTTTGTGGTTTCATTGGTAAGGAAAGGGCGTATTATAGAGATGTTGTGTAGGTTGAGGCAGCATGCTTACTAAAGTGATTGGATTTGGGGGCGAAATGAGAGTTCAGAGTCTAGAATTACACCTAACACCCTGGTATGTGAGGATAGGTTGATGGTTGTGCCATTCATCTCGACAGAGAAGTCAGGGGAAGGGGCACATGGGGGAGAAAATATTATCAGCTTGCTTTTGGACATGTTGAGTTTGAGGAAGTGGTATGACATCCAGGCTGATATGTCTGTTAGTAAATTAGTGATGTGTGAGGAGACTAATGGAGTGAGCTGAGGGGTAAAGGGATAGAGTTGGGTGTTGTCAGCATAGAAATTATATTGAAAGACATGGGAGGCTATCAACTGACTCAGGCAGGAGGTGTAGATTGAGAATAGGAGAGGTCCAAGAACAGAACCTTGGGGGACCCCGACAGAGATAAATTACTTCTATTAAACAATATACAGTATATCATACTTTATATTGAAATTCTGTACATTTTAGCAATAAAAGGGAATCTTTGAGCTTCAGGCAAATGATTTTGCCTAGGCTGAGATGTCATCAGGCTGCTGTAGGTAGGAGGAAGCATCTGTAAAGTCTCGGTTCTCATCTCCATCATTCTGACTGCAACATTGTAACTTTGTAGAAAAATGAGAGGCTGCAGCAGGGGCTAATCTGTATCAGACATTTGTAAAAAAAACAAAAAAAAAAAACATGCACTAGCATTTACACAACCAAGTCAGCTCCGAGCCAGCATCTCAATCCACCAAGTAGATGTTAATCCTGGATTATTCTTGAATACAGATTTCTGCATCCTTCTGGAGGGAAGAGCTGAAAAATGTATTACAGGAGTACCTGGGTTACGCTTAAACATTTCTTAAACTTAAACATTATATTAACAACTGACTAACCGGGGGGTGGGGGGATGTCAGGTAGATTGAGATGCTGGCACAGAGCTCATATGTGCTCTGCGCTCTGAGCCCACCCTTTTTGAAGCCAATAAGAGCCTCCAGCTCTAATCACGTGCTTTGAAAAAAAAACAAAAAACAATGAAATATATACGTCCGGTGCTCTACATGTAGATTAGGGGCCGGGCGCATGGATTAGGAGGGCAGTGCCCCTGCACCCCGTATGGACGGGCCGCTACTGTTGTTAATTATTACCAGAATAAATAAAGCACAAAAGCACTCCACATTCATTTTAAAACAACAGAATATTTCTCTAACACTAACAAATCCCATACAGACAATCACACCTCTGATTCACAGACATTTCATTCTCTCCAGCTGACTGTCTCTATAAAGAATTTCTTCCATCTGTCAGTTACCTTTTGTCTTTTCAAAAGTCCTTTTTTTTTGACCTTCAAAATCTTGCTTTACCATTTTCCATGTTTTTCATTTTACTTTTACCAAGGCCTGTCCTCGGCACTAAGGCTTGCCACAGACAGACAGATCTTTTATCTGACACAAAGGATGATCTATGATTGTCCTATACTTGTCAAAATATACAGAGACCAGAAGTTCAAACTCCCAACTTTAAAAAAAATCGTATTCCTATCTGTATTCTGCAGAACAGAACATATAGACTTTTGATTTTTATCATACACTATTTTTCAGTATTGGGAATTTGCTATACTATACAATTATTTCCAAATCAGTTGCATTTGAATATTGAAAGTATTTAAAAAAAACAATTTATCATTGTTTTGATCATTAACCACACATTTACCTGGCAGTTTGTTTACCATAATTGTAAAGTACATTTGCCTCCCACGTGTTCAATGTACTGAGTCCCATTGGTTGTAAATTCCTTTGTCAATTAGAAATCCTGACTTCATTAACATTCACTGTATTTATGTCACAGATGCCGGGCTTGAGCTATGTGGCGAAGCATTGATTTAATTAACAAGTCACCTATTGAATCATACGATACACTCCTCAGGCTTTCTCCTATGCACCCCTTGCAGCAGCCTATGGAGCCACCCTTGCATGCAAGGATTAGAGATGTGTCTGACTATGACACCTTACAAACGAGTATTTTAACCTTAAAGTGTATGTTACCCTAACATTTCGTATTCTTGGTATATTTCTATTGCACCATGTTCTTGAATAAAAAAGTATCCTGTTCTCTTTGTATTGCTTCCTTTGTGTGAAATACCTGATGATCCTGCCAGTCCCCCTGCTTTCCTATTTCAAACTGACCATGCTATTAATGGAAGCACATCCATCCCAGTGTGGTTACTTTTCATCTTTGAAATTCTACTTGGGAGCACTGGCTGCCTGAACTCCAATGATCAGGCTTCTGCTGACAAGCCCTCCTACACAGCTCATCACTGGGAAGATCAGTGTGCTGCTGTTTGTCTGACTCCTGCTGACATGCCCCCTCCGGTCTCCACCTCCAACTCTGTAACCCACTTATACAGCTGAGAACAGAGGTCAAGTCATCACATCTTTTTATATACATACATACCAGTGGCGACTGGTGGTCTTTTCTTTGAGAGGGGGTGGCAAGCAGCCACCCCCCGGGCTGCATGGCACTACCACCACTTCCCCCCAGGCGGCGCAGCCCTACCACCCTCACTTCCACCCCCCTTTGTCTGCCGGTTGGTCCGGCACTTACCACATCAAGGCGGCAGGTGACAGGGAGTGGCTCCTCTGCTCCTCGGCTCCCGCTCTGTCCTCTCCCCCATCTTCCGTGCGTCTACTCCTCCTAGGCAATAGGCACCAAATAGGATTGCCTGTCCTTTCAGCCAATCGGGTGGCAGGTCTCAGACTGGTCTCTGCTCCCCGAGCCCACCCTATTTTGAAGCCCATTAGAGCCTTTGGCTCTAATAGGTGCTTCAAAAAAACACCCCTGCAACTGTAATTCATGCGCCCGGTTACCTGGATATGGGGGCGGATATGGGGGCGGCAGCAGGGATAGGGGAGACAGCAGTGGCAGGGATGGGGAAGGTGGGCCCTCAATGGGCAGGCCGCCGCTGATACATACAGTATGTGACCAAAAGTATTGGGACACCTGCCTTTACATGCACATAAACTTAAATGCCATCCCAGTCTTAGTTCATAGGGTTCAATATTAAATTGTCCCACCCTTTGCAACTATAACAGCTTCAGCTCTTCAGCTCTTCTGGGAAGGCCATCCACAAGTTTTGGAAGTGTTTCTAAGGGAATGTTTGACCATACATCCACAAGCGCATTTGTGAGATGAGACACTGATGTAGAAGAGAAGGCCTGGCTCGCAGTCTCTGCTCTAATTCATCTCAAAGGTGTTCTATCGGGTTGAGGTCAGGACTCTGTGCAGGCCAGTCAAGTTTCTCCACCCCAAACTCACTCATCCATGTCTTTATGAACCTTGCTTTGAGCACTGGTGCACAGTCATGCTGGAACAGGAATGGGCCATTCCCAAACTGTTCCCACAAAGTTGGGAGCATGAAATTGTCCAAAATGTCTTTGCATGCTGACACTTTAAGAGTTCCCTTCACTGGAACTATAGGGCCAAGCCCTACCCCTGAAAAGCAACCCCAAACCACAATCCCCCCTCCACCATATGATTTGGACCAGTGTACAAAGCAAGGTCCATAAAGACATGGATGAGCAAGTTTACGACCGTGCAATTGTCAGTTAAAGCGGCGCAGTGCCGAATCGCAAAAAGTGCTTTGGTCCTAAAGTGGGAAATCCTTCTGGGGCTGAAGTGGTTAACAACCTTCAGCAACTCATTTATTTACTTATCTTGTAATCCTTACCTATATTCCAGTTTAAGCTTGTGCCATGATTGCTCTCCAGGTTTCCTGTTGCAGAGTGGCTCCTTTCTCTTGCAGCATCCTATGAAACCATTATTGCAAGCAGGGACCAGAGCTGTGTCAATAGAAACACATAACCTGGAGCCCAGGATGTTGAGACACTCCCCTGGTCCTCCATCTTCCTCCGTTTTGACTTTGCCTACTAACAGAATGACTGGAGTCTACGCTGTCCGTTGTTTACACTTTCCTGTGAAGAACAGAAGTTCAGGGAAGTAGCACAGGGAGCCAGCAATGTCAAAAGTTGTAAACTGCAAGTGCTGGATTAAGAATGTACCAAATAGTTTACTGGGGAATGATTATTTTTTTGTACTCAGTGTGTCAAATTGAAACAATGTTGAGAGTTTAACTCCTTTATGACTACCCAACACATATATGTGACAACAAAATGGTGGGCTTGAACATTCACATCCTGAACATACAGTGTGTGTTGCTTCACCAAAGTTTTGGTGCCGAGACAGCTCTCGTTCTAGCCTAAAGATCGGTAACCAATGGGACCAGCTTCCGATCATGTGATCACTGTGACAGTGGTCACATGATTGCTGATCCTTTCAGCCCGCCGGGCCTTCAGAGCTATTTAAAGGGATGCCTAGTTGGGCGGGGTAGGGTTAATTCTACTTCAGAGTGCTATTTTTTCTTCATTGTTATTCAACCTCTGTAGACAACTTCAGGCATATATATGTGCATGAGAATGTGCCTAGATCTGCCCAACAGACAATTAGACCCCTGTCTTTAACTATACTTATATATAGCAGTTGCAAATAGATGCAGCACCCTCCTAAGTAGGTTACTGTATAGGCTAGGTAATCTTTCTTTTTCTTGGTTCCCCTGTAATCGGTGGAGCAGTTTGTGATTGCTTTGGGCTGTTCTAGGCTCCGCAGTCTGCATGTTTGATTGCTTCCCCCTATCTTCTGGAGAATTCCAGAATATAGTGGGTTGGAAGGAGGCAAACAAGCAGTTTGAATATATATTTTGTCTCAGCCAATCCTTGGGCAATTATGCCCAGTAGGGGGATGGGGAGGGCATAAATAGTCTGCTCCTGAGGCTGCTCTATTCTTGTCCAGGCCTGCCACCAACACCCCAAGCCCCCCCATCGGTCAGTCGCACTTACACCATTGCGGCTTCCCATGCTTGGTGGTGGCCTCCCATTCCCCTGCTCTCCATGGGTCTCCACGGGGGCTGCGGCTTCCATTTTCCTTCTTTTCGGCAGCCAATCGGGAATCTTCTCTTTTTGGCCAATCAGAAAATGTTGTAACACCTGTGTGGGTTCATGGTGCAATGCTCTGCGCCATGAGCCATCCTATTTTGAAACCTATTAGAGCCTATGGCTCTAATCAGGTGCTTCAAAAAAACACCCCCATCATTGTAATTCAGGTACCCGGCATCCTGAAAAGGGCTGGGTGCATGAATGGGGGGGTGGCCGTGGCGGCCATGGATAGATTCATGCTATGCATATAGGGGATGGTGAGGATGGAGGGGGCTCGGCCAGGTACCCCTAATGGACAGGCCACCACTGTCTCTGAAGCTAAGCAAGGGGTTTCACTCAGCATCCAGTCTGCAAGATTCACTGACAAATTGTCTGTCTGATATTGGAAGGAGGCATCCAAGCATCCAAGGACATTGTGAGTACAGACCTGAGTAAAGGATCCTAGTGACTGCTGCTGCTGCTACCCCTAGCATGTTAATAATAGCGTTTGCCTGGCCTGGGACATTTTGGAAAGTGTCATTGTGCTGTCCATTTTTTTTTGGCCTTTGCTAAGAGGAACTGTCCTGAGAGGTAGTAACATAGCGAAGAGTGTCCTAAATGTTTTGCTCAGCATTCATGGAGTGTCCCACAGCTCCCTATGCCCTATCCAGATTATTCAGCAATACATGTTTTAAAACAGGAAACCACTAGAGTAGACTGTTCATTGATAGAGAAGAGTAACTGTTATTGTGTGCCTGACTGCTTTTGCACTAATATGGATAAGGAACCTTATGCGCTGCTTATATCAAAACCAAGTTCAAACACTGAATTGCATATATTTTGCAAAAGACTGTTCATTGTAAACAATTGACAACTTTTCATAAAATACCACATTTTGTCACCCATCTTGTTGATTTCATCCAGCCTTTTTAGTCAATTCCCTTCTACATGAACTTGCCCTAGCATCAGATGTAAATTGTTGCTCAGGACCAGCTCCAGTTAGTGACAGCAGTGGACCATGCCTGCCAGACATGCTTTAGCGACTGGAGATAGGTCTACTTTGAGTATTTGAAACAGACATCATAATGACAGTATTTATTTATTGTTAGTTATTTTACTTACATGGCTTCAACATATTCTGTGGTGATGTAGGGTACATACAGTATACAGATATATCGGCAAAGGAAGTTGGTATCAGCACTACCTCCAAGATAAACTCCTTGGTGGTCCATAAAAAAACAATAATAATGCAACAGGTATAGTAGGTATTCAAAGGGCTTTAACAGATTAACAAGAAACTCCCCTTGTTCATCTGTACAAGCCCTTTGAGTTGCCTACTATACCTTTTGCCATATAAACATGTATTCATGTGCTCTGGAGATTATTCTAAACTTACATTGTGTAGCCCAAAGTCACCAAATATGCAGTTCTTTTCCATGAAGCTGGACCTACATGTGTTCCACCATGCACCTAATTCACACTATTTGTTTTGCTTTTTATCTTTTTGCATTTCATGTCAGAAACAAAATAAATGGAACTGTAAATGTGTTCAGGTATGCTCATGAGACATGTTTACACAGTGAAAAAACAGTTTCATGTTTTTTTTTTCGTGCTTTGACCCTAGGAAAAACCATATAAAAAATCACGAGGCCAGCACAAAATAAATGTGACAATACACAGATAAAAACCTCCCAATGTTATAGCAATGCAGCAGTGAACACAGTAAATGTGTATTATCAACACAGATGCTTTTATAGTGCTTTTTATGTGCTTTAAAACTGCAAGATAACGGCTGTGTACTTTCTAAGTGTTTGCTTAACCAGCAATTTTCCATCAAAAAATTAACTGTAAAGGGGTTCATTGGACCCTTATTAGCCCACCTCTGCATCCTGTGCTTTGAAAGGTTTCTTCTAGTCATGGAACTAAGGGAAGTTCTTGTTTATGTGTTTGTCACAGCGTACAACCTTATGAATGTGACGCATTATCACTAGATATTGATGGGCTTCTACTGTCATTGTAAAAAAAATAGTATATTCCTTATGAGGTACAAAGTACTCTGCATTGTAGGTGTACCAAGACAAGGTTTTAGCTCAGAACTTTACAAACATAATTTTTCTTATCAGTCCACCTAAAAATTAAATAATTTTGCTTGCTTACTCACTTGGTGACCAGAGGTGCACAAGCATATGCCCAGGTGCCAGGCCTTTAGGGTAGAACAGAAGATTTATAGGAATTTTAGGTGAACTTTAAAGGTTTACAAAGACATTGTAAGCTGTTCATTAGGGCCAAGTAGAGTGAATAGATCTGCACAGTGGTTTGGTACATTTTTGAGATATTTAAATATCTACATTTAGAAATATGATGGCTATATGTCACATATTGCTTCAGAAGGATTATATTTTCCTCATATTTGTTGCTTACCCTTTGGAACACAACTGAACTTTTTATATATAAGTCCAAGTCCTGTCCTTAAGGGGGCTGCATGAAAAAAAAAAACACTCTCCATTCAGCCTTCCTGTACCTAATCTATATTTTCTATAAAAAAAACCTAATCCAATTGCCAAAAATTCTGGTTACATGACAAGCTGGGTCCCAGCTCTATCTTTGCTTTATAGTGTGGGGTCTGCAATGACCACGTCACCTCCTGCTGACATGTATGCTCCCATAGGATGTCACTAAAGTTCACAGGGTCCTGCTGCTTTCAAGAGTGACATCACACGAGAGGCAGAAACAAGACCAGTTGGCTGAACAGTTGGTAGCTACTGAAAGAAGAACCTCAGAGTTTACAAGACTACAGACCCTGATATGTTTTCACTGATCTTTGATGGTTCAGTGGTTAATTATTTAAAGTGGACCTGAACTCAAAAGGTGAAGATCTGCATTGTTATAAGAGTAGCTAGAAATATTAATTGTACCTAAGAAGTACATTGAGAAAACTACCTTTTGTCTGGATTTTCTACTGATAAATAGAGATGAACTCTTTGTTATGTGAGGGTCCCATATCTGTATTTTTATAGTGTGAGATCTAAGGCACTGCTGCTAGGGTTGGGCTGAACACCCCCCCCCCCCGGCTCGGCTCGCACCAGAACATGCGAACAGGCAAAAAATTTGTGCGAACATTCGAACACCGCTAAAGTCTATGGGACCCAAACATGAAAGTGCTCATTTTAAAGGTTTATATGCAAATTATTGCCCTAAAAAGTGTATGGGGGCCCTGGTCCTACCCT
>BLSH010086092.1:347425-359431 GCA_018402905.1 Glandirana rugosa
TAAGTACGATACGTACTTAGATAGGTAAATCGTATATCCCCCACCTACCCTATCTCCCCCACCGCGGACACGCGGGAATTACCTGCCCGGCGGTGACTCTCGTGATAATTTTGTAACTAACTTTTTTCCCACCCCCCTAAGTACACTCAAAGGTGGACAGGAAAAGAGGACAGTGTCTCAAGAGATAAATTTCAATTCGTTTTTTTTGGAGACATACTGTAACATCTGACGTACGGTGTCAGACACCCCAGATCACCTTACGTCTATCGTAGGGGTAACATTTATCCAACGAATCAAATGATTTTGTCACAAAAAGTATTTGTTAACGATAAAACGTATAAAACACAGTGAACATAAATATTTTATTTAAAAAATAGCAATTGTTTATGAAAAACACTGTTTTAGTAAACTAAGCAACCTATTTACAATGGGGATGCTATCTGCATTCCACTAGACCCCACAGACTGTGGCATGCAGTCTACAATGTCATACAGAGGTTTTTTTTGCTTAACTTTAAATAGAGAACTCTGTGACAGGAGAAAAGGACAGGTGGAAACTCACATGAATCCCCCCACCCTTTTTTCAATCAATGTTTTAATAGTGCTCTCAGTGGCGGCCCGTCCATTAAGGGCGCACAGGCGCCACCCCCTCTATCCCATCCACCCCCTATATGCTAAATGGATAGATTCATGCATAGCATGAATCTAACCAGTGCTGCCACGACCATCCCCTATTTATGTGTCCAGCCCCTTTCAGGATGCCGGGCGCATGAATTACAGTGGTGGGGGGATTCTTTGAAGGCTTTAAAATAGAGTGGCTTGGAGCACTGGGAAGTGCGCTCACAGCCCACTCATGTGTGTTAGAAAAGCAAATGAATATTTGCTTTTATAACACCAAATGGCCTCTCCGCCAATCAGGGAGCGTGGGTTTGTTACCTGTTTCCCGATTGGCTGAATGGTCAGGTGATCCTATTGGATGCCTTGGAGGAGGAGGGGAATGCACGGCGCCGTGATCCACACCGCGGACAGAGGAGGAGAAAGAAAGCACCTGCACCTGCTCGCCGGACACCGCTGCCAGCCCTCTTCCTAGATGGGGTAAGTGCAGGACTTTGATGTCCTGACTGCCCTCTGTGGGGGGGAGGGGTCAGGGGTGGGGGGTGGGCCACCACTGCCACGATCTGTAATGCTGGCTGTATACTCTATCCTGTGATGCTAGCTGTATACTCTATCCTGTGATGCTGACTGTATACTATATCTGTGATCCTGACTGTATACTCTATCCTTTGATGCTGGCTTTATACTCTATCCTGTGATGCTGGGCTGTATACCATATCTGTGATGTTGGCTGTATGCCATATCTGTGATGCTGGCTGTATACCGTATCCTGTGATGCTGGGCTGTATACCATATCTGAGATCCTGGCTGTATACCATATCTGTGATGCTGGCTATATACTCTATCATGTGATGCTGGCTGTATACTCTATCCTGTGATGCTGAGCTGTATACCATATCTGTGATGCTGGCTATGAACTCTATCCTGCAATGCTGGCTGTATACTCTATCCTGTGATGCTGGGCTGTATACCCTATCTGTGATTCTGGCTGTATACCATATGCTGTGATGCTGGCTGTATACCATATTCTGTGATGCTGGCTGTATACTCTATCCTGTGATGCTGGCTGAATACCATATACTGTGATGTTGGCTGTATACCATATCCTGTGACGCTGGCTGTATACCCTGTCCTGTGATGCTGGCTATATATCATATCTGTGATGCTGGCTGTATACCATATCCTGTGATGCTGGCGTTATACCATATCCTGTGATGCTGGCTGTATATCATATCTGTGATGCTGAGCTGTATACCATATCTGTGATGCTGGGCTGTATACCATATCTGTGATGCTGGTTGTATACCATATCTGTGATGCTGAGCTGTATACCATATCTGTGATGCTGGCTGTATACTATATCTGTAATACTGCTGTATACCATATTCTGTAATGCTGGCTGTACACTCACATGTGTGATCCACACCACGGACAGAGGAGGAGAAAGAAAGCACCCGCACCTGCTCGCCGGACACCACTGCCAGCCCGCTTCCTAGATGGGGTAAGTGCAGGACTTTGATGTCCTGATTGCCCTCTGTGGGGGGGAGGGGTTAGGGGTGGGGGGTGGGCCGCCACTGCCACGATCTGTAATGCTGGCTGTATACTCTATCCTGTGATGCTAGCTGTATACTCTATCCTGTGATGCTGGCTGTATACCATATCTGTGATGCTGACTGTATACCCTATCCTTTGATGCTGGCTTATACTCTATCCTGTGATGCTGGGCTGTATACCATATCTGTGATGTTGGCTGTATGCCATATCTGTGATGCTGGCTGTATGCCATATCTGTGATGCTGGCTGTATGCCATATCTGTGATGCTGGATGTATACCATATCCTGTGACGCTGGCTGTATACCCTGTCCTGTGATGCTGGCTATATATCATATCTGTGATGTTGGCTGTATACCGTATCTGTGATGCTGGCTGTATACCATATCCTGTGATGCTGACGTTATACCATATCCTGTGATGCTGGCTGTATATCATATCTCTGATGTTGAGCTGTATACCATATTTGTGATGCTGGGCTGTATACCATATCTGTGATGCTGGTTGTATACCATATCTGTGATGCTGAGCTGTATATAATATCTGTGATGCTGTCTGTATACTATAGCTGTAATGCTGCTGTATACCATATTCTGTGATGCTGGCTGTATACTCTATCCTGTGATGCTGTCTGAATACCATATCCTGTGATGCTGGCTGTATACCATATCCTGTGATGCTGGCTGTATACCATATACTGTGATGCTGGCTGTATACCATATCTTGTGACGCTGGCTGTATACCCTGTCCTGTGATGCTGGCTGTATATCATATCTGGGATATTGGCTGTATACCATATCTGTGATTATGGCTGTATACTATATCTGTGATGCTGGCTGTATACCATATCCTGTGATGCTTGCTTTATACCATATCCTGTGATGCTGGCTGTATACAATATCTTTGATGCTGGCTGTATACCATATCCTGTGATGCTGGCTTTATACCATATCCTGTGATGCTGGCTGTATATCATATCTGTGATGATTAGCTATATACCATATCTGTGATGCTGGGCTGTATACCATATCTGTGATGCTGGTTGTATACCATATCTGTGATGCTGAACTGTATACCATATCTGTGATGCTGGCTGTTTACTATATCTGTGATGCTCGCTGTATACCATATCCTGTGATGTTGGCTGTATATCTTATCCTGTGATGCTGTCTGAATACCATATCTGTGATGCTAGCTGTATACCATATACTGTGATGCTGGTAGTACATCATATCTGCGATGCAGAGCTGTATACCGTATCTGTGATGATGGGCTGTATACCATACCTGTGATGCTAGTTGTATACCATATCTGTGATGCTGAGCTGTATACCATATCTGTGATACTGGCTGTATACCATATCTGAGAAGCTGGCTGTTTACCATATATGTGATGCTGGCTGTATACTCTATCCTGTGATGCTGGCTGTAAACTATCATGTGATACTGCCTGCATACTCTATCCTGTGATGCTGAGCTGTATACCATATCTGTGATGCTGGCTGTATACCATATCTGTGATGCTGGCTGTATACCATATTCTGTGATGCTGGCTGTATAATCTATCCTGTGATGCTGTCTGAATACCATATCCTGTGATGCTGGCTGTATACCATATCCTGTGATGCTGGCTGTATACCATATCCTGTGACGCTGGCTGTATACTCTGTCCTGTGATGCTGGCTGTATATCATATCTGTGATGTTGGCTGTATACTATATCTTTGATGCTGGCTGTATACCATATATGTGATGCTGGCTGTATAACATATTCTGTGATACTGGCTTTATACCACATTCTGTGATGCTGGCTGTATACCATATCCTGTGATGCTGGCTTTATACCATAACCTATGATGCTGGCTGTATATCATATCTGTGATGCTGATCTGTATACTGTATCTGTGATGCTGAGCTGTATTCCGTATCTGTGATGCTGGGCTGTATACCATATCTGTGATGCTGGGTGTATACCATATCTGTGATGCTGAGCTGTATACCATATCTTTGATGCTGGCTGTATACTATATATGTGATGCTCACTGTATACCATATCCTGTGATGCTGGCTGTATATCTTATCCTCTGATGCTGGCTGTATACCATATCTGTGATGCTAGCTGTGTACTCTGTCCTGTTATGCTGGCTGTATACTCTATCCTGTGATGCTGGGCTGTATATCATATCTGTGATGCTTGCTGTATACCATATCCTGTGATGCTGGCTGTGTACTATATCCTGTGATGCTGGCTGTATACCATATACTGTGATGCTGGTTGTACATCATATCTGTGATGCTGGCTGTATACCATATCCTGTGATGCTGGGCTGTATATCATATCTGATATGCTGGCTGTATACCATATCTGTGATGCTGGCTATATACTCTATCCTGTGATGCTGGCTGTAGACTCTATCCTGTGAAGCTGAGCTGTATACCATATCTGTGATGCTGGCTGTATATCATATCTGTGATGCTGCCTAAACATTCTATACTGTGATACTGGCTGTATAATCTATCCTGTGATGCTGGGCTGTATGCTCTATCTGTGATGCTGGCTGTATACCATATCATGTGATGCTGGCTGTATACCATATTCTGTGATGCTAGCTGTATACTCTATCCTGTGTTGCTGGCCGAATACCATATCCTGTGTTGCTGGCTGCATACCATATCCTGTGATGCTGGCTATATATCATATCTGTGATGCTGGCTATATAACGTATCTGTTATGCTGGCTGTATTCGATGTCCTGTGATGCTGGCGTTATACCATATCCTGTGATGCTGGCTGTATATCATATCTATGATACTGAGCTGTATACCATACCTGTGATGCTGGGCTGTATACCATATCTGTGATGCTGGCTGTATACCATATCTGTGATGCTGAGCTGTATACCATATCTGTGATTCTGGCTGTATACCATATCTGTGATGCTGCTGTATACCATATTCTGTGATGCTGGCTGTATACTCTATCCTGTGATGCTGTCTGAATACCATATCCTGTGATGCTGACTGTATACCATATCCTGTAATGCTGGCTGTATACTATACCCTGTGATGCTGGCTGTATACCATATCCTGTGATGCTGGCTTTATACCATATCCTGTGATGCTGGCTGTATACAATATCTGTGATGCTGGCTGTATACCATATCCTGTGATGCTAGCTTTATACCATATCCTGTGATGCTGACTGTATATCATATCTGTGATGCTTAGCTGTATACCATATCTGTGATGCTGGGCTGTATACCATATCTGTGATGCTGGCTGTATACCATATCTGTGATGCTGGGCTGTATACCATATCTGTGATGCTGGTTGTATACCATATCTGTGATGCTGAGCTGTATACCATATCTCTGATGCTGGCTGTATACTATATCTGTGATGCTCGCTGTATACCATATCCTGTGATGCTGGCTGTATATCTTATTCTGTGATGCTGGCTGTAAACCATATCTGTGATGCTAGCTGTATACTCTGTCCTGTAATGCTGGCTGTATACTCTATCCTGTGATGCTGGGCTGTATATCATATCTGTGATGCTGGCTGTATACCATATCCTGTGATGCTGGCTGTATGCTATATCCTGTGATGCTGGCTGTATACCATATACTGTGATGCTGGTTGTACATCATATCTGCGATGCTGAGCTGTATACCGTATCTGTGATAATGGGCTGTATACCATATCTGTAATGCTGGTTGTATACTATATCTGTGATGCTGAGTTGTATACCATATCTGTGATACTGGCTGTATACTATATCTGTGATGCTGTCTGTATACCATATCCTGTGATGCTGGCTGTATACCCCATCCTGTGATGCTGGCTGTATACTCGATCATGTGATGCTGGCTGTATACCCTATCCTGTGATGCTGGCTGTATACCCTATCCTGTGATGCTGGCTGTATACCATATCCTGTGATGCTGGCTGTATACCATATCCTGTAATGCTGGCTGTATATCCTGTCCCGTGATGCTGGTTGTATATCATATCTGTGATGTTTGCTGTATACCATATCTGTGATGATGGGCTGTATACCATATCTGTGATGCTGGCTGTATACCATATCCTATGATGCTGGCTTTATACCATATCCTGTGACGATGGCAGTATACCATATCTGTGATGCTGGCTGTATACCATATCCTGTGATGCTGGCTTTATACCATATCCTGTGATGCTGGCTGTATATTATATCTGTGATGCTGAGCTGTATACCGTATCTGTGATGCTGAGCTGTATACCGTATCTGTGATGCTGGGCTGTATACCATATCTGTGATGCTGGTTGTATACCATATCTGTGATGCTGTGCTATATACCATATCTGTGATTCTGGCTGTATACTATATCTGTGATGCTCGCTGTATACCATATCCTGTGATGCTGGCTGTATATCTTATCCTTTGATGCTGGCTGTATAGCATATCTGTGATGCTAACTGTATACTCTGTCCTGTTATGCTGGCTGTATACTCTATCCTGTGATGCTGAGCTGTATATCATATCTGTGACGCTGGCTGTATACCATCTCCTGTGATGCTAGCTGTATACTATATCCTGTGATGCTAGCTGTATACCATATACTGTGATGCTGGTTGTACATCATATCTGCGATGCGGAGCAGTATACCATATCTGTGATACTGGCTGTATACTATATCTGTGATGCTGGCTGTATAGCACATCCGGTGATTCTGGCTGTATACCCTATCCTGTGTTGCTTGCTGTATACCATATCCTGTGATGCTGGCTGTATACCCTGTCCTGTGTTTCTGGCTGTATATCATATCTGTGATGTGTGCTGTATACCATATCTGTGATGCTGGCTGTATACTACATCTATGATGCTGGCTGTATACCATATCTGTGATGCTGGCTGTATACCATATCATGTGATGCTAGCTGTATATCAGATCTGTGATGCTGAGCTGTATACCGTATCTGTGATACTGGGCTGTATACCATATCTGTGATGCTGGTTGTATACCATATTTGTGATGCTGAGCTGTATACCATATCTCTGATGCTGGCTGTATACTATATCTGTGATGCTCACTGTATACCATATCCTGTGATGCTGGCTGTATATCTTATCCTGTGATGCTGGCTGTATACCATATCTGTGATGCTAGCTGTATACTATATCCTGTGATGCTGGCTGTATACCATATCCTGTGATGCTGGCTGTATACTATATCCTGTGATGCTGGCTGTATACCATATACCGTGATGCTGGTTGTACATCATATCTGCGATGCTGAGCTGTGTACCATATCTGTGATGAGGGGCTGTATACCATATCTGTGATGCTGGTTGTATACCATATCTGTGTTGCTGAGCTGTATACCATATCCTGTGATGCTGGCTGTATACCGTATCTGTGATGCTAGCTGTATACTCTGTCCTGTGATGCTGGGCTGTATACCCTGTCCTGTGATGCTGAGTTGTATACTTCTGACACTATGGGTGGAATACTGTGATGCTGGCTGTATATCATATCTGTGATGCTGGCTGTATGCCATATCCTGTGATGCTGGCTTTATACCATATCCTGTGATGCTGGCTTTATACCATATCCTGTGATGCTGGCTGTATATTATATCTGTGATGCTGGGCTGTATACCATATCTGTGATGCTGGTTGTATACCATATCGGTGATGCTGTGCTATATACCATATCTGTGATTCTGGCTGTATACTATATCTGTGATGCTCACTGTATACCATATCATGTGATGCTGGCTGTATATCTTATCTTTTGATGCTGGCTGTATAGCATTTCTGTGATGCTAACTGTATACTCTGTCCTGTTATGCTGGCTGTATACTCTATCCTGTGATGCTGGGCTGTATATCATATCTGTGATGCTGGCTGTATACTATCTCCTGTGATGCTGGCTGTATACTATATCCTGTGATGCTAGCTGTATACCATATACTGTGATGCTGGTTGTACATCATATCTGCGATGCTGAGCTGTATACCGTATATGTGATGCTGAGCTGTATACCATATCTGTGATACTGGCTGTATACCATATCTGTGATGCTGGCTGTATAGCATATCCTGTGATTCTGGCTGTATACCCTATCCTGTGATGCTTGCTGTATACCATATCCTGTGATGCTGGCTGTATACCCTGCGATGTGTTTCTGGCTGTATATCATATCTGTGATGTTGGCTGTATGCCATATCTGTGATGCTGGCTGTCTACTACATCTGTGATGCTGGCTGTATACCATATCCTGTGATGCTGGCTGTATACCATATCCTGCGATGCTGGCTGTATACCATATCTGTGATGCTGGCTGTATACCATATCATGTGATGCTAGCTGTATATCAGATCTGTGATGCTGAGCTGTATACCGTATCTGTGATACTGGGCTGTATACCATATCTGTGATGTTGGTTGTATACCATATTTGTGATGCTGAGCTGTATACCATATCTCTGATGCTGGCTGTATACTATATCTGTGATGCTCGCTGTATACCATATCCTGTGATGCTGGCTGTATATCTTATCCTGTGATGCTGGCTGTATACCATATCTGTGATGCTAGCTGTATACTATATACCGTGATGCTGGCTGTATACCATATCATGTGATGCTGGCTGTATACTATATCCTGTGATGCTGGCTGTATACCATATACCGTGATGCTGGTTGTACATCATATCTGCGATGCTGAGCTGTATACAATATCTGTGATGAGGGGCTGTATACCATATCTGTGATGCTGGTTGTATACCATATCTGTGATGCTGAGCTGTATACCATATCTGTGATACTGGCTTTATTCTATATCTGTGATGCTGGCTGTACACCATATCCTGTGATGCTGGCTGTATACCCTATCCTGTGATGCTGTCTGTATACCGTATCTGTGATGCTAGCTGTATACTCTGTCCTGTGATGCTGGGCTGTATACCCTGTCCTGTGATGCTGAGTTGTATACTCCTGACACTATGGGTGGAATACAGGGGACGGAGTGGGTGAATTCTATAAGGGATGGGGCTTATGAGAAGTGGGATGGGTCAAAAAGGAGTGGCTGAGTCTGGAGCCCCCATCCTAAAACTTCCCTAGCCACCACTGAGTGCTCTGCTTGCTGTGCTTTAGTACTGTATACTGTAAATGGGTGTGTCTTTTTAAATCAGTGATATGGTTGTAGTAGGGCGATACCACTTCTTTAAAAAATAGCATTTAGTTAAAGATTTACATCTATTCGAAGTAAAAAAAATCATTCCCCCGGAAAAGTTGTTATCCTTCATTGCAGGCATTATTAGGGAAGGAAAAGCCCAAAGCTTTAAAATAAGTTCTTTCAAACTAAACACAAATAAATTAGGGTACTAAAATTAATTTTTTGCATAACAATATGGAATTGTCATTCTTCTTTTGGGCACCTTCACCCAGGCACTAATTTTCTTTTATACTTTACAGAAATTTAAAGTTGTAATTTTTAAAGTATAACATTTTTACTTTAAATGGGATAGCAAACTGTCTTATTAATTTGCAACAAAAACACATTCTTGTCAACTGCAAACATTTCCTTTTATTTCTTTATTTTTCTTTATCTGCATTTAATTTACACTTTGTAGTCAGAGACATTTAGGCTTTCTTTAAAGTTATATAAAATTTGTGCATTAGAAGAATTTGGACCCTAGAGCTCATCACTGACACCTGTTTTATGGCTAAAGTTTATTCTTGGAATTTTTTTAAAGGGCAATATTACAAGGTTAAAATGTTTTAAGGTCAGTCCAAGGTAAAATGCCCATGGCAGGGCCCTAATTTTCACATCAAGTGAGTGATTATGTGGCAAGTTCATGATAATCCCACTTTGACGGGACTGAAAAGGATCACAGTTGATCAGTGCCAACTAGCAGCATGTTGATAGTTCTTGTTTACTCTTTTTAGAGAAAGGGCATTTGAGGGTCTGGTCATTTCTTATGGAATAACCAGTAACCATTGTGCATGGCTGTCATAGCCGTAGCTGATCTACAAGGTTCCTTGACATACTCACAGAGCAATCTAAAACATGTTCTGCTCTAACTCCCTAACACAATCCTTCTCAGTTCAGTTTATTACCAAATATTTTTCAAAATGATCTTTAAAATCATAAAAGCTAATGTTTTTAAATTTCTGCATATGCATGGTCAATGATTGCCCGCATAAATTAGGACACCATATGATCAGTATCTTGTATCTAATACTGAAGACAAGAATCACTGATCTCATAAAGTTCATTAATAAACAGTTTAATCTGTGAAGGCTGGTGTTTTGGCTCACCCACGCAGATATAATCTTACTCTATGACTGTCATAACTGCATGGGTAGTCTTGCTTGATTCTTCTAAGACAACATTAACAACAGTATGAGAGTTCTGCTGTTACTTATGTGAGAACTGTTACATTTAATAGAGTGTTTAAAGGGAAAGTAGAGTATTTTCAGTATTTTTTAGAAAAATGTATTAAAGAGACCAGCTTGAGGTAAGTGATAGCGCCAACATGTTATAATGTTTTAAAGAAGAATTCCAGGTATGGCATTTTAACATAATCCAGCTGGGCCAATGTAACTATGTATTTATTATATCTGTGGGATCCCTGTGTAAGCTGGAAATCACTGGACTAGGCGCCACTACTCCAGTGAGCTGCCCTAGCTTCTAAATCCCATGACCCACGGCTGTCCTGTTGCATTCTGAACACAGGAGGTTGGCTGCTTGGCATGGGTGGCATTCAGAGAATATATTGCATTTTCTCAATGAATTCAAAGTGTTCTCAAATTAGATGAGGTGGGGAGCATGGTGTCCCTGCCCCACCTCTTGGCTTCATCCATGCTTTCATTGAAAAAAATGCAAATAGTGCCCATGCCAAAATGCAGACCTTTTGTGTTCACAATAAAGCAAGGCAGCCACTCAGCACAGGACCCAGAAGCAAGTGGAGATCACTGGAACAGCGGTGTCTACTACAGTGATTTCCAGCTTCTAGAGGGATCCCATAGATATAGTATATGCATATTTACATTGGCCCAAGCTGGGCCAAATTAACGATGTAAAAAAATTCTAGATATGAAATTCTTCTTTAAAAACCTTAAAAACCTTGATTATGTATATAATTTGAACTGATATATGTACATGGTGCCAGTCTGCCATGTGTGTTAAATATGCAGACTTTGTTTCCTAATTTGCATTAGTATACAATGGTTGAGCTTTCTGCTCCTTCTCACATGACTATGCAACTCAGTGCAGGCACGTACTTCCTATCTTGCTGATATCTTAGCAGGAAACCTATTGGAGAGTATGCCTGAAACGTGTGAAAGTCAAATAAAAACAGAACTAAAAAAAAAACGTTTTAGATAGAGAATTGTTACAACCTCCACTGTAAAGCTTTCTCGTCACTATTAGTCATGGTGACTTGTAAACCTGACAGAAGGTAATGAGACATCCAAAATACGATTGTCTCCTGAACATGATTAAAGGAGCTTTTTTCTAGTGAATACTCCTGTTCCAGTGACAGTCAGAGGGAAGTCAGGGCTCCTGCATACTTGTTTCAGATCAGTACCTCAAAAATTACTGAAGCCATTGTTTTTTTTTCCTTCATCTGGATCAACTGTAGGTATAGGATAGTATATATGGAAGCTTTTCTATGTGTGTGTGTGTGTGTTTTATTTTTTTCTCTGTGTTGGTTGAACTGGATGGACTTTAGAGTTAAGCGAACACCTGGCTGTTCGGGTTCGGTGGGTTCGGCCGAACTTCGCGAAAAAGTTCGGGTTCGGTACCGAACTTGACCCCGAACCCCATTGAAGTCAATGGGGCCCAAACTTTT
>BLSH010086092.1:362962-386017 GCA_018402905.1 Glandirana rugosa
CAAAGGTATAACGTTTTTTCATCATTTCCAGAAATTTTGGGAGTTAGAGGGGACGTCGACGTTCGTGACACCTCGTTAAGTAGGAGTTTCAAGTCTCGTCTTCTTGACAGGTTCATTTTAAAGTGAGTCAGCGACCAGGTTATGGATATTCAAGGAATTACATATTATTAACAAGCAGCAAATGGTCTTAAACAAGCTCTGATCTCTGTAGATGCTGCCACTGTGAAGCAATGCATCCTCAAAGTTCACAGTAGAAGCACTGAAGTTGTCAAGGTCTGTTTTCTTATCACCTCAGCTCAACTTGGCCCCTTACCAATAGTGAACTGGCAGCCTTGAACGCTCTAACACAGAGATGGTGAACTACAAGAGGGAAGCAGGGGCAGTTGAATTGCTAAAGAGCTACTTGGGCAGCTTCAGTTCTTCTGCTCTGAACTTTGAGGATGAATTGCTCCACAGTGCTTGCAGCTGCAGGGGAGATTGAGGGTTTTAAAGACCTTTACTACTTTTTTGCAATATGGAAACAGTTGAATTCCATAACTTGAACACAGATTCACATTAAGGAAGACTGATTAACTAGAAGAATGAGTGATTTAGACCAATTCACTTTACACAAATGATCTTTCAGAGCACTTTTATAGAAGGCTCTAGGTCTGACAAGCATATAAGTATGTCTTCTGTGTATGGACCTATTTTTTTCCTTAGATTCCCCCAAAACAAAACCTTTAATTGTGCCTGATCCTGACAACTATAGGCTCCACAGCAAAGGCAAACAATATGAGGGCAATCCTTTCTTCAACCGCAGTAAAGTCAAAGGCAATTAGAAATATTACCAATTTTCCCCCTTTTGTGTGTTAATTTCTTCCAGGGAATATATTAAGTATAACCGCATAAAGCTAAAACGAAATAAAAGGAAATGTTACTACTCAAACAAAAAAGCCATTTAAAATATGTGCTGCTTGTTAATTTCAAAAGAGCCAATTTCCCTAAACTGCGCTCTTTATTAGACGATATTAAATGGGATAAAATCCCAGGAACTAAGAACACGGAGGAAAAATGGGAGTGCTTTAGGAGCATACTAAATAAAGATATTGGTCAGTACATTCCAATGGGAAATACATTTAAAAGAGCTCAAATGAACCCTGGATGGCTAAACTCTAACATAAAAATGCATATAAAAGCAAAAGAAAAGGCATTTAAATAATACAAGCACAATCAGGGCAGCTAGAATAGACCACGAAAGGCACATAGCGGAGGAGAGCAAAAAAAAAAAACCCAAGAAATTCTTTAAATATATCAGTTTTCACAAAGGAAACAGGGGGATATAGTAACCAAGACTGTAATGTTAATAAAACGTCACAGAATGCACCCTCATGGCTAACAGTAGACAGTATCAGAAATAGACTTGAAAACTTAACATAAATAAATCACCTGGTCCACACGGTTTATTTACACCTGAGGGTTCTTAACCACTTCCCGACCGCCCTATGCAAAATGACGGCCGGGAAGTGGCTTAGTTATCCTGACTGGACGTCATATGACGTCATATGATCGCGCATTGCGGTGATCGGTGGTGTGGGAGGTCAGTCTGACCCCCCGCAATACCGATCTCGGTAAAGTGCTTCCATCCGAAGCACTTTACCATGTGATCAGCCGTGACCAATCACGGCTGGTCACAGTGTAACACAGGAAATCCGTTTATCGGCTTTCCTGTACTCAGGTCTGCAGACCTGAGGAGTGGAGAGCCGATCGGCTGCTCTTCTGACAGGGAGGGTTTGTGCTGATGATTTATCAGCACAACCCTCCCTTGGATCGCCACCCTAGACCACCAGGGAGCCTGCCCAGGGACCACCAGGGATATGCCCACCCAAGACCACCAGGGAGCCAACCAGGGACCACCAGGGAGCCAATCTGGACCACCAGGGAGACCCCCCTAGACCACCAGGTAAGAGACATAGTGACCAATGTGGATGGCACTCAGTGCAACCTTCAGATGCCACCCTAGACCACCAGGGAATGATTTTCCTATCAGTATATATGCCCACCAGTGCCCCTATCAGTGCTTACCAGTGCCCCTATCAATGCATACCAGTGCCACATATCAGTGCCCACCATTGCCACCTACCAGTGCCCACCTATCAGTGCCCATCAGTGCCACCTATCAGTGCCCAGTGCCGCCTATGAGTGCCAATCAGTGCTGTCTATGAGTGCCCATCAGTGCCGCTTAGCAGTGTTCGTCAGTGCTGCATATCAGTGCCCGTCAGTGCTGTATATCAGTGCCACCTATCAGTACCCGTCAGTGCTGCTTATCAGTGCCGCCTAACAGTGCTCATCATTGTTGCATATAAGTGCCTCATCATCAGTGCCACCTCATCAGTGACGCCTCATCAGTGCCAATCAGTACTGCCACATCAGTGCCCGTCAGTGTAGCCTCATCAGTGCCCACCAGTGATGGAGAAAATTTACTTATTTACAAAGTTTTGTGACAAAAATAGAGAATTTTTTTTTTATTTGTAGAGCAAAAAATAAAAACCGCAGGGGTGATCAAATACCACCAAAAGAAAGCTCTATTTGTGGCAACAAAATGATAAAAAATCCGTTTGGGTACAGCGTCGCACGACCGCGCAATTGTCATTCAAAGCGCAACAGCACTGAAAACTGAAAATTGGTCTGGTAGTAAAGTGTTCTAAGTGCATAGTATTGAAGTGGTTAAGGAACTCAGCCAGGTGATAGCTAGACCGTGTTTCTAATTTTTATGGACAGTTTACAGACTGGAATGGTACCAGCGGATTTGAGAAAAGCCAGTGTTGTACCAATATTTAAAAAAGGGCTGAGATACATTATATCACAAAAGTGAGTACACCCCTCACATTTTTGTAAATATTTTATTATATCTTTTCATGTAACAACACTGAAGAAATGACACTTTGCTACAATGTAAAGCAGTGAGCGTACAGCTTGTATAACAGTGTAAATTTGCTGTCCCCTCAAAATAACTCAACACACACAGCCATTAATGTCTAAACCCCTGGCAACAAAAGTGAGTACACCCCTAAGTGAAAATGTCCAAATTGGGCCCAATTAGCCATTTTCCCTCCCTGGTGTCATGTGACTCATTAGTGTTACAAGGTCTCAGGTGTCAATGGAGAGCAGGTGTGTTAAATTTGGCGTTATTGCTCTCACTCGCCCATACTGGTCACTGGAAGTTCAACATGGCACCTCATGGCAAAAAAACTCTCTGAGGATTTGGCCTAGGTTATAAGAAGATTGCCAAGGCCCTCAAATTGAGCTGCAGCATGGTGGCCAAGACCATACAGCAGTTTAACAAAACAGGTTCCACTCAGAACAGGCCTCGCCATGGTCGACCAAAGAAGTTGAGTGCACATGCTCAGTGTCATAGCCAGAGGCTGACTTTGGGAAGTAGATGTATGAGTACTGCTAGCATTGCTGCAGAAGTTGAAGGGGTGGGGGGTCAGCCTGTCAGTGCTCAGACCATACGCAGCACACTGCATCAAATTGGTCTGCATTGCTATCATCCCAGAAGGAAGCTTCTTCTAAAGATGATGCACAAGAAAGCCCGCAAATGGTTTCCTGAAGACGAGCAGACTAAGGACATGGATTACTGGAACCAAGTCCTGTGACCAAGATAAACTTATTTGGTTCCAATGGTGTCAAGCGTGTGTGACAGCAACCAGATGAGGAGTACAAAGACAAGTGTGTCTTGCCTACAGTCAAGCATGGTGGTGGGAGTGTCATGCTCTGGGGCTGCATGAGTGCTGGCAGAACTGGGGAGCTACAGTTCATTGAGGGAACCATGAATGCCAACATGTACTGTGACATACTGAAGCAGAGCATGAGCCCCTCCCTTCAGAGACTGGGCCGCAGGGCAGTATTCCAACATGATAATGACCCCAAACACTCCTCTAAGACGAACACTAAAGAAGCTGAGGGTAAATGTGATGGACCTAAACCCTATTGAGCATCTGTGGGGCATCCTCAAATGGAAGGTGGAGGAGCGCAAGGTCTCTAACATCCACCAGCTCCATGATGTCATCATGGAGGAGTGGAAGAGGACTCCAGTGGCAACTTTTGCAGCTCTGGTAAACTCCATGACCACGAGGGTTAAGGCAGTGCTGGAAAATAATGGTGGCCACACAAAATATTGACACTTTGGGTCCAATTTGGACATTTTCACTTAGGGGTGTACTCATTTTTGTTGCCAGTGGTTTAGACATTAATAGCTGTGTGTTAAGTTATTTTGAGGGGACAGCAAATTTACACTCTTATACAAGCTGTACACTCATTACTTTACATTGTAGCAAAGTGTCATTTCTTCAGTGTTGCCACATGAAAAGATAGAATAAAATATTTACAAAAATGTGAGGGGTGTACTCACTTTTGTGAGATACTGTATATCCCTGGCAACTACAGACCAGTCAGCCTAACATTGATAGTATGTAAGCTAATAGAGATGATGATAAGGGTCTTTATCCAAGATTCTAGTAATAAAAACAGTATTGTTAGTGGTAATCAGCACAGATTCATGAAGAATTGTTCTTGCTAGACCAATCTACTAATGTTCTATGAAGTGAGCTGCCATCTAGATAAAGGAAGGCCTGTGGATGTGGTGTATCTGGATCTTTCAAAGGCATTGATACAGTTTCCCACAAATGTTAACTTTACAAACTGAGGTCTGTCGACATGGACCATAGGGTGAGTACTTGGATTGAAAACTGGCTAGAGGTGCACATCCAAAGGGTGGTGATAAATAGCGAGTATTCAGAATGGTCTGGTGTGGTAAGTGGAGTCCTCCAAGGATCTGTCCTGGGACCAGTTATGTTTAATCTATTCATGAATGATAAAGAGGATGGGATAAACAGGTCAATCTCAGAATTTGCGGATTAAACAAAGCTAAGCAGGGCAATAACTTCTGTGCAGGATGTGGAAACCTTACAAGAAGACCTAAATAAAATAATGGGGTGGGCAACTACATGGCAAATGAGTTTTACTGTTGAAAAATGTAAATTCATGCATTTGGGTGCTAAAAATATGAATGCAAGTTACTCCTAGGGGGAGAAACTCTGGGGGAATCTAGGATGGAAAAGGACCTGGGGGTCCTAGTAGATGACAGGCTCAGCAATGCCATGCAATGCCACAATGCTGCAAGCAAATATTGGCATGCATTAAAAAGGGGATTCACTCCAGAGATAAAACAATAATTCTCCCACTCTACCAGACTCTGGTCCATCTTGAGAATGTTATTCAGTTCTGGGCATAAGTCCTCAGGAAGGATTTGTTGGAACTAGAGAGAGTCTAGAGTAAGGTAACAAAACTAATAAAGGGACTAGAGGATCTCAGCTATGGGGAAAGACTAGAAACATTGGACTTATTCTCTCTGGAGAAGAGACACTTAAGAGGGGATATGCTAGCGATGTACACATACTGTACTGGTGACCCTAGCATAGGGAAAAAACTTTTTAGTGGAAGGTGATATAAAAAGATGTGGCCATTCACTGAAATTGGAAGAGAAGCAGTTTAACCTTAAACTGTGCACAGGGTTCTTTACTGTCAGAGCAGTAAGGGTGTGGAATTCTCTTCCACAAGCAGTGGTATCAACAGGGAGCGTTGATAGTTTAAAAAAGCTCTTAGATGGGCACCTTAATGATCACAAGATACAGGGATATACAATGTACTATTGACATAAACACAAGCACACACCACCGATTGAACTGGGTGGACTGGTGTCTTTTTTCAACCTTACCAACTATGTAACTATACAACTAATTTAAATTAAGTTATAAAAAAATATAAATTGCATGTATACGCATATGCATTGTATCAATATGTATTATGTTTTAAGCTGCAAAGGTAAGCTTAAATTTTAATATATCCTTTTCCGCTAAAGCTGGCCGTACATATTACAAGTGCATTCTACATCTAATACGTACATTCATATTAGAACTGGTAAAAAAAAATATATATTTTCTTTAGATAAGTATATAAAATTGTGTGCTCATATCAGACAAGCATGAAGTCTACAGTCTTTCCGCCTACGTTCTTAATAGCATTCAGCTAGGAAATTTCAATCAGTTGCCCTTTCACTCTAAAAAGGGCGGCTATAGATGAGTAAGCAACAAAGCTAAGTGAAGAAATACTTGTGTCTCTCCAGATACTGCATTAGAAGGTATTGTGCAACGACAGATGTGCAGTATTCAAATGGATTGCTTTTATTCGGTGCTCATCTCCTTTTAAAAAAATCCTTGCAATGCAGCTTTTGGATAGCTAGCAATGTTCAGTTTCCTAACTTGATTCCTAATGCATACAAGTAGATGTCTGCAACAGCAAATAGCTTCTAGTGCCTAAAAGGTTTCCGTTCTGTAAATGTGGAACTTGTGTGTACTCATTCATGGTAAAGCAGAATGTCCCTATCCATTTCAACATGCTTACGTTCCCTCAACCACTACTTCTTTCAGCTATGTCAAGTGAATAAAAGAAACCATGTATAATCACTATGATGCTCAATTCGGAGCTTACATAAGGGTGTAATCACCAACCACTAATGCTGTCACATGGAGCATGTCACCTGCCCCTCCATATCTGGAAGTATTGTCTTATTTTTGTTGCTCCTGGCAGCTGAATAGAGCTGTGGGGGAGCAAAGGAGAGGCGAGCGTGTACTACTGGGTAGGGATTTATTAAAGCAAATCTGTTGCTTTGCTCTGCATAAGAAAACACAGGTTTGCTTTATCCTCTTCAGGACCGCCTGCCTGCATTGTACTGCGGACGGGTGGCTGCTACAGGCAGAGCAACGTACATGTACGGCGCTGGCCTCTTCTGGGTACAGGGTACATGTGACCGACTCCCGCTGTGTTTAGACACACTTGGATTTTTTCAGCAGGTCCAGGCCAATGACCCATGGCCAGGACCTGCTGATTGGCTGTGTCCAATCACAGCCCAGAGCCCTGTGTTGAGTGAATGATCACTTTGTTTGTAAGGAGAAGGAACAGATTTTTAGTAAAAAGCAGCACATACTGCACATGCACACATTAACACTTGTTAGGCACACACTTAAACCCTTGATTACCACAAGATGTTAAAGTGATTGTAAAGTCCACTGCTCTCTGCCGTGGATTTGCATAGAGCAGCCTGGATCCTCCTCTTCTCGGGTCCATCTTCACTGCTCTTGGTCCCTCCCTCCTGTCAAGTACCCCCATAGCCAGTAGCTTGCTATGGGGGCACCCAAGATGAGCCACCGCTCCGCGTATCAATTCAGACAGGGAGCCCTGACCCGACCCACCCCCTCTCTCCCCAGATTGGCTAACTGACTTTGATTGACAGCCACGGGAACCAATGACGCCACTGCTGTGTCTCAGGAGGAGAGTCCCGGGCAGCTAAGACTCTTGTGGACATCTCTGGAGAGAGATGGGGCTCAGGTAAGTGATTAGGGGGTTCTGGGGAGGCTGCTATGCACAGAAGGTTTTTATAGAATGCATTAAGATTAAAACCTTCTACCTTTACAACTCCTTTAACCCCTTACCACCCAGTGTCATTAGTACAGTGACAGGGTATAGCAAATAAATAAAAATCCCAGTATATATAACATAGTTTTTAGATGCTATAACGTTTAGGCAAACCAATCAATATACACTTATTGGTTAAGACATGTAGCTGAATGCATCTTGGGATAAATTTATGATGAAATTTGATTTTACATTTTAGATATGTTTTATAGTAGAAATTAAAAAATATTGGGTTTTTTGTTTCAAAATTTTCAGTATTATTTTGTTTACATAATAAAAAATAAAAAACCCAGTGGTGATCAAGTACCACTAAAAGAAAGCTCTAGTTGCGTGAAAAAAAATGGCCTAAATTTTATTTGAGCACAGCATTGCATGACTGTGCAATTACCAGTTAAAGTAGCACAGTGCTAAATAGCAACAAGTGATGGCTTGGTCATGAAAGGGGTAAAACCTACTGGAGGTGAAGTGGTTAAAACAACCCAATGGGCTTGGTTTATGAAAAAAAAAAACACCTTCAAAAATTTGTTTTTGAATAAATTATTAACCACTTCAGCCCTGGAAGGATTTACCCCCTTCCTGACCAGAGCACCTTTTGTGATTCGTCACTGCGTTACTTTAACTAATTGTGCGATCGTGCGATGTTGTACCCAAACAAAATTGACATCCTTTCAAACTGGGGGATTTCTGTTTGTGGTATTTGATCACCTCTGTGGTTTTTTTTTTGCGCTATAAACAAAAAAAGAGTGAAAATTTTGAAAAAAAAAAATTAAAAAAAACTAATTTGTTCATCAGTTTTGGCAATATATATTCTTCTACGTATTTGTGGTAAAAAAAGGCAATTGGCATTTATTGATTGGTTTGCGCAAAAGTTGCCACGTTTACAAACCATGAGAATTCATTTATGGCGTTTTTACTACTTTTTTTTGTTTTTACTGATAATGGCGGCGATCTGCGGTGGACAGATCGTACATTTTTGACACTTTTTTGGGACTATTGACATTTATACAACGATCAAATCTAGAAATAGCCACTGATTACTGTATAAATGTCACTGGCAGGGAAGGGGTTAACCTGCAGGGGGCAGTCAAGGGGTTAACTGTGTTCCCTAGGCGTGTTCTAACTGTGTGAGGGCTGGACTGGCAGGGGCATAAGAGATTTAACTGATCCTGGTGACAGGGATAAGTAGATCACTGTCATGCCCACTGACAGAACAGGGAACCGCCCTGTTTACATTGGCAGTTCCCTGTTCATCCTCCCTAGAAGGAGATAGCGGGTCGCCGGCGGACATCAAGTCTGCCTGACCCACGGGCACACTCACGTAGAGTGCGGCGGGCACCAGAGCGTGCTGTCGGCCGCACGCACCGGCACGCAACTGAGGCTGCACAGATCGCCATTTATAGACGGCGATCTGCACAGCGGAGCCAACTTGCCGCCATTTATGTATGTAAGGCAGTCAACAAGTGGTTAAATGAACCCCATAAAGTGTTCAAACATGTGCTCAATAAGGCAACATTGCATTCAGTTTAAATACCCAATCATGTGTGAGGAAAATGATAAAATAAAAAAATAAAAAACAGGATTTTTGATAGGATGCACCTGGTTGACTGAAGTGATCATAGCTTTAACTTAGTTATTAAGCTCACTGAAGATTGGGGTTGATTTATTAAAACTGGAGAGTGCAAAATCTGGTGCAGCTCTGCATAGAAACCAAGCAGCTTCTAGGTTTTTTTTGTCAACGCTTAATTAAACAAGCTGCAGTTAGAAGCTAATTGGCTACCATGCACAGCTAATTAGTAATGTAATAAATCAATTAGCAACCAATATGGCATGTGTATCAAACTCAGCAATATACCATGAATATATGAATGTGATATAAAGGCAAACAATCCTATGTCATGATACACTAATGTGCAAATATGCATCAAAAATAAAGTGCAAAGGGCTCAATAAAACATGGTGCAAGTTATATAAGTAATGAAAAATATCTGAAAAGTGCCAAACTGCAAAGTGGGATTTATTTCCGGATCACTTGATGGACTTTTTTTATGGAGTTTATTGGCACTCTATTTATTTTTTATAAATTTTTGTTTGCACTGATTTTTTGCTCCAGATTTTGCACTCTACAGTTTTAGTAAATTAACCCCATAGTCAATGCACTATGATTACATTTGTTGAGTTATTTTTGCATATGAACTATTACCTTCTATTCCATAATAGTAAAGTGTATAGAGTAAAAAGTCACATTAAGTTCCTTTCTAATTCATTAAAAGTTGGCTGTTTCTTACAAGTCCAAAATTGAGATCAATTAGAAATCATCCTCTTACCTGTAGCTGTAGATTCTTCTTCTACCGATGCTGTAAAAAAAAAAGGAAAAAAAATCAGGATATCTAGTTTACACATGAGTGGACAACAAAATAATTATTTTTCATTTTTCAAATTGCACTAGCCAATCGACACTCAGAAAATAATTGGTTGTATATGTTCAGCTTTCATTGACAAGGCCCGTCAAATGACAACACTGTAGCCATGTTAACACATCCTAAAAAAAGTGGGCACAAGGATCTATCATCCTATCATAAAAGGACATAAGAGGTGGCACTAATGTTAGGATGTGACTTTTTTATGGGCAAGAGGTATCTGCTATCAGTATAAACATTTGGAAAATAGCGGAAGGACACTGATTTTTAGTACATACTATCAAACAAAGCCACAAGTACAAAACATTGAGGCTGGGTTCACACTTGTCCGACAAACGGACCAACATTGTGAGCACAAGTCGCATTACGTCACAAAATCAATGTTTCCCTATGAGAGCTGTCTTAACTGGTCCGACACAAGTCGGTCCGACTTTGAAAAAGGTTCCTGTACTACTTTGGTCTGACTTTGGTGCTACTTCAGCCCATTGAATATCATTGAAGTAGGATCAATTCGGAATCCTTGTTCTAACAATCCGAATTGTGACATCCGACTTAGTGATTACAACAGCAGTAAAAGGAATTTATCTCGCACTGGGATTGTTTTGATTGGTCAATGAACAAGTCACTATCTCAAAGTCGGAGCAAAATCTTATCTTGTTCATTCAAGTCGGATGGAAGTAGGACCAAAGTAGGACAGAAGTAGGACCGATGATGCAGGGCAAAGTAGGATCAAAAGTCTGACCGTTTTTGTGTTGGATAGTGTGAACCCAGCCTGAGGCTTGACTTGAAAGGAAAACAAGAGTCTTAGGTTGATTTAATAAAGGCAAATATACTTCACTGTACAAAGGAATATGCACTTTGTAAGGAAATTATCCCCAGAGCTTGAATAAATCGAGCTTTGCCGACTCCCATCATCCAATCATGTTCAAGAAAAAAATGTTTTTTGTTTTTTTTAAATTTATTATTATTATTTCCCTTGCAAGTGAAGTGCGTTTATGCATTTAGTAAATCAACCCTTTAATGCTGATCAGGGATGGTTCTGAGAACACTGTAATTGGCTTTTTTTGGGTCACATATACTTTATCTTTGATAAAGGACATTATTTAATATCATGTTTCAGTGATGTAAAATAACACATACTAGATGTGCAGGAAGTCATCTCTGATCAGCTATTGTACTTACTGCATAACGCTACTTTTTGTGTAACATTAGCACACAGGAGTTTCCTCAGAGGTTTAGCATGGAATAATCAGACAGAGGGCAAAGTACTAGTCAAAAGAATTGCCACCTTCCTGAAATAGAACATTTCCTTTTTACTTAGACCTCTTTTACACTGAGTGGCTTTACAGGCGCTATTTAGCTAAAAATAGTGCCTGTATAGCGCCTCAAAAATCTCTCCCCATCCACCCCAATGTGAAAAGTTAGTGCTTTCAAACTGGGGCGGTACCCTTGCAGGACATTATCTTTGGAGCGGTGCGGTGAGCGGTGATATACCGCTCCTACACCACCCCTGCCCATTGAATACAATGGGGCAGAGCTTCCGAAGCAGCTGCACACCGTCTCGGAAATGTGGACCACCGGCACTTTTAACCCCGTTTTAACCCCTTGTGGGGGGTTAAAAGTGCACTGCTCCTGCCACAGTAGCGTGGCTATAACTGCTGTAAATCCCTGCTGAAACTAGTGGGGATTTATCGCTAACGGCCCACCGCCCCCAGTGTGAAAATGCCCTTAGTCACTGTACCTTGTTTTGCACTTTGTCTCGGTGTGGAGGCAGCAATTAACATTTCTTGATGTTGCCTATATAGTATGATTGCAATTAAAGTGCACTTTAGGCAACCAATAAGTTTTTGAATAGGGGCAAAATTCACACAGAGGAAACCCATGTATACACCTAAAGCGAATCAACAATTTGCAAATGCAGGCCAAATTCACTTAAAAAAGGAGCTAAAAAATGCTAGCAGGCAGAGTTTTTTTATGTCTCTTTAGCCAAAAACATAGTTTCCTTCCAGCTGCCTATGGCACATGCCCAATGCAGAAGCTAGATGCCGGGGTAATCCAATTCCAGAGCACATTAACATGACAGCCACCCTTTCCACTGAAGACTGGCTAGATATAGTTTAACCACTTCAATACAAGACGTTTATACCCCCTTCCTGCCCAGACCAATTTTCAGCTTTCAGAGCTCTCACACTTTGAATGACAATTATTTTCTCATGCTACACTATACCCAAACAAAATTTTTATCATTTTTTTCACACAAATAGAGCTTTCTTTTGGTGGTATTTAATAACCTCTGAGTTTTTTTTATTTTTTGCGACATAAGTGAAAAAAGCGTGTACATTTTTAAAGAAAAAACACTTTTTTTTAAAATTTCTGTGATAAAATTTTGCAAATAAGTCATTTTTATTCATAAATTTGGGCTAAAACCTATACTGCTACCTATCTATGGTAAAAATAACCCAAATAAGTGTATATTATTTGGTCTGTGTGAAAGTTATAGAGTCTACAAGCTATGGTGCCAGTCATTGAAAATTGATCACACCTGATGTACTGATGGCCTATCTCATTTCTTGAGGCCCTGAAATTTCAGGAATGTACAAATACCCCCCAAATTACCCCCTTTTGAAAAGTAGACATTTCAAGGTAATTAGTAAGAGGCATGGCGAGTTTTTGGAAGTTTTACTTTTTTCCCACAATTCTTGGGAAAATTAAGAAATTATTATTTTTTTTTTTTTTTTGCACAAAATTGTCATAACAACAAGTTATTTCTCACACACAGCATATGCATACTTCCAATTACACCCCAAAATACATTCTGCTACTTGCCCTGAGTATGGCGATACCACATGTGTGAGACTTTTTCACAGCCTGGCCACATAGAGAGGTCCAACATGCAGGGAGCACCGTCATGCATTCTAGCAGAATTTTCACATCTAATTTCCTAACGACCTATTACACTTTTGAAGGCCCTGGAGCACCAGGACAATATAATTACCCACAAAATGACCCCATTTTGGAAAGCAAACAACCCCAACATATAATCTATGAGGCATTATGAGTCTTTTGAATGGTTCATTAATTTCCACAAGTCTTCGAAAAACGTGGAAAGAAAATGAAAACGCTTTTATTTTTACACAAAGTGGTAAATTTATAAGATATTTCTTACACATAGCATGTACATAGCAAACATTACCCCCCAAAATATATTCTGCTACTCATCCTGAGTATGGCGATACCAGATGTGTGAGACTTTTACACAGCCTGGCCACATAGAGAGGTCCAACATGCAGGGAGCACCGTCAGGCATTCTAGGAGCAGAAATTTCACATCTAATTTCCTAACCACCTATTACACTTTTGAAGGCCCTGGAGCACCAGGACAATGGAATTACCTACAAAATGGCCCCATTTTGGAAAGCAAACACCCCAATGTATATTCTATGAGGCATTATGAGTCTTTTGAATGGTTCATTTTTTTTCACAAGTCTTCAAAAAACGTGGAAAGAAAATGAAAACACTTTTATTTTTACACAAAGTGGTCAATTTATAAGATATTTCTAACACATAGCATCTACATAGCAAAAATTAAACCCCAAAATATATTCTGCTACTCATCCCGAGTATGGCGATACCACATGTGTGAGCCTTTTTTACACCCTGGCCACATACAGAGGCCGAACATGCACTTTTGAAGGCCCTGGAGCACCAGGACAGTGGAATTACCCCCAAAATGACCCCATTTTGGAAAGCAAACACCCGAGGTATATTCTATGAGGCATGGGCTGCAGATAGGTACTCGGGTACGCTGATGGGCTGCAGATAGGTACTCAGGTATTCTGATGGGCTGCAGATAGGTACTTGGGTACTTTGATGGGCTGGAGACAGGTACTCGGGTAATCTGATGAACTGGTTAAAGGTACTTGGGTACTCTGATGGGCTGCAGATAGGTAACCGGTTACTCATATGGGTCGGTGACAGGTACTCGGGTAATCTGAAGGGCAGGGGACAGGTACTTGGGTACTCTGATGGGCTGGTGACGGGTACTCAGGTGGGCAGGCGACAGGTACTCGGGTACTCAGGTGGGCAGGCGACAGGTACTCGGGTACTCTGATGGGCAGGTGACAGGTACCCGGGTACTTTGATGGGTTGGTGACAGGTACTCGGGTACTCCAATGGGTTGGTGACAGGTACTCGGGTACTCTGATGGTCTGGTGACAGGTACTCGGGTACTCAGATGGACAGGTGACAGGTACTCGGGTACTCAGATGGGCTGGTGACAGGTATTCGGGTACTCTGATGGACAGGTACTTGGGTACTTTGATGGACAGGTGACAGGTACTTGGATACTTTAATGGACAGGTGACAGGTACTCTGATGGGCTGTGACAGGTACTTTGATGGACAGGTGACAGGTACTCTTTATTGGGGGGTGATCAGTGTGCTTGGTGTGTACATCTGGCGGTAACAAGTTGTTACCACAATCTCCCTCACACACGATCGGTGTGTGACAGGGAGAACCGCGGTAACAGCTCGTTACCGCAGTTTGTTGACACATGACCGGCTGTGATTGACACACAATTCTATTGGCGCTTTACATTGATCAGAGCTGGGCTTTGTCTGAGGGACAAGCCTCAGCCCCGATCGCCGTGCTGTGCGCCCGAGCGGCATGCACGTGAAGGTCGGTAGTGACCAACTGTGATTGGACATAGCTGGTCACATGGTAAAGAACCAATTTTATTGGCTCTTTACCCCGAACGAGGGGGGGGCTGTGTCCCGAGGGACACGATCGATCAGCGATCACCGCACTGTGGGCCCGTCCACTGACGTCTACTCGGATCGACAGAGGTTCCCTGCCGATGTCATTTTACAATGACTCGGTAGGGAACTGGTTAAAATATGCTTAAATACAAACGCTCAGTTGCTATTATTATTATTTTTATGCAGGATTTATATAGCGCCAACAGTTTACGCAGCACTTTACAATATAAAAGGGGGACAATACAGGTACAATACAATAAAATACAAAAAGATTAAGACAGTCCTGCTCAGAAGAGCTTACAATCTAATAAAGGGGGGGCAGGTAGTACAAAAGGTTGTAACTGTGGGGAGTGAGCTGATGGAAGTGGTAAAAGATTAGTTGGAGGCGTGATAGGCTTTCCTGAAGAGATGAGTTTTCAGGGATTGCCTATTAAAGAGACTGTAGTTAAACTTCCTACTAGATGGTACTATACCCCTGCTAAACTATACAAATTCTATCCCTTAGTACCCGAGACATGTTTTCAGGGCTGCCAAGATAGAGGTACACACCTTCATACTTTTTGGAGCTGTAGAGCTCTTTGGTCACCATGGCAACAGGCAGCTACCAAGGTGTTTCAGATTACTGGCATACAAATAACTTTAAAGTACCAAATGTACTTATTGTTTGCTGAATTACCAGAGGTGCCACCTCCCTGCCAAAAACTGGCACATACACTGTTTAGTACCATTCATCGGGCTCTCGCCATTAACTGACGTTCTCCCTTTGTGCCTTGATCTCAGGTGCTTCACTGCATTGGAAGCTATAGAACTAATGGAAAGGCCATAACATACCATTATGGACACCATGCATATTTTTGACCGTAAATGGGAATTTTGGTCATCCTATTAACTGCTAAATATAACTTAATGGGTTCTCTATTATTCATGGGTTGTTATATTATAGAATTCTACCTCAATTGTTTATGCTCCAGTAACTCTTATATGCAAATTTATTAGGCTATGCAGCAATTGTATGCTGGCTTTATGCTTTTTGTTTGTTTATTTTTTGTGAGTTTGTTGGACGGAGAGTTGGATTCAGACTAAATGTATTTTGGCTTTCTGACAATATGTAAGATCTCTCTGTCATTTTCATGTATATGTTTGTATACCTTAATCAAAATGTTGGTAAACAACATGACAGCCACCCAATGGTTGAAAAAAGAGGGCACTGGGCTGGAAAAATAGTTTAAGAAAATGAAATTGGCAGTTATGGAACAATGAGATGGTGAGCAGACCTGTCAGCACTGGAGAAGGCCAAATTGAGAGGTACATTTGACATAATAAAACTCAACAAAAGAAAACAATCTGCGTTAAGTGTTGTGATCTAAAATCAGTGATTAATGATTAATAAACTGTTGCACTTACTGTATTGCACATCACAATACTAAAACATAACAAACAAAAAGATCCATTGCCCCTGTGACAAAGTCTATTGAGACGAAACTTATGTCAGGTTGGAGGACATAATGGTGATGTTAGCACGCCTGCTGGGGCGCAGGACTATAATTTCTGAATGCCTGATGTATTCATCTTACTTGTGAATAGAATATTGTTCTTTTAATACATTTCTTATGCTGGGAAATTGTGCAGTGAGCAATTGTGTTCCTTTTTTATACACATGCCTGGTCAATGAATGATAACCGTCAGCATTATCGGGTGATCTTTTTGATGACACATCTAACATACGAGTCCTGTGAGGGGAGTGTTATCTCCATATCTACAGAGGGGGATGTTGCCCACTAATGCATGGACCTTGTTTGGGGTTTCCTCATCTGGTAAGTGTCCATTCATCATTATATGTGGTGGAGCATGGACAAGGGATTACTTGGAGCACATTTGGACTGTAATTAGGCAAGTGTGGAGCAGTTGTATCACCACCAGTATTTGGAATTGGGATTCCTCTGTCTATATCATTTACCAATTGTATGCCACATTTGAAGGTTTGTCACTTTGCATTAGCATTATTTAATTTTTTTATGCTTTGCACCGAATCAATTGCACTTTAATTGAAAATATGCAATCTGTATACCTTACTTGGCACTTTATTGAATAATATAATTTATGAATGCAAATATTTACAGCTTTACATGTATATATGGATGAGTTTTCTTTTTTGCACTTATAACACATTATTCTCATCAGTATATGAGCACTACACAATTTTGATTATTTGAATACATGTATGTTATATGAGTATATTCACAGCGCAACACATTTTTTTGTTTGTTGCATTTGACAAAATATATGCATAATTCTGCATAACTGAACCTTATGGTAAGTGATCCTGGGGTCCCAAAGACCACATTCCTTTCTAATCCCTTGCTTGTTTAGGCAGCTGAGTATTAAACTAAATGAATTGGTTCTTCTTGGTATAGGAAATACACAACTCACTCTTCTTTCATCTCATATGGAGACAAGGAGAAAGTCTTCATCTCTGTTTAAGCACCAAATAGTTAAAGCCTAAAAAGCCTAACTTCACCTTTTGGTGAACTTTAAATAGTTATTTTAGACCAAGTTGGTTCAAAAAAACTATTTTATTCACTAATGCATGTAGCACTGTCAGCGCTGTATGAACTGCTTGTAGCCTCAGCTATATACAGTATACAGCTCTGTGTTCCAGCTGGGGGATAGGAACTGCCTGTTCTGAATGAATACAAGGCTTTTTCTGATTGGCTGAGGTGGAGAGGAGGGTGGATGATGTCAAGATCTCCACTTCAGCCAATCAGAGGAAGCTTTGTATTCATTCAGAAGATACAAAGCATTCCCTAAATGGCTGAGCACTGCTCAGCCTGACTTGATTTTGTTCTGGGAGTTACATACAGGTTATACAGTGCTGACAGCTTCTACTAACTGATACTGAACTATGTAAAGTTCACTAAAACAAAGAGTTAGGTTTTAAATAAACCCGTTGCTTTGCCCAAGCCCAGTTTCCCTTTAAGGCTGCCATTTTTTCTGGGAAAAAAAAAATTTACCTTATGATCTTCCTATTAATATCATCAGCAAGTCTGGTTTTAACAGAGCAGATGGCAACTGTACATACAATGGGCAGTAAGGAATTGAGAGAAAGCTGTTTCTTTGCTTACGCTCACAGCCATAATAATAAGCCCCTTCCCATCTCAACAGATCAGCATCCGTCAATTGCTTCCTGAGCTGAATAGTATACTGGTACTTAACTTACAGCAAAAGATTCCTTATCATTTTTTTATTTTATTATTCAGTGAACAGGCATACTTGTACTGGTATATTTAAAAGGAATACATCATTGAACATTTAAAATTGTTAAAACCTGTTTTGAATCAAGTAGTTAATGAAAATGATGTTATTTATGTTTAGTCCAATAGGCTCCTGCTCTGTTTAGCAAGATGTAAGCATCAAAATATATTTGTACCATTTTATTATCACATTTGGGGTTTCCGTGAGACATTCTAACCTCTGCTGCGGTTTGCGTTTATGGCTGACTTGCTCCAGGATAAAAAAATAAGAGATATTCCCATCTTGTATTATAGTCCTGCACAATCTAGACTTTTTCATGTTGTGCTATTTTGGTCTAATGATTTATACCCAGATGCACTAGGTAAAACTGCTAAGCCGAGACAAACAGTACAACATAAATACCTGCTAGATTTGTATTTTTAACAAATGAAATATAATACTGCATACCTGGATTTCTGCCCAATTTGGCAAACTGTGCTTTTAAAATTGCATGTTTAAGAAATCAACATGGGCTTTTTGCCTCTATAAATAACTGGAAGAAAATGGCTTGCTTAAAATGGTATGAAATAGTCTGAAACCGCATGATTGCATTGATTAAAAAGCAATCTCTGTGTTTTGATTTTTTTTTTTTGTTCTGTTTTGCTTTGCTTAGTATATATTCCTCTAGTATGCTGTTTATGTGACTATACACATATACAGTATCTTACAAAAGTGAGTACACACCTTACATTTTTGTAAATATTTTATTATATCTTTTCATGTGACCACACTGAAGAAATTACACTTTGCTACAATGTAAAGTAGTGAGTGTACAGCTTGTATAACAGTGTAAATTTGCTGTCCCCTTAAAATAACTCAACACACAGCCATTAATGTCTAAATCACTGGCAACAACAGTGAGTACACCCCTAAATAAAAATGTCCAAATTGGCCCAAAGTGTCAATATTTTGTGTGGCCACCATTATTTTCCAGCACTGTCTTATCCCTCTAGGGAATGGAGTTCACCAGAGCTTCATAGGTTGCCACTGGAGTCCTCTTCCACTCCTCCATGATGACATCATGGAGCTGGAGGATGTTAGAGACCTTGCACTCTTCCACCTTCCATTTGAGGATGCCCCACAGATGCTCACTAGGGTTTAGGCTTGGAGATATGCTTGGCCAGTCCATCACCTTTAGCCTCAGCTTCTTTAGCAAGGCAGTAATCATCTTGGAGGTATGTTTGGGGTCATCATCATTTTGGACTACTGCCCTGTGGCCCAGTCTCCGAAGGGAGGGGATCATGCTCTGCTACAGTGTATCACAGTACATGCTGGCATTCATGGTTCTCTCAATGAATTGTAGCTCCCCAGTGCCAGCAGCACTCATGCAGACCCAGACCATGACACTCCCACCACCAAGCTTGACTGTAGGCAAGACACACTTGTCTTTATACTCCTCACCCTGGTTGCCGCCACACACGCTTAACACCATCTGAACCAAATAAGTTTATCTTGGCCTCATCAAACATCCGGACATGGTTCCAGTAATCCATGTCCTTAGTCTGCTTGTCTTCAGCAAATTGTTTGCGGGCTTTCTTGTGCATCATCTTTAGAAGAGGCTTCCTTCTGGGACGATAGCCAGGCAGACCAATATGATGCAGTGTGGGGTGTATGGTCTGAGCACTGACAGGCTGACCCCCCCACCCCTTCAACCTCTGCAGCAATGCTGGCAGCACTCATATGTCTATTTCCCAAAGACAACCTCTGGATATGACGCTGCGCATGTGCACTCAACTTCTTTGGTCTACCATGGCGAGGCCTGTTCTGAGTGAAATATTTCCTGTTAAACCGCTGTATGGTCTTGGCCACCGTGCTGCAGCTCAGTTTCAGGGTCTTGGCAATCTTCTTATAGCCTAGGCCATCTTTATGTAGAGCAACAATCTTTTTATCAGATCCTCGGAGAGTTCTTTGCTATGAGGTGCCATGTTGAACTTCCAGTGACCATTATGAGAGAGTGAGAGTGATAACACAAAATTTAACACACCTACTCCCCATTACCACCTGAGACCTTGTAACACTAACGAGTCACATGACACCGGGGAGGGAAAATGGGCAATTGGGCCCAATTTGGACATTTTCATGTTAGCAGATATGTTCAAAAAGTGAGAGCTGGCTTGTAAGGTCCATGTTAGCAAAGACGAAGGAGAGCCAGTGTTTTACTTTCAAGAAGCGGAAAAGCTCAGAAGATGGAAAATTATGTTTTTCTCTAGTTTCTGCCCAAGTGTATGCGATGCTACCATCAACGAAGTAGTAGACATAATGAAATGTATGGGAATGCCACCAGTGAAAGATACTAGGGGATTCTAATCCTGGAGGGTACAAGGGATTACCCAGAAGGGGTAGATGTGGCAAAATAAGTTTTCTGAAATATTTGGTAGTGTCCCAAATATAAAAGTGATTGTAAAGTCACATTTAAAAAAAAAAAATAATAAACATATACTTACCTGCTCTGTGCAGTGGATTTGCACAGAGCAGCCTAGATCCTCCTCTTCTCGGGTCCCTCTTCAGTGCTCCTGGCCCCTCCCTCCTGGTAAGTGTCCCCACAGCACGCAGCTTGCTATGGGGGCACCTGAGCCAAGCCACAGCTCCCTGTGTCCATTCAAACATGAAGCCGTGGCCTAGCCCCTTCCCTTTTCTCTCCTCATTGGCTGATTTACTTTGATTGACAGCAGCGGGAGCCCCTGGCAGCTGAGACACTGCTGCAACATTGCTGCATCTAGAGGGACCTCAGGTAAGCATTGGGGAGCTGAAGGGGGCTGCTGCATAGAATGCATTGATAAAAATCCTTCTGTCTTTACAATTACTTTAATTGTGTGCCACATTAAGTAAATATGATGATTTTAAGTGATAAGTCAACCCAAAACATACATTTTTAGTTCCTGGAACAGTAAATGCTGGAGAGTTTAGCCCCTTGTAGTTCTTTATAGTGAGATCTCTAAATGAGTTTCTAGACCTGCACATGTTATATAGCCATTATGAAGGTGCCCCAAGATCTTTACTTTACTTTACATAATGGTATATGCTGGGATGGATGGACCATGTAAAACTCTACACTCGTTTCTCTACACACTGGTAAGATTTTGTCATTTGAGTACTCTGGACCAGTGTGCAGTAATAACATGTTACCACAAGCATAGTAACATGCATTTGTGTCTACATTCATTCCTATCTATGCACTCCAGTGATAGCATTCCTCAGGATAGGTTAACTGATGGTGAAAACAGTGGCCCTTACCTATATATAATGAGGGGAAATTATCAAGACTGGAGCAGCCAGAATCTGGAGCAGCTGTGCATTCCAACGAATCAGCTTCTATCTTTTATTTTCAAAGCTTAACTGAACTGAACTGAACTGAACTGAACTGAAGATAGAAGCTGATTGATTGCAATTCAATGTGTTGTGAAACAACCACTTGCATACCTTCCAATTTTCTGAGATGAGAGGCAGCTATTAGCCTACAGTACATACGCAAAAGCCACCCCTATTACATGGAAAATAATACACAAAAAAATGTGGTGAAACCCACATATGCTTTTTCTACCACTACTATTCCCTTATACTGGTTTTTGAAATTTACAAATACAACAATTTGGAAATTGGATGGAAGGTTTAGCACTTTAAAACACTTTTTGAGATATAAACAGTGAATTATTACACATATTTAAGCAACATAAGGGGCAAATGAAGGAAAGAGGGACAAAGGGAATTTGTTCTGAAAGAGGGACAGTCCCTCCAAATCGGGGACAGTTGGGAACTATGCACCTTATCCATTGGGAGCTATGGTGAAACAAAACTGGGAGACAAAAACAGAGGATAGTTGCCCTTTTCAGGACATGTCTGAATATAAACCTCAATGGCAGTATTACCAGGCATTACTTTAAATTGATTGTAAAGGCTTACATCTACCCAATGAAGTTATTAGCCTAAGGTGATAAACAGAGATTAAACAAATCCTCCTACACAAGTTGTACCTGTTCATCACAGTCCTCTCTACAGCTGTTTAAAGAACAGAACTTATACAGCTTGCCTGAGCTTGCAGAAAGCAGGAATGGGGGGCTGAAGTTACACTCTGCAGAGATCATTGAGAAGAGCTGAGAGCTGATTGGAGGGAAGGGACACAGCCCCCTTCACACAGCATGCAGGAACAGAGTTGAGGCTGTCAATCATAGGCTGTGTGCTGGAGCTCCCTCCCCTGTCATCTTTTTATCTCTTGATGTCAGGAAATCCTTTCAAAAGTGACTCATGCAGATAACAGAGGAATGAGGCACCTGACAGGAATGGCATTTAGCGTAATGGATTGAAACAAGTATGCACTATAGAAGTATTTCATGTCAGAAGTTTACAACCACTTTAATATAAGCCACAGATTTAAAAATACTGAAAATTATGTTTAAAATTACATATACAGTATTTTAATAATTATATGAGATTTTGGGGTTTGCAATATCGCTTACATATAATTAATTAAATAAATGAAAGCAGCAGGCCTGTATCAACTTGGTAGTTCATACCATATTCAAATATAGTATGAAATTCCATATTTGAATAGGTTGATTCTTTGAAAACAATGTAAACAATCTTAAAAATATTTTAAAGCCTTAATTATGTGGTAGTTGTATATGTACAGAGGGATAGCCACATGCTTTCTCTACATATAAAGGTTCTGCGGCATCCTTATTATTACTGGATAATGATTGTGCTTTAATGCTCCTCTTTCCCGATCAGTCACTTCATACTAACAGAAAACAATACAATCTTTATTTGCACTAGGCTTTCTCAGGGGTCATGCAGTAAGGTTGATAATTGCATTAGAACCACATACAGATAAACACCTTAAGGAAGAATTTAGAAATGTTTTTAAAATGATTGCCACAAAAATACACTAACAATAAAAAGACTTTAATGTGAATTTCAAAAAAATAACATAAAATGTGTGCTTGCTGACATGCACTATAATTAACCTATAATGGAAAAACAGAACAATCCAAAAAAGCATTTATTTCTATTTTTCTAAATGGTGGGCAGAGACACGTAAATTATTCCTTTATGCCCCAGTAAATTATTATGCATTCATAA
>BLSH010086092.1:388372-412739 GCA_018402905.1 Glandirana rugosa
CGCCTGGGACGGTTGTAAGCTTGGTAGTTCCTTCTTGTGTTCTGGAAAAAACTCTATTTGCTTTGAGGGCTACACTTGACAAAATGAAATACCGTTTGAATGTTTCGAATATACGCTCCTCAAAATTACTTTGATTCGCGATAATGATCCTCCGTCTCCTTAGTCGTCTAACTACTCCGAGAATGATTTTAACTGGTGGACCTCTTTTATTTATTTGTTGTTGGGAGAGGTGTATGTTGGTGTCTTGAGTTAAGTACCTCTTTGTTTGAATCTAGGTGGGAGTGGATGTTTAAACTTCAGCTCGAATTCTTTTGAGGATGGGGGTTTAGATAGACGGGCCAAAAGGGCGCTTGGTTTGTTACTCAGGGCATAGTAGTTTGCTTTCTTTTTCTTAAGCTCGACTTCAAATTTGTAGGTGAGGGTGGATCTAAGTTTGTTTCTCCATGAATTGAGTTCTGTGGTTGTATGTGGAGAGGGTTGTTGTTTATTTATTTTCTCCAGGTGGTCAATTTTAGTAAGAGCCTCATCAATCTAGTAATAGCGCTTAGTTTCATTAAAACTCCTCGCATATAAGCTTTGTAAGTTTGCCATAAAGTAAAACAGTTCACATCGGGAGTTTCGTTTATCTCAAAAAAGGTCTTGTGTTCTTCCTTGATGGTTCGAATGTTGGCAGGGTCCGCTAGTAGTGATGGGTTGAGTCTCCAAGAGTTCGGGATGGTTTTCAAACGGGGGCCTACAGTGATGGAAATGGGAGAATGGTCTGACCAGGATATGGGGCCAATAGACGAGTCAGATATTTCTTGAAGGGTTCTTTTATCAACGAGAAAAAAGTCTATCCGAGAGTATGAGAGTTGGGAATGTGAAAAGAAAGAGAAATCAGATTCTGTTCCATGTTGACATCTCCAAACATCGTACAGTCCGAGGGAACGGATGAGTGGGTTGAGGGCCGGTCTGCGGTGTCGGGTGGTAGGCTTGACGTCTAGAGATGGGTCTCCTACTGAATTGAAGTCTCCTCCTATGATAGTCCTAGAAGCTGTATTTATGGGTATTTTGCGGCAAAGTTTTTTGAAGAACCGGAGGGGGTGTTTATTCGGTCCGTATATGTTCACAATGGTAAAGGAGGTATTGTTCAAGGTGCATGAGAGGATAATGTATCTTCCAGCGGGGTCCAACATTGATTGTTGTACTGAAATGGTCAGGGAGTCTCTGAAAGCTATGAGAACTCCCTTCTTCTTTTTATTTCCAGAGGCCAGAAAGATTTGATTGTAGTTTGCTAATGTGAATTGGGGGGTCTTTTGGGCAGAGAAATGGGTCTCCTGGGCCATGATGATATCGGCCTTTACTTTGTTCGCTTCTTTGGCTAGTAAGGACCTTTTGTACGGGGCGTTGAGACCTCTGACATTCAGAGAAAGGATTTTAATTGGCATCGTGCAGCCTGTTAGTGTTGCCGGTGGCTGATGGGAGATGGGATTCTCTTTTTCAGTGGTGTGGGAACAGTGCTGGTACCCAGGTAAAAAAAGGGAGACCGAGAGGGAGAGATCCCGGTCTCAGGGCGCAGTGTTCTTGCTGCGCTCAAAAATAAGGGCAGTTGGGGGTGCAAGGTCTACCAACAAAAATAACAAAATTAGAGGGTGAGACCAAGTCAAACAGTTCAGGCAAACGGCACCGCTGATTGGAGTCCTGAGCTACGGCATCAGTTGGTGCGGGGACAACCGGGTATGGTGGGTCTTCTCAACCCGTCTGTTGCAACTCGTTGGTATCCATGGGGGCGTTGTATTGTTCCAGGTCGGCGGGCATGTCTTGTGGTAGAATATGCCACATTTGCAGGAGTCGGAGGCCTTCTTGTAGTGTGCGTGCTACGAAGGTTTTGTTAAGGTGAGTAATCAGGAGCTTGTTCGGGAAGCCCCATTTGAAAGGTATCTTGTGGTTAAGCAGAGCTTTCGTTATGGTGGCTAACTGGCGTCGATTTTCCAGCGTAGCTTTGGAAAGATCTGCGTATAGTTGGATGGCGTTAAATGGGTCTGGCAGTCTGTTGTTCCTCCTTGCTGCGTACATGACTCGTTCTTTGGTATTGAAAAAGTGTATACGGGCCAGTACATCCCTAGGGACGGACTGGGGGAGATGTGAAGGCTTCGGCAGTCTGTGCGCTCTGTCGATTTCCAGTTCTCTATCCGTCAGATCCGGGATGAGTGTCCTCATCAGAGATTGTAGGAAGGTTTTCAGTTCTGATTGTTGGATCGATTCATTTCGGAATTTGATATTATTTCTGCGTGAGCGATCTTCTAGATCTGCTAGTTTGAGGTGGATCAGTTGAATGTCTTCTTCATGTGATGTGATCGCGTCCACCATGTCGTTATGAGCTCTCGGAATTTCTGCGACCGCTTTTTCTATGTTCTGGATGCGTTGCTCATGTTTCTGTACCGTGGATAGCATGGGGGAGAGTACCGAAGATAAGTCCAGGTGCAGAGTGTGTCTTAAGGATAACAACATATCTTTCATGACCTGCTCAGAGACAGGTTTGTCAGATACGGATAGATCATCCAGGGCTGGCTTAGCTTGGGACGAAGGTATCATAAGATCGTTCGCAGGAAAGATCGTATGTCCGAACGATGCTTCATTCAGAACGATCGGAGGAACGATCGATCGGGCGTTTTCGGGCTCTTCCGTTCTAAGTTTGGATTTTGCCGGACTTGAGGTGGAGGGGGAGGGTGGGGGTGACAACTCACCCGATTCGCCTGGAGGAGTGAAGGATCCGTGTAATCCCCTCTGGGAAGAGTGGAGAGTTGTGGCTGTGTCTCCTGCTGTGGGAGCGGCGCCATCTTGGGTCCCCATGCGGCCTGGAGCAGGAAAGAAATCTGTCAATTTCTTAGGAACTTTAAAGTCCTTTCTTCTTTTGGACATTCCTGGAGGTGCTAGGAGGGATCAGGTATGCGAGGGGTAGTTGAAAATCCCGGTGTCTGTCGTGGATGGGTCGATTTTTGCCGTTTAGCACAGGAGCTGTGGAGTTAGGCAACCATTCAGCAGTGTCTTCAGGCCACGCCCCCCTGCGGCATCCTTATTATTACTGGATAATGATTGTGCTTTAATGCTCCTCTTTCCCGATCAGTCACTTCATACTAACAGAAAACAATACAATCTTTAGTTGCACTAGGCTTTCTCAGGGGTCATGCAGTAAGGTTGATAATTGCATTAGAACCACATACAGATAAACACCTTAAGGAAGAATTTAGAAATGTTTTTAAAATGATTGCCACAAAAATACACTAACAATAAAAAGACTTTAATGTGAATTTCAAAAAAATAACATAAAATGTGTGCTTGCTGACATGCACTATAATTAACCTATAATGGAAAAACAGAACAATCCAAAAAAGCATTTATTTCTATTTTTCTAAATGGTGGGCAGAGACACGTAAATTATTCCTTTATGCCCCAGTAAATTATTATGCATTCATAATCTTTCTGTGTAAATATAAAGTCATTTATCCAACTTACATATAGCCATTTAAAGCTTGTTAGTACATATCATTTTACCACATCTCACTAGTCCCCAAGTCCTGCTCCACAGACTCCGTGGTTTCATATATTTTACTGATGAAAGATAACAAGCTGGGAACAATTAGATGCAAATTGGATTAGTAGTTGTATATATTAGGGTACATCTGTGCTATAAATGCACATTTGTCTGCAGGGACATAAGATTGATTTACATGGCTCTACTGACTATCTTAAATAAGTGATTAACTATTCCTTTTCTGGATTTACAGTCTCCTACCATTTGAGGCAGGACACCCTTTACCTTGGTCCACAATGTCAAACTGGAACTTACTAGGCTTGTCTACACACATAAAACAATAATGGTGCACAAACAGGATTGCTGACTCACTCACTATGACACATTTTGCACAAACATGTGCATCGTCATATAATACTTTATGATTAAGCACTTAATTGTGATTTTATAGACAAATCACACAGTGATGATCAGCTTGTGAGCTGTTTGATTCTAAATAAAGAAATGGTGTGACATGGTAATGTTGTGTGCAGACGGTCGTTTTTTTGGGGGGTGGGGGGGGGGTTTATGATGGAAGTCATTGTAACTTAATAACTTTGATTTAATAGCACCATGTTGCACTTTACAGAATTGTTATGAGAGGTTTTAAAATCCTCAAAGTCTGCATGACCTTAATATATATTTTAAGAAACAAACATACAATTAATATTGTAATGCAAAGCAAATCGTTATTGCTTTCTTATGTGGTAAACAGATATTTCCTTCCGTTAGCTGTAATGGACTTAGTCCTTAGTCATGGCTGACCATGTCTTTCATTACTCTGGTATGGTGGAGGTGTCTGCAGCCTCAAGGTCTGAGCAACGGGAGAAGCATTTATGTAGGAAGGTTGCAGTGCCTATACACCTGTTCTCCTTCCATTAGCTATCCTATTATAATATTGGCTGGCATTTTCAGCTATGTTCTAAATCACTCCAGGAACAATAATGTCCAGATTATTCTATTTTCCAAACTCAGACTTTGCACAAAAAGCTAGGATTGTCCTTGTCTTGTCAGTACCCTTGACTTCCTACTAGCTTATGGACACACTCATTGATCAATAGGAAGGCATGGCAAGTTTCGAGGTGTAGGGACATACACTAGGTAGATTTACTAAAGGAATAGAGGCCGTTTACCTACAAAAGGAAATGGTGGCCCAAGGACCACTGTGTATCAAGATCACAAGCCAATGAGCTGTTGTTTCAGCTCCTGGGCCTAGCTCAGGGTCCCGGGTTTCATTGACAGCCAGTGGTCCCGGCTCTATTGCCAGCCGGGGAATATGAGTTTGAATGCCAAATGGCATTGAGACATATACAGTAGCTACTGTCCCTGCACCATTTTAAAATGGCACCTGGGTCTCAAGTGGTTAAAGATAATAACTGGAATAACTGATCATTTGATGGTACTACAATGACACTATAAGCTTTGCATTGTTTTTGAAGTAGTATGCAAAAGGTATTGTACACTATTTTTTAATATGTCTAGCATTCAACTTGCCAATTTATTTATTATGATTGTGCAATTTTCTGGCAATGATCTGTATAAATGAAAGTGAGTTTTCAAGATACTGTAATGTTGATGTTTGCAGCACCTGTTGCAGTGCTTACATCTGCATTTTTGTATGTTTTCTTGGCTACAACAGAGGCTGAGTGAGTGCGTCGGTAGACAACGGACATAAGAGCGTAATCTGCCATAACCAATGCCCTACTATTGAGGATACTAAATCAGAGAGGCAATGAGAGGACAGATTTCTCACTAATAATCACAATGTATTGTTTGTTCTTGTTAATGGTTTTAAAGTATAACTAAAGGCAAAACATTTTTTAGATCTGGATAGAGTGGTGTTGGGTTAGAACCACTGCAATGTTTTTTTGCGGTCAATGTTCTCATTAAGCAGATTCACTCTTTCTAATGTCCCTGATTGCCAATATCACAAAGAAAGGAAGCAAGGGCAAATTCAACATTTTGAGATACCATACTCTATCCATAATGAAAAAAAAGTTTGGGCTTCAGGTGTATTTTTTGTTTCATTCGTTTTTTTTATTAATATGTTTGAAGAAAAACAAGAAGTAAATGATCACTTAACAGGGTGGCCAACAGTCCTCGCTTACTCTGTACATGTAGCAAAATTGGTACATAAATGGGGAGGGGGGGCAAAAGAAGAACTTGGCATTCGAATTAGGTCATCCACAAGGCCACGAGTGGGTATACGGGCATAGGCACATATTAATGGAGAAAGCTTGCATTTAGCTATAGACTAAGTATGAGACATCAATAACGTCATAAACATTGTGAGGTAGCCATTCAGACAATTTTCCAGATAATGAGAAAACAAGATACATAAGGATCCTGAGATCGTGATCTCACTAAAGTAGTCACTGTAAAAGGGCCCAAAAACCTAGAAAGCCCTTCCCCAGTGACTACAGCTCCCAGAAAACCATCCATTGCCCAGCAACATGACAGTCCCATGTTAGGGACTCCTATCCTCTGAGTGGAAACATGAACAACTAAAATAAGAAAATGGAAAAAGAAAGTCATTGGAGAATGGTGCCAATGCTGGCATGAATCAAAAGAGCCATAGAAGAAATGAAAAGAGGATAAAGAAAGAAAAGGTAAGTCCATCCAGGGATCCTCTATCGATCATCCATAAAGTCGGTTTCATTGATTCAGGACCTGTAAATAAGCAAGCCAAGGGCACCATATTTTGTCAAAAATTGTTTATCCCGTAAAACTCTCACAATTTTTTAATTCAACATAATCCATGTGAGTTTCCTTTTGACTAGCCCAATATCTATAACAGGACTTGATGCTATGGCAATTTTGGCAATATGGCAAGTAAATTAAGGTTTGAGTGTGTTGCGGGATATTTTCTTTTTTAAATACTTTTTATTTCGAAAGTACACAACATACAGAATTAAAGTGTCACGAATTTCCAGAAACAGTACATAGTGTAAGTTCACTTACAGATAAAATGGTCAGGTTATATCTCCTTACAACAAACAAATAACAGTTGTGGTTTCGGTCAATACGACATCTGTTCCTGCAGAAAAATACACTGGATTGCTTCGAACCATAAGCTTTCATATGCATCAACTTTCAGCAATGGTAAGATCAGAGGAGGTCCACACCTGCCAGACCTTCTCATATTTCTGTGGGTATCCCCTATGTTCATATAAGATTTTCATGTATGGCAATACCTGGTTGACGGCTTGCAGCCATTGTGATATGGAGGGAGTGTGGGAAAATAGTATTTTTAGTTAGCTTTATATGCTCCATTTTAGATATGACATCCATTTTAAATTAGTTTGTACAGTATTTCTGCTTCTATTTCACCTATGCCCTACTTGTATAACTAGCTAGTTTCGATTTCCCGTAAATCATGTGATTTCCCCGAAATGTATCCGCTAGCCAAGTTTCATTTTGGTCACTGAATTTTGTCTATTATTCAGCTATATGTTTTGTCTATGTATTACTGACTCACGCTAAATAACTATATAAACTGCAAAGAATAAAGCACGAGTTAGATCACTCTGAGTAAACGAGACATTGTGTGTGGATGCGTTTTCTTTGAGCGATCTCCGGTACCGAAAGGGTGAAGGACGGCACCTGGTCAGCACTGACAGTCTGGAGATCTATAAATCCTTACAGGGAGGAGTAGGCTGCATATATCTAAGGGCTATTTGTTTTCGGGCCATAAACATAGTTTCATACAACAAAGTTCTCTGTAGACAGGACCACTGTTCCTCATCCAGCAGGCCTAGGAGGCATATCTCTAACGTGAGCGGGACCGGCATGGAAAGGAGTGTGGATAATAAAGTTGTGACCCGAGTCCAGTAGGCTACAACCAACGGGCACAGCCACATCATATGGCTGAAATTGGCCCCTGCCTGTCCGCAGCGTAGGCAAGCGGATGAGGGGAGACGTCCCATAGCCTGTAAATGCACTGGAGTAAGGTACGTTTGGTGAATAATATATAGTTGTATAAGCTTGTTATTGGCTGCTGGGGAGGCGGACAGGTGGGACGCACAAATCTCCCCCCAGTCCTGCCATCCCGCCCTCGCCGGGATTGGCACCACACAGATTTTAAGATTCAGTAAATGAGAATATAGCCTAGAGATCAAGCCTTTCGGACCCTGTGACCTAAGTATCCCTATTAATGGATAATTGGAAATAGAGGAGTTTTGGGTACCAAATTGGGCCTGATAAGCGTGCCTGAACGGAAATGGTAAAAGGCAGTGTTTGCTATTTCAAATCGTCTACGAAGATGGTCAAAGGGATGGATAATACCACTTTCAGTAACATCGGACAGTGTGGAAACCACTATCTGCTGCCAAAAGTGAACATCCTCCATTCCCACCAAATGTGGGAACATCGGGTTTTCCCATATGGGGAGTTCCAGAGGAGTATCAGTGTATCTGGCCAACTTCCTAGCCTCCCTCCACACTGACTGGGCTAGTTTCAAGATGGGCAACCTGGATATAAACCTATTAGATGTTGGGGCTTCCAGCCCCACCAGCAGGCTATTCAGCTGTACTACATGTGCAATATGTTCTTCTGCCCCATTAGATTGGTCCGCGGACACCCACGGTTGAGTGTGAGTTAGCTGACCCGCCAGATAATACAGATATACATCCAGCAGAGCCATATGCGCCTCACATTTCGGTCTTTGTAGCGTGGTAAGTTTCAATTTGCATCTGGATTTTGCCCAGATAAAGGGAACGAATAGCGAGTTCAGGGTTTTAAAGAATGATTTGGGTACAATAACTGGGGAATGCATGAGAACGTATAGGCACTTGGGCAGAAGCACCATTTTAATCAAATTAATCTGCCCAACCACTGACAATGGAAGCTTAGTCCAAATTGTTAGTTTAGTTTGTACTATTTTCATGAGTGGAGTTACAATTGCTTCTATAGCCCTATTGGGGTGTCTGCGATCACTATGCCCAAGTATTTGAAGGAGTTCACCACCTTTAATGGGGAGGTCAACAAATCAGAGGTTGGCTGGTGGGGGTCCAGTGGCATTAAAGCTGATTTTTGCCAATTAATGTGAAGGCCTGAAAAGGTACCAACTTGATCAATGATATGCATGGCAGCATTTAACGAAGTGTTAATGTCTGGCAGATAGAGAATCAGGACATCTGCATATAGACCTAGTTTCTCCGTTTTCCCTCCAATGGTGATACCTGGAACTAAGGTGGATTGTCTAATTTTAAGTGCCAAGGGTTATATAGCAAGAGAGAACAAAAGCGGGGATAGTGGGCACGCCTGCCACGTACCTCAATATAGTTTCAGCAGAAGGGATAATCTGCCATTCACCAGTAGATTGGACGTGGGGTGGGCATACAATATAGACACCCAGCATCTAAAAGTCTCCCCAAAGCCAAAGCACCTCAGAGCCACCTGCAAAAAGGGCCATTCAATAGAGTCAAAGGACTTGGCGGTATCTAACGATGCAAAGGCACTGGACCCTGGTAAAAAATCAGACAGCTGAGCTATTATCTGTGTTCTCCTAATATTGATGGAAGTTGATTTGCCTGGCATAAATCCGATTTGGTCCGGGTGTATCACAGACAATATCAACTCATTCAGCCTACGGGCAAAAATCTTGGCCAGGATTTTATAGTCTATATTTAATAATGATATAGGCCTGTAAGAAGTACATTCCATCAGGTCTTTGTCGGGTTTGGGAAGCAAAATAACCGTGGCAGCATACATAGATGGCGGAAGCGCATCCTCCTTATATGCCTCCCGGTATACCTGCGTTAGAAGGGGAGCCAATATATTAACATACCTAGTGTATATCTCCAAGGGCAGGCCATCTGGACCTGGGGCTTTCCCTTTCACTAGTGAGGCAATGGCCTCCCTCACCTCATCCTCATTTATTTCCCTATCCATGAGAGCAACCTGCTCTTCCGATAGGATAGGGAAAACTATGTCTGAGAGATACATGTCTATAACCTCCATGGTGGATCAAAGAGAGGACGTGTACATCTCTTTGTAGAATGCGGTGAAACACTCCACTATTTCTCCATTCGTATGTACTAAACTGCCATCTGTGGCCTTGATTTTGGTAATCGCTGTGCCCGGCGATTGTTGCTTTGCTAAATATGCTAGCAGTTTACTAGACTGATTACCTTGCTCAAAGTTAGTTTGGCGGTAAAAAAATAATTTACTCTTGCCGTTTGCTTCCTGCAGATTATTATACAGGGTGGGCCATTTATATGGATACACCTTAATAAAATGGGAATGGTTGGTGATATTAACTTCCTGTTTGTGGCACATTAGTATATGTGAGGGGGGAAACTTTTCAAGATGGGTGGTGACCATGGCGGCCATTTCGAAGTTGGCCATTTTGAATCCAACTTTTGTTTTTTCAATTGGAAGAGGGTCATGTGACACATCAGACTTATTGGGAATTTCACAAGAAAAACAATGGTGTGCTTTTAACGTAACTTTATTCTTTCATGAGTTATTTACAAGTTTCTCTTTGTTTACAGCCATTGACATGTCGCCGAGGTTGACACGTGCAGAGCGGATAGAAATTGTGTTGATGTCTGGTGAACGCAGTAACCGGGTCATTGCAGCAGATTTCAATGCAAGACAGCCTACGAGACCACCCATCTCCCATGCTACAGTTAGCAAACTGCTTGCTAAGTTTCGTGAAACTGGTTCAGTATTGGATTTGCCAAAATGTGGACGCATGAAATCTGTCACTAATGAAGAAACATCAGTGGCTGTCCTAGCTTCATTCAGCAAGAGCCCACAGCGTAGCACTCGCCGCATGTCACTGGAGAGTGGCATTAGTCGAACATCCCTTCGGTGGATATTAGGTGCTCACAAATGGCACCCTTACAAACTCCAGCTACTGCAGCATCTCAACGAGGATGACCCAGATCGGCGCACTGAATTTGCAGAATGGGCAAAACAAAAATTGGAACAGGGCCCTCAGTTTACGCAGAAGATTTTGTTCAGTGATGAGGCAGACTTTTATGTTAATGGTGAAGTTAACAAACAAAACCACCGCTATTGGTCTGACACTAACCCACATTGGATAGATCCCTCCAAGACTGTTGGAACCAAAAAATTGATGGTATGGTGTGGTATATGGGGTACAAAGATAGTGGGACCATTCTTCATCAATGGAAACCTCAAGGCCACTGGGTATGAGAAATTGCTACATGATGATGTGTTTCCCTCTTTATGCACTGAAGCTGGCACGTTCCCTGAGTTTTTCCAGCAAGATGGTGCACTACCACATTATGGGTGTCAGGCATTCCTAGATGAACAGTTTCCTGGAAAGTGGATTGGTCATCGTGGGCCAGTTGAATGGCCCCCAAGCTCTCCCGATCTGACCCCCTTAGACTTTTATCTTTGGAGTCATCTGAAGGCAATTGTCTATGCTGTGAAGATACGAGATGTGCAGCACCTGAAACTACGGATACTGGAAACCTGTGCTAGCATTACTCCTGCGGTGTTGCTATCAGTGTGTGAAGAGTGGGAGAAGAGGGTTGCATTGACAATCCAACACAATGGGCAGCACATTGAACACATTATAAGTGGTCAGAAACTTGTAAATAACTCATGAAAGAATAATGTTACGTTAAAACCAAGCACACCATTGTTTTTCTTGTGAAATTCCCAATAAGTTTGATGTGTCACATGACCCTCTTCCTATTGAAAAAACAAAAGTTGGATTCAAAATGGCCAACTTCAAAATGGCCACCATGGTCACCGCCCATCTTGAAAAGTTTCCCCCCTCACATATACTAATGTGCCACAAACAGGAAGTTAATATCACCAACCATTCCCATTTTATTAAGGTGTATCCATATAAATGGCCCACCCTGTACATTCTAAATACCCCTTCCCAATGTATACGATTGCTTTCGGTTGGGTCATTCCGAAAATGGGATTCTGCCTGCGCCAGTGTTTCCCTTAGGGATTCCTCCTCCCGCCTGGACGTCCGTTTGATGAAGGCAATGGATGATTTAATTGCCCCCCTCAAATAGGCCTTGAGGGTATCCCAGATTAGCCCCGTCATAGGTCTGCCAGAATGTGCCTCTACAAATACCTGGAGCTGATCAGGGACATGGTCATTGGGATCCATTTGTGCCAGCCAGAAGGGGTGCACCCTCCACCCGGGTCTAGGGCCCCACAGATCAGTCATCAGGGACACAGACACCGGAGAATGGTCCGAGATCCCCCTTGGCAGATACTCGACCGAGCGGACCAGGGGCAGCAATTTATTATTACCCAGGACCAAATCAATACGGGACAGTCTCCCTCTGCTCGGAGCAGCCCATGAGTACAGCTTGGTATTGGGGTTATAAACTTGCCAGATGTCACTCCAGCCCACCTCAGACAGCAGGTGGGATAGGGCAGTGGGGCCAGGAGGCAAGTCTGACCCCAACGCCCCATGTCTATCCAACCTCAGGTCCTGTACCAAATTGAAATCACCTAAGCATAGTACGTAGGCATTCAGGTATTGTGCGACAAATTGGATTGCCTCCCTTACTGCCAGCAGTGTGTCAGGGGGAGGGTTATATATACAAATGATGACATATGGCCTGGAGTACAAATTAGCATGCACAAAAACAAATCTATCTGTAGGATCATTACGAACCGCTAGACATTCCCAAGACACAGATCTGTGTACCAGTAGAGACACCCCTCTAGAATAGGAGGTATGGCATGAGTGGGAAGTCCACTGGTACCACGGTTTGCACAAATATGTCACTGTGTCCTTGGTTAAATGGGTTTCTTGCAAACATATGAGAGCAGCTCTGGATTGTCTAAAGACATTGAATACCTGGATACGTTTCAGAGGGTTACTAAGGCCACGTACATTCCAGGACAGTACAGTACAAGTGTCGGTCATTAAGTCAGATGTTGTACCATATACACAGCCCATAGGTGTCTCCGGCATGGTGAGACTGCCCCTCCGTGCTTGTGTCCTAAAGGCCTGCCAGAAAATAGGGAATTATTAGCACAGTGCGACAGCATCTATGCAGATAATTTGTGAGAAACATCAGCTCCTACAGTTTTGTACTCAAAATATGATAATGCTAGTTATAACCGGTTACTGAAAATTGCTTGGAAATAACTACGCCCTTTGGTGCATCGGGTAATTACAGCACAGTGATCGGACATGTCTGCCCCAGATTACTTGCCCGGTCAGCCCAGGCTGTATATTATGTAGTCCGTGCCACTGACTCTTGAGTGCAGGAAATGCACAACTAAAACATAGGCAAGCATCTCAGCAGAGGGTAGCAGTTGGAATGGGTGCACATCCAACAGAGGAAAACCCGACCGTTCAACAATGGGTGCAGGTGTGGAGGCACAGTGTTTATGCATAACTCCAACAGGGCCCTGTGTCAAACCTCATCCTCCATGGGGGTATACAAACAAACAAACAGTAAAGTACTTCACCCACAGAGATCCTCTCAGTGCGCATGATGGTGCTCAATCCGGGCGCCTGCGCTGCAAGCGAAGCCAGTCATCCGCTTGGTCTGGGGTGCTGAAGAAGAGAACTTTCCCGTTGTCGACCACGCGGAGCCTGGCAGGGTAGGCCATGGAGTAGATGACATTAATTTCCCTCATTCTCCTCTTCACATCTGCGAAGGTGGCTCACTGTTTTTGTAGTTCTACCGAGAAATCTGGGAATTTAGAGACAGTAACGTTGTCATAGCGGATAGTTCCTTTTTGATGCGCCCTGCGCAGGATAAGGTCCTGGTCTTTGCAATTGAGCAGCCTCGCCAGCAGAGGCCTAGGCAGGTCTCCTGGAGAAGGGGGTTTTGCTGGGACCCTATGGGCCCATTCCACTGCGAAGGCCGGTGTAAAGGTTGCATCCGTAAATATGCCCCTTAGCCATTTCTCTACAAACACACCTGGAATTTGGCCCTCCGCCCATTCGGGTAGACCGACTATCTGTATATTGTTCCTTCGTAGTCTATATACTAAATCATCTGCCTTTTGGTATAGGAAGGAGATTTGCTTTTCTGCCACAGAGATTTTTCATGGGAGGGGGGCTAGCTCATCCTCTACAGAGGAGATCCTGTGTTCTGTCCCCACCACCCAATGTTCTGTATGTCCTGCCGAAGTAGGCCGATATCCACCTTAATCTCCTCCATCTTCCCCCGTCAATGTTGTGCTGCTGGTGGTAATAGCTGCCAGGAGCTGTGCATTGACCTGTTCTAGCGTAATTTTATGATGCTTGTGCGCCTGGGAGGAGGATGCCTTCGGAGTGTCCCATGCTACATGGCCTCCGCTTCTAGTGTGGGGAGGGCTGTGGCCATCTCATTTGTCAGACTGGGCAAACTCTTTCAGTTTCTCCACCGCGAAGTGCTGTTTGTCCTTTGCCGACAAGTCGAAGGAATACAGGAAAGGCTCCGGTTCCTGTCTGTGTTTTCAGATTTCCCGTTAATAAGCAGGATACTGAAGGATTTTAGAAGCTTGTCCTGGAGCTTCCACTAAGTGCGTCCAGCCATCTCAGTGGAAACCACGCCCCCATGGATATTTTCAACAGACTTGTTTAGTAGGGCAATACTTGTGTCTTTAGTGATATTTACCACCGTGACTGAGAAAATAAATGAATGAACCATCATCCAAAAGCGAAGAATCTTAGGGCACGTCCACCACACATGCATCGGCGTGCCTATCTGCCCACAACCCCTGAAGCCAGGCTTTAGATGTATTTTAAGTTATGTTGTTAAAAATGGCTGACAGGTTCACTTTGCACCACATAATTGAGACCAGCTGTTTGTTATAAAAGATTTAGAAATATTTTGATACATTTCATGCTAGGACTTTATATTTTCCTGCAGCATATGTAATAGGTTGGGAAGTAATAAACATTTTTGCAAAATACCTTTTTTCTTTCTGTACAGAATTCATATACTACATAAAGAAAATGATCAGAAGCATGAATGTCATGGAATTTCCAGTATTATAGGACCTATTTTATAGTCTTTCATGTCTTGATCTTTTTCTCAATTACAACATTCACTTTACTATTTTATTACTTTTATTTCTTTGAAGCTTAAACAGCAGTGCAGTTTTACATCATTAGCATATTATGCCATATATTCACTGTCATTTGTTCTAGGTAATAGCTGGTTTCACTTGCTGATTGCCATTTTATGTACAAGGGAGGGCAGCATCAAGCTCAGGAGAAACAAACAAAACATCTTGATATACAGAAAAGGGTATTATTGAACCGACAAACCATTCAGACAAGCAGAACAATGGAATCACAATACATAACTTAAAAATAGTGCTGAAAAGAAAATACAAAAAATAACTAAAAGCAAAAAATGTATATATATATGTTAGGTTATCCTGCAGAAAATAATAGCCTTAGATGTGCATTAATTGTGAATGGCATAGCAATGAACTTGTGTTGCAGTGCACTGCAAAGTATGGTGACAGACAACCATTTTACTTTCCAATGCTAAGGAATGTGCTGAAGATATGACATTTGATTTTCTGTGGTGCAGAAAAGTTGCATACAGTACTACCCTTTCCACCAACAAAGATTTCATATTGGTCATTGTACCTATCCATCATAGATCATAGGTTTAGTAAACAGAAGGGTATGGAGCCAACCTTGACTTTAAAGTTCATGTATAGCTATTTTTTGTAGAAAATGATTTGAACCCCTTGCAGGTTTTTATTATGCTCTGTGTCCCCGCCAGGCAGATTCCCCCTCTTGATTTTTTCTAATAACCACTGTCACCAAGACAGAATTTTATAGGAAATACAACACTTTACAGTTGCCAGCAGAACAAGAGGGGAGGGAAAATCTTTCAATGGGGACATCTATTCTCGTAAAAATTGTCCAAGAGAGGAAGTCCCCTTACTTTGTAGTGATATTTTTTTTTTAAATACTATTGCTTCTCTGGCACAGGAAGTGAAAGTAAATCGCTCCAATGGGATACAACAAACAAACTGACAGCAATTTAAACTCTTATATGCTCTAATCAAAACTAAAAAGTAAAATGTGGGCTATACAGTATCTCACAAAAGTGAGTACACCCCTCACATTTTTGTAAATATTTTATTATATCTTTTCATGTGACAACAATGAAGAAATAACACTTTGCTACAATGTAAAGTAGTGAGTGTACAGCTTGAATAACAGTGTAAATGTGCTGTCCCCTCAAAATAACTCAACACATAGACATTAATGTCTAAACCGCTGGTAACAAAAGTGAGCCCAAATTGGGCCCAAAGTGTCAATATTTTCTGTGACCACCATTTTTTTCCAGAACTGACTTAACCCTCTTGGGCATGGAGTTCACCAGAGCTTCACAGGTTGCCATTGGAGTCCTCTTCCACTACTCCACGACGACATCACAGAGCTGGTGGATGTTAGCGACCTTGCGTTCCTCCATCTTCCATTTGAGGATGCCCCACGGGTGCTCAATAGGGTTTAGGTCTGGAGACATGCTTGGCCAGTCCATCACCTTTACCCTTCGCTTCTTTAGCAAGGCAGTGGTCGACTGGGAGGTGTGTTTGGGGTTGTTATCATGTTGGAATACTGCCCCATGGCCCAGTCTTCAAAGGGAGGAGATCATGCTCTGATTCAGTATGTCACAGTACTTGTTGGCATTTATGGTTCCCTCAATGAACTGTAGCTCCCCAGTGCTGGCAGCACTTATGCAGCCCCAGACCATGACACTCCTCACCTGGTTGCCCAAACGCTTGACACCGTCTGAACCAAAATACATTTACCTTGTTCTCATCAGACCACAGGACATGGTTCCAGTAATCCATGCCCTTAGTCTGCTTGTCTTCAGCAAACTGTTTGTGGGCTTTCTTGCACATCATCTTTAGAAAAGGATTCTTTCTGGGACAACAGCCATGCAGACCAATTTGATGTAGTACGCAGCTTATGGTCTGAGCACTGACAGGCTGACCCCCCACCCCTTAAACCTCTGCAGCAATGCTGGCATCACTCATACATCTATTTCCCAAAGACAACCTTTTGATGTGATGCTGAGCACATGCACTCAACTCCTTTGGTCGACCATGGCGAGGCATGTTCTGAGTGGAACCTATCCTGTTAAACCACTGTTTGGTCTTGGCCACCGTGCTGCAGCTCAGTTTCAGGGTCTTAGCAATCTTCTTATAGCCTAGGCCATCTTTATGTTCCCTATTCCCCATTCACACCTGAGACCTTGTAACACTAACGAGTCACATGACCCCGGGGAGAGAAAATGGCTAATTGGGTCCAATTTGGACATTTCCACTTAGGGGTGTACTCACTTTTGTTGCCAGAGGTTTAGACATTAATGGCTGTGTGTTGAGTTATTTTCAGGGGACAGAAAAGATACACTTTTATATAAGATGTACACTCACTACTTTACATTGTAGCAAAGTGTTGTCACATAAAAAGATATAATAAAATATTTACAGCAGTGTGAGGGGTGTACTCACTTTTGTGAGATACTGTACATGCACTTTAAAGGTGCATTCACAGCCCTTGATTAAATATGAGAACCCTAGTAGATGTTCCCCGGATTAGCTGTCAGTAGCGACCCCATTGAAGGCAATGGGAGGGTGCCAGATCCCACAGTTAACAGAACAGACCCACCATGAGCCAGGAGAAGAGAAGACTCTTATCTATTTTTCATGAACTGTTGTTTTTTTATCCTGCGGTCTCTTTTGTGTTTCACGTTTACTAATGTTGTAATGGGTGTAGAAGTAATGGTTACAGACTATGTCGCCAGCACTCCTTAGTCTTCATGAAATATATCTCTTTACTGAAGTATAATGGAAGTCACAAAAAACTGCAATGTTTTGGAGCCATCCTAGGCTCCTTCATCAAGGCACTCTAACATATTTTATGCTTAAGAGCCCACTGAGACCATTTTGTTGCAGTAACAATTGTTGGTTGTGATGTGGTTTCATTCATTCACACTTCTGGTCCATGCAGCCAGAAAAGCAGCATGCGTCATTTTTGGTGCATTTCAGAGCGTTGGCAGCCCATTTATTTTGAATGTCACATTGATATACTCCATAACATGTCTATTTTAGGTAATTGTGATGCTGTGAATGGACCCTGATATCGTATACATTTGAGTTTGAATGCAAAAGGCAACAGTTGACAGCATGAGTCTAGACAAATCCAAATATGGAATGCACTATGTCTAGTGTCTGGGGCAAAAATCATACAAAACCACTGTAACTGTATATTTTCATTGTCATATTTGAAAGCCTTTTGATACCTCTGTAATATAGCAACAAGTTAACAGGATATATCTTGGTTGTTGCTGTCTGGAATACACTTGAAAATATTCATTCAATATTCATTGATACATTTTTGTAATAGGTGCCTCCCAATGGATGTAGAATAACAGACCTTAATGTGTGACGTGTCTATGAAAAGTGCTGTGGGAGCAAAGAACAAATGTCTGGATGCATGCAAGGGTGGGCTTTTTAATTGTTGTTCTGACAAGTGGCAATGAGTTTTAGCTTCAATTATTAACTGTCTATTTGTGGGTAAGCTGTAGCTCTACAGCAGCTGGAATATCCCATGTTACCCATAACAAACTCAATCTACAGCTCTGCACATCAGAAAATAATGACGTCAAGCTGTAAGGGGCAATGAAAATTGGTAATGTTGGTTGCTAAACACATCCAGCATTCTGAAAAAGTTAAAATGTTTTGTAATAGCTGTTTTTTAAAACAGAAGAAACCTAAAAGCCAGGACCCATAACAGATCTTTTGGAATGCATTAAAAAGTTGGTTGAAGCCTTCATTGATTGCTCTGCATTCCAACAAACGATTAAACAATGTAGTGAATATTCTGGAATCATGTTATTTTGGCAACACATTTTTAAAGTTATAAATGTAACTCACTGTTACATTTAATTTGAGCTTTGGGCAAATAAAAAAAATGAAATATATGATGCAGTCTTTCACTTACTAATGTTTTGTGTTTTTTCTAAATCATAACTGTTGCATAGTTTTATCACCTGCCAGTAGATCCTGTAACAGGGTGACAATGCTGCTTGTTCTGCAGGGAAATTGCACAGCAGCATTGTCACTCTGTGAACAGTTTTAAATGGACACGTAGTTTAAAATTGACAAACATTTTTCTTTTGGAAAAAAATGTTTAAACCATATAAATAAAAGCTGGCCTTTGTAAGCAGCCACAGCAGTTTTACAAGTACAGCAACCTCTAGTGTGCAACTAGAGAAGGTAAATAGTTTTAATTGGTTGGGGTTACTGAAGGTCAGGCTGGAGGGCTCTACAGGGCAGGCCTCTGGCATCTCCCCCTGATTCCAGAAGCTCAGAGAAGTTTCTAGAAGCTAGTGGTTGGAGGCCAGGAGGTCTTTATCTGGCCAATCCCCAGGCAGAAGGGCGAGCAGGGTGAATGGATCAGCCCTTAAATATGGTGGAGCCTGGCCAGCAGGGTAGTGGGGTGCAGTATGGAGTGAGGAAGCTATGTCATGTAACCTGGGAGGGGACCCCGAGGCTGAGGGGCTCTGACCCCTGGCTTGCATAGAAGGACTTGGACAGCAGGAGGCCTGAACAGTAGTCTCTTCTGAAGCAGCAGCATTTCCAGGGGCAGTGTGAGTACCTCTACACCCCCAGGGCCAAAAAGGGTTAAAGCTGCCAGATGCCATATACAGGAGGCTTTTCTGGGACTATGCTAGACAGGCTGTAACACAATCCTTTGTCCTGGGACATTTCACTAAGCAGCCCGGAGTGCTCGTATTTTGAAAGAAAAAGGAATAAAGAGCTCCTACAAGCTGTAACACTTTCCCTAAGCAACCAGGTGGGTCTGTATTTTTGAAAAAGGGGACATAGAGCTCCTACAAGTTGGGACTTTTGCTAAACTTCCACCAAGGGGATACAAAGCTCCAAGAAGGGGGATTACCATTTTCAAGTCCAGAAAGACTGTTGCTGTTCCAGAGGGAATGCAGCCAAGGATTTGATGATTTTTGTGGCGTACTTAGAAAAGGAAGTTGCCCACATCATTGTTCTTCAAGTCAAGTTGGGCATCCTATATTCCCTATACCCTATTCAAGTTATTTTACCTAATAAAATAACAAAACAAGCCCATTGACTGATTCCTTATCTCTGAATGAGAGTGGAAAATGCATGTTGCCTGGCTGTGTAGACATAGGGGGACCCAAAAATCCAGTGGCTCCTGAGGGGGAAGTGCTACACATGGTTTGTCCCAACCCCTGTAACTGACACAGCTCAGTATGCATAAACGGAGAGAAATATAAATAAAGGCCTATGAAATAAAAAAAAAATAATTTATACACTGAATATTATTATTACAGGTATATATCATGTACAATTGTGTACAATATGTTTTTCTATAGTAAGCCTTAAATACTTTGAATGTATCCCTTTGTAGTACAAAACAGCCTTACAAGTAGCCCTCCATATTTTATCTTTGTTGTTTGTTTTTATCAGTTCCTGTGAATTATATGGTTTTCATTTATATTAGGTTTGCTTATGATCATTTGTGCACTGCTGTTTTATCAAGTTTTTTAAGGTTTCCAATTAAACATTTGTTTTAGAATTTGTACTTCTAATGTGATCATTAGACTCATTCTTACTTATTTGCATCAGAGTGGATTGCTGGCTGCTTTCAGCTTTTCAATACACATGGCAATAACTCAACAGAGAAAATATTGGGAAAATGCATGATATTGATAAATGTTGCCAAATGTACAAACTGTAAAGTTTTTACATTTTGAAAAGTTCTGCAAAGTTGTTGGACAGGACTCCTGCTGTCTTTGTCTTTGTTAACTAATCTTGTCCCCCCCCCCCATTCTGTTTTACAAAAGCTGTACATTACATAGATCCTTTGCTCTGTCACACCAGCAGCATTTCCAATATTCTCGGTCAGGTTAGTGCCACTGAATGAATGTCTTGCTGTCTAAGTTTTGTGAATTGATTAATGAGCATATGTTGAAGATTTCAAATTGCTGCTCCAAGTGCAACAGAATATAAATGCCACATTTGAAATGTTCCAAAATACAAACCGGAGCCAATATGCCATTTCGCAGCTGAGTTCCAGAGAAAAAAGCCACAAGGCCAGCCACCTGGATAAGCCCATTTCATGCCAGTGGCTTTATCTCTACCTATGCCCACTAAAACACAGAAATATCAATTACCAGAAAGGACAGCTCACTTTTTTTTCTGTACACCATAGAAATATTTCAGACCCTGTAACAGTAGAGCAACAGCACACACAGCCATGACATTATCTTAAATTCTGCCAAATGTGTGCTTGAAATGACAGCTTTCTAATTCCAATACAAAAAGGTGGTTTACATATCGGAAACTGTAATACATTGTTCTGCTCTTTTGGTGTTTTTATTAAATAATTTAATTACAGAGAAGTAGATTTAAAGCGTATTATGTGTCAGTCTATGAAATAAGTCACAGCAGTATACATTATTAGTGAACATTTCCATTTACAGTATTATGAAGTCTAAAGAACTACTTGCAGTCTGCTTTGTTTGAAATTATTTTTGTTTGCTTGAAATGTGAAGCCACTCGGAGAGTCAGCGTTGGTAAGTATGGATAAGTTGCCAGCTCAGACTTAATTTTGCTTGTTCGGAGTTTCGGCAGACAAACTTAATTGGTCTTTGGCCAAGTTGAACCTCCGCAAGCAGTGAGAAGTAATACATTTAGCAGCAGTATTACTACTGCTGCCAAATTTGGTTGCTTCCCCTCAGGATTGTTGTTAGGAAGCTGGTAGCTGATGGCATCCTAACAACTACAACTTATTCTTGCCCAGATAAATTAGCTAAAGGCTGGGAATGGGTGAGGGGGGGGGGTATCTGGGGGCCCCTTATTGTTAAAGAGAGCCTCCAGATGATGATAATAATGTTCAGGAGGTCAGGTCAGGTTCATCCCCTCCCTTTCCTGCCCTGCAAAACTGCATGCTTGGATAAGGGTCTGGTATGTATTGTTTTTCTCTTTTTGTGCAGGGAATACCTCCTTAAAATACATGCCAGACTCAAAGGGACCCCAAACAGTTTTTTTTTTTTGTTCAATTATAAGGGTCTGGTATGTATTTCTAGGGGGAATCATTGTTTTTTTTGTGGAATCCCCCATTAACATCTACACCTGACTCTCATCTATAATAATGGTCTGTTATATGAAGGGAATCCTAGGCTGATTTGTTTTCAAGTAACCAGCTAAGAGCTGCCATTTACCTTCAATTTAAATGGCTGCTTGTTTTGTTTTGTTTTTCATAAATGTCAGTTTTGCTGCAAGCAGGTTATATAAATCATTCCTCACTAAATCAATTTTTTAAAAACTTTTTTTCTGCTTTGGTTCTTGTTTTTGGCTGTGCTCAGCCACCCATGTAATTTGTTTGATAATCCCCTGCCTACTACAATAAGGAAAATGGCCATTCCTGTTTATTTACATTAGGTGTCCACTGACAAGGATTTTGGATCTGGCACCTGAACTTTTGCAATGTTCGCCAAACCCACCTCGATCTGAACCCAGGTACATTGGGCTCTTTACTACTGGTACAGAAAGAGTTCATAGGAGAAGAATTAGCCAGTTAAAAACGGTTAGATTTCTTCCACAAAGGGAGAGGTGAATGCTGCATTCACCTGTGGTCGGATAGATGGCAGCTTCTGAATGTGATTTCGGAAGTGATTACAGTGACACATCTCTAATCATTGCACTTCCAAGAACTGTCATATTGAGGAGTTATATTGTGATGTCAGAGCTCAGGTGTTTTGGGCTTCTTCTAGTCAATTCACAAAAAAGTAAATCAATACATTCATTAAATAGCAGTTGAAATCTAGCTACAATTTATTCAATCACTAGCTAGTTGTTAAGGAGCCAGCACCCGCCACACCCTTACCAACCAGTGACTCACCTGCTGTCAGCTGAGGATTCCCCAATGACAGCAGAATGTAAACAATAAAGCATACAGTAAAAAAAATGAGCAAAAAAAATGGTTTATGCCCCCCCCCAATTCCCAATCCAGCCCTTCAGGTCTGGTATAGATTGGGAGGTACCTCATGCCGAAAAACATGTCCTCACATGAGGCAAAAGCACCTTGTCTCCATGTTGATGAGAACAAGGGCCTCTTCCCCACAACCATAGGCTGGTGGTTGTGAAGATGCGGGGGGGCGACTGGAATTTGGAAACCACTTTTTAGACTTTACAAAGGGGAAGGGGTACATGGATCACACAGCTTCCCCTGCCACTGAAATAAAATTAGAGGTGAGGTCACCTGTTGACATATTTGACCATATATGGTCAATGACATCACTCAGTGCTTACACTCCCTCATAACATCATTGAACAAATATGGATGTGTCCATGTATGATCAATAGTGTCACCGGGTGATCCCCTCCCTTACTGCATTTTGGAGGCCGGGGAAGCAGCGTGTCAGTCAGCGGGAGTCAAGCAATGGAGCTGTCATGTTGATGGACAGCAATTTTTTTTTTTTTGAGAGTGGGGGGGCGGCTGTCATTCTCATTCACCGTGATTGATGATGGATGTACAACAGGGGTGTTTTTTAAAACTTTTTTTAATAAAAGTATGTCACAAATTTTAGTGCATTTATTTCTAGAGCACATTCAATTTCATTGGTGAATGAATAAGGGTACTATGTACCCCTTACCTATTCAAATGGGGAGGCCAGGATCTGGGGGCTAAAGGGGGATAAAGGGGCCTTTCAGATTCTGATACGTTACCCCCCAGTACCTCCACAACTACTACTACAGGGTTGAGGGATGGAGGCCCTTGTCTTCATCAACATGGGAACAAGGTAATTTGCTTGGGTGGCAAAGTATGCACCCCCCATGATGAGGGTGAGTGGCCTGGTATAGTTTTGCAGGGGGTTGCACACTCATCTCCTCCCCTTTCCTGTCCTGCTTGCTTGGATAAGGCTCTGGTATGGATCTTGGGGTACCTCATGCTATTTTCTTTTCTTTTCAATGAGGGCTCCCCCAAAATTCATGCCAGACCAAAAAACCTGGTGAGGATTGTAAGGGGGACCTGATTTATAGTAAACCTGTCACAAATATGGACAAATCAAACCGAGCATAAGAAAACAATATATGAAAACAATATACATAGGCAGGGGTTACCTACATTTTCGAATGACCAGCAGATTCAGAAAGCTGATGGCACTAGAGTTGAGCGAACCCGAACTGTAAAGTTCGGGTATGTACCGAACTTTTGGGTGTCCGGGACCCGGACCCGAACCCGGACTTTTCAAAAAAAGTCCAGGTTCGGGTCCGGGGTTCTGGTATTTTACTACACGTGTTAAAAAGCTGCCAAGGGCAGCCAATCAACAAGTGTTTCACTGGTTTTCCCTAGCAGCCATCACAACCATGCCTACTAATGGCATGGCTGTGATTGGCCAGTGCACCATGTGACCCAGCCTCCATGTGGGGCTGGAGTCACCGTGCTGCATGTCATATGCTCTCAGGATAGTTTAGGGAGAGGATGCTGCTGGCTCTGTGAGGGACAGATTGCAGATATTATAAAACATCTCATCCTGCATTACTGAACGATCTGATTGTGGACTAGGGAGAGATACTAGTACTGGTGCTTTGAGGGAGGGAGAGATACTAATACTGGTGCTTTGAGAGACAGATTTCACACCTCATCCTGCTGCACAGATCAATCTGACTGGACTAGGTAGAGTCTGTTGCTTTAAGGGAAAGATTATTCTTTTAAAATCATCAACAAGTTGTACAGGGAAAGGTTCCAGCTGTTGCTTTAAGGGAAAGATTACTGTTCTAAAATCATCATCAAAGTGTGTGTGAAAACCCTTATATCAGCCGCAGGGAAGCCATATTAGTGTT
>BLSH010086092.1:432378-466474 GCA_018402905.1 Glandirana rugosa
TACTTCACTATACTAGCCCTACGTTTGGGTCTTGGAAATACAACGATCCATCTTCGTAATTTCGCCATCATTTGGGTAGGTAAATTGTCAAAATTTTGGTCATTGTAAATTCATATTTACGTGTTTAATTGTGACTAGACATTATTAATCTTGTGTCGAGAGCCTTGGAAGTAACAATATGGAAGATGATAGAGTTATTCACACATGAGTACGGGTTAAAATTACTTATAACACTCATGGGTTTTAATGGATGTTTGAAAAACGAGGCGTAAGGACCTATCATGTTGTTCTCGACATCTAGACCGAGGGAGCTTATGCAAAGCTGATATGAGAGACACCAGAGTCAATGTCGTGTTTCTGCCCTCTCTGTGCACTTTGCCATTCACAAAGTACATGCTTCACATGGTGACTCTCAGAGCACCCTCTTCAATGCAGAGGGAGCCAGATCTACAGCTCTTGTTGTACTATCCAGGAATGCGGAGCAAAAAGTTTGTAGGTAATTTTGGGTACTCACAATATTCATTAAAATTGGGCATGAGTACACACTTATTGAGATAGTAGAAGGTATAACAATGAAGGTTCCGAGAGCTGTGTTCTAATTATTACAGATCAGTGTTAATTTGTGCATTTATACTTAAATGTTACTGGTTTTAAAACTGTTAAATGGATGGGTTTACTACCGCTTTAATGCTTCTACCTAGCAACATAAAGGTTCTGGGTTTGCATCCCGATCATATCACTTCATGTAGAGAGGTTTCCTGTTCTCATAACGCATGTCCTTACCAAAATTATGTCTAAATATAGTATTTATGTGTATGAGGGTTCCACCACTATTGTAAATTGTGTCACATGTTTTATATGGTCAAGGACTATAACCAGCCTTATCATTTCCCATCCAGCAATAATTGCAGCTTCTTAACAAGCCAAATGCCCCAAATGAGAGATGCTCTATAGCAGAATGCTCACAGTACTGAGCCATAACAAACCTTCAAAACAGATGGCATATGCCAGAAACAGGTTGTTCAATGGTTATCCAGCCTTCAACAGTACATCTGCATTGGTTCATTTATTGCACTCATGAGACTTAGGACTGTTTGACATCACAACTATGGATGCTCCATGAATGTGGCTAAGGGCTTAGCACTTCTGCTAAGCGAAACCTGGGGTTCATAGGTTCACATCTCAAAGCTGCCACGTCCTGTAGAGAGGCTGTCAGCTCTTCCTGTGTTGTTAAAAACAAGCCCTTCCCCAAGTTTTATATAAATGTAGCATTTATGTGGACGAGGGTTCACATTAATGCACCACCATTGCAAATCTTGCACAATCTGCGATCTTGCCAAAAGTATTGGAACGCCTGCCTTTATACACACATGAACTTTAATAGCATCCCAGTCTTAGTCTGTAGGGTTCAAATTTGATTTAGCCAACCCTTTGCAGCTATAGCAGTGCAGGGACCTTTTTTTTCCTGCACCAGAATCAGATCGCATGGGTGTTCTCACTCATGCGATCTGATTCCTATCAGAATCCACAGTTAGTGCTGCGATCTATGAACCAATCTGTACAGACAATCTATGAACCAATCTATGTACAGACACCCACAGCGGTTCACAGAAGGCAGTGTGAACTGCCTGTGGAAGAGGTGCGATGCAGGAACCGGTGCTGAAATCGTGCTGGTTCCTGCATCACACCTATGTGAACCTGGGCTAATGCCGCTTTCCCACTTGTGTGACCTGAAAGTCGCATGACTTTGCCGTGATTTACCACGATTTGCCACATTTTTGCTGCGATTTTTTGCCGTGATTTTGATGTCACTTGAAGCAATAGCTGTGTAATTCTGAGGTCTATTGACCTCAAGTTGCTTCAAAGTCAGACCAAAGTAGTTCAAGGACTACTTTGAAGTCACACAGATATGAATGGTGCTCATTGGAAATCATCTTCAGGCCCCTTCCACACTTATGCGACTTTTCCTGTGACTTGGGACTGCAAAATCACATGACAAGTCATTCCCCATGATTTTCAATGAGTACCATTCATATCTGTGCGACTTCAAGTCGCAGTGACTTCAAAGTAGTCCCTGCACTACTTTGGTCTGACTTTGATGGGACTTGAGGTCCATAGACCTCAGGATTACACAGCTATTGCTTCAAGTCACATCAAAATCACTGCAAAGCATCACAGCAAAAAATTGCGGCAAATCGCAGTAAACATTCCCATAGACACACTCCTAAACCTTGTGGACAGCCTTCATAGAAGAGTTGAAGCTGTTATAGCTGCAAAGGGAGGGCCAACTTAATATTGAACCCTATGGACTAGGACTGGGATGCCATTAAAGTCATGTGTGTGTGAAGGCAGGTGTTTTGACAATATTGTGTGGGCTAACACATTTGCAAATTGTAAGTGTTCTTGTTTATCAGGTGCAATCACTATAGAGTTAGGCAGACATGAAGAGACAGATTGAATGACACTGGTGGGCATGTACTTCCATTGGGCGTGTCGGTGTGCTAACAATACAACCTATGTTATATAAATTACTGCAGTAGAGGGGTTGGTTTGCCCTGCAAAGAGGCCATGTTATTTGCTGTGGTTTTTGGGGGAGTAGGGCTGATATTGTGCATAATGACAAACGCCCCACTTGGGCTGTTAGTTGAAATTCTTGTGCATTTTGTCCATCAAAAGTGTTGCTTTGCTGTCAATGTTGTGTATTGTTGCTGTCTGACCATGCATTTGTGGTTTGGGAGCATCTGCTGACCTTCTACTCTTTGATCTCATTGCTTAATCATGTACACAGAAATGTAGTTGTACTATGAAATGTGTAGCCTGCTATACACTGTGGAATTAAAGCTATGTCCACTATAAGGCTTGGAAAAATGTTAGATTGTAAACTCCTATGAGCAGGGCCATTAGATCCCAATTGCTAAATGTTTGTCTATATGTACCACCTAATATACTAATGCCACTAAATGAATGTACATAATTGTGTTGCTGCTGTGCAAATAAATGTAAATTCTTGAGCTTTTTTTTTAATTGGTTTTAGGGAGAGCTGGGTTTGGAGAAGTGAACTGTCTTGCTAATGACAAATTATGAAAAGGTGTAATCGTGGATTAAAAAAAACCTAATCTCTTTAGCAAACCTGCAAGAAAATGATAAAGGTTGTTTAGGTGGAGTCGTTTCATTTAACAGGTCTGGAGAACTGCAGATAAGTGCCGGTTCACACTGCTGCACTGTGCAAGATTGTGTTTGATTCACACCGCAGTACAAGTCACATGCACTGTCCATGTGATGCATTTGCATTGCATTCGGACCAAACTCGCACAGGACCCTTTTTTTTTTTGGTCTGCACCAGAATTGGATTGCATGGGTGTTCACACCCATGTGATCCGATTAATGTCCGAACTGTTAGTTTGCACTGTGATATAGGGTTGCCACCTCATCCCTTTAAAACTGAACAGATACTAATTACACAGCTTTTGTGGCTGATTAAGATGGTAATTAAACTCACTCGGTGCCTTATCTGCATTAAATTAGCCTCACAACCTGTGTAATTCATATGTGTTCGGGTTTAAAGGGATGAGGTGGCAACTCTACTGTGATATGTGAGCTGAAATTGGGGTGTTATTAACAATGTATTGACACTCCCAGCAGGTCACACATGGCAGTGTGAAATGCGATGCAGGAACCTGCAGTGGATTTGCAGGGTTCCTGCATTGCACAAGTGTGAACCGGCACTCATAATGAATTTAGCTGGTGGATAGGCAGTGTTGTATGTCTCAAACTGAGCCTTTGTCATTCACCTGCCTATTACTGAAAAAAGAAAAATGTGATTGTGATCAAACATTCGCAAGCAAGTGTGGCTTTGTCCTCTGACCCAAGAATGTCATTGTGTTCACCCGGAAGTGCCTTTGCTGGTCAGGATCTCTATATAGGTGGATATAGCGAGGTTCCATTTCAGAAAAGAGGACGTGCTACTCATTTGATGGGTAAGTGTAGGAAATATACTTGTGCTTACACCATGTGGGGGAGGATGTGGTAGCTATATTTGGTGGGGATGGGGTTAATTTATTTGTTCATGTGGGATCACCACATATTCACTTCCTGCCAGGGCAGCCATCAGAAATTTTGGGACCTCTTAAACAGCTTTAGACCTGCCTCCCCCCCCCCGTTCTGACCACCAACATTCCCCAGGGCCATTCCACCACATCCGCCCACTGGCCAGGGGTGTACACATATCGCAGCCCCAGTAGGAATTATACACCCTGTCACACTTACCGAGTGTAGCCTACCAAGCATAACTCATTCAAGAAAAGTGTGCAATGCATGCTAGTGTGGGATCCAAGGGGTTAAAAAAAACTATGCACAGGCAGCACAGCCTCACTCAATGATTGCAATAAGACCTCGTGCAGAACCATAGGTGCTAGAGGTCCCAAATGTGGACCAGTTGTGGTCCAGGGGGCCCTCTCCATGTGACCCAAGTTTGGTAGTTTTATCACCTATGGTACAGGAGAACGGTGTCCCCAAACTGGGTGCCCCCCCCATAGACTCCAATGTTAAGTCTGAAGTTCACCTGACAATTGCCAGTCAATGACTGGTCACTTTGAGGACCTGGTACGACCGAACCATAGATGCTGGAGATCCCGAACCTGGCCCAGTTGTTGCCCAGGGGGTGCTCTCTATGTGACTGAAGTTTGTCCCCAAACCATGTGTCCCCCTACCATAGACTCCAATGTTAAAGACTGATAAAGTCTTTGTTGTAAGGGCCCTTGAGACACTGCCTGTACTGCCTGTACTCCCTTGACGGCGGCCCTGCTTCATGCCCATGCGCACACATCACTTCCTGGTTACAGGCACATTACACTTCCTGCATGTATTCTGCTGATGTAAATCAGTAAGGAGTGTGTGTATATATATATATATATATATATATATATATATATATATATCCGAGAGAGTTGCTTATATACACTCCTTTTACACTTGGCCGACTTTTCCTGAAACTATTCATATTTGTGCTACTTCAAGTGGCACCAACTTCAAAGTAGTCCCTGTACTACTTTGGTGTGACTTGAGGTTCCTAGCTCTCAATATTACTCAGGCATTCCCTGAAGTTGGGACAATGTCGTGGGCAAACTGCATTACTTTCAGGATAAGACCTTTGACTTAGGCCCCATTCGCACTTGTGTGACTTGAAAGTCATGCAACTTTGATGGGACTTGAAGCAATGCCTGTGTAATCTTGAGGTCTAGGGACCTCAAGTCATATCAAACTCAGACCAAAGTAGTTCAGGGACTAGTTTGAAGTTGATACCACTTGAAGTCAGACAGCTATGAATCCTACTCATTGAAAATTGCGACGTCCAACTTGACAGACGACTTTGCAGTCCCAAGTCGTAGTTGCACATGTGTGAAAGGGGTCTTAGATATCCACCCAAAAGTGGAAGCTCTTCTTATCTCTCCCCCCCCCTTCTGATACCTACCTGTCCCCACTTTCAACAGACCTCACTGCAGCAATGTATGGCAGAAATTTGTCACCCCTCCTCCTTTCCCTGCTGCCAGGCCATTCAGAAAGTGCAGTGCCCTTTGTGCATGTGCAGTAGGGAATCGGCAATGGAGGCGACAGCACCTGAGAGCCAATGGAAACATGGGCTGGGGTGCCAACATCACTAGCTTCCAGGACAGTGTCCTAATAATTAAAGTCAGCAGTTGCAGGATGTGTAGCTTTTTCTGTGGTGGGGGGGCTGAGGCACCACTTTAATATATTGGTTACCTAGATTGGTGAGCTGGGTTTGAGCCCCAGCTATCACATGGTACTTGAGCTTATCTCAACAACCTGTACCATGTGAATAGCTTCAGCTAATCACAGATCAGTAGTAATCCCAGCTGACATGAATGTCAAACAATTCTGACTGTTCAAAGTTTGGCTGGTACCATGATTTGTATGGTATCAGCAAGCCTACATGATACATTTAAACAAGGCTATCTAACTCACAGAGTAGTTTAATGGTATGGATGGCATGACCTTCTGAAAGCTTGCATTGTACTCAGCATTAGATGCTGAAAAGATGTGAACGCATATTCGCCAATTAGCCAATGCACATCAGTTTGATTACTTCCATACTATGAATTCTTTAAATGCATGCAATGGTATGTACATATTCAATAATATTATAGTCTATCTCAAGTCTATCGTGTAGTGGTTCCTTCTAATACCTTCAAAGCTTACAGCTACAGGTTCGGATCCTACCAGTGTCATCACTACACCTTCCATTATACTATACTAGAACATTATGTTCTGAAAATATGTGAAGGCATGTTCGCCAATGCCCAACAGTTTGCTTCCATTCTATGAACTTTTGCAATGGTATGTACATAGTCAATGATATTGTAGTGTGGAATTGGAATAATCACACACTAGTTAACGTGCTGGCAGTTAGTTTGTAGAGAATTAACAGAATCCAAGATTAGTAAATTTATTTTCTATGGTTGGTTGGGCTCAAGTCTATCGTGTAGTGGTTCCTTCTAATACCTTCAAAGCTTACAGCTACAGGTTCGGATCCTACCAGTGTCATCACTACACCTTCCATTATACTTGGCATTATGTTCTGAAAATATGTGAAGGCATGTTCGCCAATGCCCAACAGTTTGCTTCCATTCTATGAACTTTTGCAATGGTATGTACATAGTCAATGATATTGTAGTGTGGAATTGGAATAATCACACACTAGTTAACGTGCTGGCAGTTAGTTTGTAGAGAATTAACAGAATCCAAGATTAGTAAATTTATTTTCTATGGTTGGTTGGGCTCAAGTCTATCGTGTAGTGGTTCCTTCTAATACCTTCAAAGCTTACAGCTACAGGTTCGGATCCTACCAGTGTCATCACTACACCTTCCATTATACTTGGCATTATGTTCTGAAAATATGTGAAGGCATGTTCGCCAATGCCCAACAGTTTGCTTCCATTCTATGAACTTTTGCAATGGTATGTACATAGTCAATGATATTGTAGTGTGGAATTGGAATAATCACACACTAGTTAACGTGCCGGCAGTTAGTTTGTAGAGAATTAACAGAATCCAAGATTAGTAAATGTATTTTCTATGGCTGGCTGTGTTCAAGTCTATAGTGTAGTGGTTCCTTCTGATATCTTCAAAGCTTACAGCTACAGGTTCGGATCCTACCAGTGTTCATATTTGCCAATGGTTTCCATTTTGCTGCGGTGGCTGCGATAACTAGTGCTGTGAGTGTGCGTGCGCCGCCAGAGGTGCGCTCGTGCGCTCACTGTGTCCGGGGGGCCAGGGAGCGGGTGCGGCAGACTCGATCGCTGCCAGCTACCTGCGATGCCCCCCCCTGCAGTGAGAGAACGGAGGTCCATGTAAGTAAACACGGATCTCCGTTCTCATAGAGGGAGGAGGGCAATGATCACAGGCTTCATGTATATGGAAGCCATGATCATCCCCTTTCCCCTGCCAGGGCAGCCCACATACAGTTAGAACACGCCCAGGCATTTACACAGTAATCAGTGCATTTTTATAACACTGATCGCTGTATAAATGCCAATGGTCCCAAAAAAGTGTCAAAATGGTCTGACATGTCCTCTGCAATATTGCAGTACTGCTAAAAATCGCAGATCACCGCTATTACTAGTAAAAAAAAAAACCCCAGAAATTAGTTCTCATCATCCGTAAACGCGGCAACTTTTGCGCAAACCAATCAATAAATGCCGAACGTGATTTTTACCAAAAATATGAGGAAGAATATAAATCGGCCAAAACCAATGGAAAAAAATGTTTTTTTATATATTTTTTTTTGGATTTGTATTTTAGCAAAAAGTAAGAAATTTGTTTTTTTTTTTGCAAAATTGTCGCTCTTCTTTTGTTTATAGCGGCGATCAGAAATGACGCAGAGGCGATCAAATACCACCAAAAGAAAGCTCTATTTGTGGGAAAAAGGACACAAATTTTGTTTTGGTACAACGTCGCATGACCGCGCAATTGTCAGTTAAAGTGACGCAGTGCCAAATCGCAAAAAGTGTGAAATCCTTTCGGGGCTGAAGTGGTTAAGAAGGCATATTCGCAGCAATAACACAATTTTGCATTCGCATGATCGCCCAGTTGATATGCTAACTGCCTTGCGTATCGCATATTCACGATATAGTGAATTAGCCCCTAACTGACACTTTTGACACATTTTGGGGACCAGTGACACTAATACAGGGATTAGTGCTAAAAAAATGCACTGTCACTGTATTAATGACACTGGCAGGGAAGGGGTTAACATCAGGGGTGATCAAAAGGTTCACTGTGTGCCTAGCCTGTGATACAGTGTAGTGGGGAAGGTGCTTTTACTAGAGGAAGGCATGGATCGGTGTTCCAGCTTTACAGGAAAACAGCATCCATGCCTTCTGCACTGTACTGATAGAACGACAATCTGCCTTGTTTATATAGGCAGACTGCCATTCTGCCTGTGTACCGAAGCATTGGTAGGTGCTGTCAGACCTTGAGTTTGCTGTGCCCTCTGATCAGCTACAGGGCAGTGCACATCTGTGCCTTAGACCTGGAAGTGTCAAATAAGATACTAGGTATGGGATCTGGCACCGAGTGGCTGCCATGCTGCAGTATATGTATGGCGGGCATTCCGCAAGTGGTTAATAATAGAGCTACATTCATTTGTGTATTTTATGTCTGCCTAGAGTTCAGCTTTAAAGGCATTTCACACTACTTCTTTTTCAAGGCTTTAGGAGCAAGTCTACTAAAGATTGATATTTTAGTCTTTCTGGACTTAAAATCGCCTACTGGTTTCTTTTACCACATTGGAAGAGTTTCTGCACATAAGTTCACAGGTTAACACGCAGAAGCAACTTTTATTTTTTTTTTCTGTCTTTTTAATGAAATAATTATAGCAAGATACAGGATAAATTCACATTTGTGTATTCCACAAAAATATTCAGAAAAGGAAAAGATAGACAATTCTCATACAACTAGCAGAGCCATATCCTAATGATGAAATAAAAGTACAATGTTTGATCCGACAATAGATCCACAACAAGATATGGACAAATAGAGCCAGAGCCATCGAAACACAAGGGTGCATGCCACCGGGAGCCCCTTTATACATTAGAATGGTGACTATGAGGCTATCCACATATCTCTGGGATTGGGATAGAGGGACTGGGGTAGTATCCCAGAGGGAATCCCTCAGGGGAGATTTCCCAGTCTAAATCCAGAAGGGTATATCAAGTAAAGAAAAATGAAGAGAAAAAGAGGAAAGAGAGAAAAAGAAGAAGAAAGAGAAAAAAAGGGGGTGAGCAGGAAAGGGGTCCCTGTTCCACTCTTCCCTTTACAGTATAATCTCCTCCAAGGCAGAATAGTACAAGAGCACCATGATTCCCTGCTCCCTGGAAATGGGTAGTGGACATGAAGCTTAGATCAAAAAAATGGGATAATCTACAGGGAGTGACTCTTGTATTGCTCATTTGTTTTAAAGTGTGAACAGCAAAGCCATGTAGACATAAACTTGAACAATCTGTCTTCTGAAATATGAATCAGCTCCTCCATTTCCTCCATTTTCTTAATTCTGGTGAACCATTCCCTGGCCGATGGAACATGTGTGGACCGCCAGTGAACCAGAATGCATAATCTGGCTGCATTAACCAAATGCATAGCAAGGGACTACTTGTAGGTCTTGCTAGAGAGAAGTATGGTGCAACAAGTATTGTTCTGGTGTATAGACTAGGGTTTGGGTTGTTACTCGCACAATCGTGTAATGAACCACTTTTCAAAAAGGAGGGATCACTTTGCAGGTCCACCAAATGTCTAACATGGTACTCTTTGTGGAGCCACATCTCCAGCACATATTTGGAGTCGAGGGTGAAAATTTGTGCAGGAGAGCAGGGGTCCTGTACCATTGTGTCTGGATTTTATAACAATTTTCCTGAACAGCCATATTCAGTGAGCCTTTATGGGCATATTTGTTTATAACACCCCAGTCTTCGTCTGTAAAAATATGTTGCAAGTCCCTTTCCCATGCTTGTCTGGCTTGATCCAACGGCAAGTGTGTTGCTTGAGTCAGCAACTTTTTTTTACTTTTACTTTATTTAGTGTGAACAACAGGAGCAAGAGCACTCATACAATAACAAGAGGGGTGAAACTTTAAAGTACATGGTGGGCCATTTATATGTATACACCTTAATAAAATGGGAATGGTTGGTGATATTAACTTCCTGTTTGTGGCACATTAGTATATGTGAGGGGGGAAACTTTTCAAGATGGGTGGTGACCATGGCGGCCATTTTGAAGTCGGCCATTTTGAATCCAACTTTTGTTTTTTCAATAGGAAGAGGGTCATGTGACACATCAAACTTATTGGGAATTTCACAAGAAAAACAATGGTGTGCTTGGTTTTAACGTAATTTTATTCTTTCATGAGTTATTTACAAGTTTCTGACCACTTATAAAATGTGTTCAATGTGCTGCCCATTGTGTTGGATTGTCAATGCAACCCTCTTCTCCCACTCTTCACACACTGATAGCAACCTGAAACTACGGATACTGGAAGCCTGTGCTAGCATTTCTCCTGCGGTGTTGCTATCAGTGTGTGAAGAGTGGGAGAAGAGGGTTGCATTGACAATCAAACACAATGGGCAGCACATTGAACACATTTTATAAGTGGTCAGAAACTTGTAAATAACTCATGAAAGAATAAAGTTACGTTAAAACCAAGCACGCCATTGTTTTTCTTGTGAAATTCCCAATAAGTTTGATGTGTCACATGACCCTCTTCCTATTGAAAAAACAAAAGTTGGATTCAAAATGGTCGACTTCAAAATGGCCGCCATGGTCACCACCCATCTTGAAAAGTTTCCCCCCTCACATATACTAATGTGCCACAAACAGGAAGTTAATATCACCAACCATTCCCATTTTATTAAGGTGTATCCATATAAATGGCCCACCCTGTATAACTAAAGGCACAACTTTTTTTTTTAGTTTTGGATAGAGTGGAGAATGATTAGAATACTTGTCAGGTTTTATTGCTGTCTGTGCCCTCATTAATTACAAATAGTGAAGGTAAATCTCTGCAATGGGACACAGATGGTGAAAAAAGGTTATAACCCTCCCTTGCTCTATTCAAAATGAAAAAAAAAAGTTTTGCCTATAGTTCTACTTTTAGCTAGGCAGAAACAGTGCTAGGGACGCTTGGAGATTTCCCTGCTGGTCTTGTCAAGAAATATAAGATGCCAGCAGGTATTTCAGCCCACCTGACTTCACCTATAGCTGAACTAACACTTTTGAGTGGACTGAACTTTTAAACATAACATGAATCCACTTTTAAACATAACATGAATCCACACAAAATAGCAGATGGGCGTTCCTGCCACATGAACTTTAAGTCTGAAAGCAGTATCAAACTGTTCTCAGGCATTCCACATTTTCACTATTTAGCTTTTCCACAATCCTCATTGTCATATACTGTAAATGTTCTAAAGTGCTACTATACCTATCACTTCTGTGTCTAGATTATTGCTTTATTCTGACCGTAAAGCACTGTAATTCACATAGTAAAAGGAACAGTAAAAATAGTCTAAGCTTGCTACTTTAAACCCGATGTACCACACCACCATTATTCTGATCCTATTTAGGTAAATATATACATGAAATTATAGCATTCTAGTCATAGGTCTTTTTCTCTGTATCTTGGCAGGCAAAATTACCAGCTGTCAGTAAACCTGGATCAAACATTTCAAGCAGGGCAGACCCCTTGACAACAATGTATTCTCTAGCTTTCAAAGCCTGAAGAAATAAAATAAAGCTAACATGAACAAAAAAAATCCATCCCAGATGAAAACCTAAGCTGTTGAAGAATATACAACATAATATCTACCCTTTAATGAACCCATTTCCAGTCTTTTGAAGAAAGTAACTCCTTTAAAAATGCCCAAGTAACACCCCAGGGCATGTTAGCCAGGACTAAAGCTATCTTTGTTTTTTTTTTATATGGTGATTATAAGAACCGCTTATTGCAGAAAGTTTGGACTTTAAAGTGTTACTAAACTCACAACAGTAAAATCAGTCTGTATGTGCAGTAAAGCATGCTTGTTATACTCACTGTGGAACCTAAGGTGTTAATCCTGGGTGTTGTGTAAAAAGGCTGGTTGATCCTGTCTTCTCTGATCCTTATCTTCTTCCACAGTCACCAATCCATCTCCTGATAGTACAGAGCCTTGGGGGCACACTGCACATGCTTAGTATGATGTTTATTGCTAAAGAGTTTTTCCTTTTTTTTTTTTTGAAGGGTGCATGTGATCGGCACAGGTCCAATCAGCACTGTGTCAAACAAAACCAAAGAAATTCCCAGCTCAACTTACCGACCAGCCTGCAACCAACCAAATTATTTTGTCTAACAGTATGCGTTAAAACAGGGGTTTAGTTTGCATCTAAAAATACATGCATAAGCTGCAGAGCCACTTCACGGCACCCCAATATTATCTGCAATCCCAACTCTAAATTTTGAGAGCCTCTATAGTAGAAGCACATGCATTATAATGGGTAGGCAGAGGGCAGGTAAGCTTGGAGGGAGCCCACCCTTTCTTAAAGGCACAGGGGCACACTGGACACTCAGCATATAGCACAATGGCAGAAAAGGTGTCCAGTGCATCCCCTCACCAGAATTCAAACAGTACAAATAAATGGCCACTGCCCCCACCTATAACTGGCCTTTGCAACAATGAGCGCATGAAAGGGCGATGCATGTCGAACAAAACCAGAGAAAATTTCCAGCTCAACTTACTGACCAGCTTGCGACCATCCAATCAGCACTGTGCAAACAGAGGGTCAAGGGTCATGCAGCCTCATAGGACAGTCAGAGGTGAATGAAAACTCCTCCTACAAGCTTTAACCAGCACTCGGCCGGACACTGATAGAAGTCACAAGACTGCTATATACTGCTGATGAAGGTACTTAGCAGTTTTTATTTACTAAAATGATTTCATTTCCATGTTCTGTGTACTGTGGGAGACCAGATATAGTGAATACCGGGTTATGGGTTTAGTAACACTGTACGTGATACCATTTATTGGATGTCTTAAGTTGTTAAATACTGTATAACCAATACCTACTGGCTCTGTTCTTTCAGCTGCCCAGTGGGATTCTTCCGCTGACAACTGAAATTTACACAAAAGAATTCAGCGAATATTGGTTGTTAAGGAGCGGGGCCGCCGCGTCCTTAACAAATGATGACTCATTCATCTGTCAGCGGGCTCTCCTGAGGACAGATAAATGTGATTAAAACCAGGGGCAGCTGCTGCTAGGGCTAACTGTAGGATCAGAGTACTCTCCTGCTGGGTCTCCACTTCATCCCCAGCCTGCAGTGCAGCATGAGCATGAGAGGAGAGAGCCAGGACCAAGAGAAGATAGCAGCCAGATGTGCGGCATGAGGAAGGGAACCACAAGACTGATGCAACTGATGCCCTACATGGAAGTCCTGTTTGCCCGGATATTACCATCCTCCATCTCCTCCCAGACTGTTGGATCTATTGTGGGAGGACAGGCAGCAGCGCTGCTCTTTTTAGCCGAGACCACCTTCTCCCAGGTAATGGGAGAACAGGCAGCATAGCAGCATGTCGCACATAGGTCTTCAGCAGTAGAGCAGTAGGTAGTACAGTGGGCAACTGGTGTGCAGGGGAGGGCACAGTGAAGAAAAGGTATGTAGGAGGTACAGTGGGGAAAAGGTTTGTGTGTGGGGAGGGGGGTTTATAGTGGTGAAGAGGGGTTAAAGGTAGTACAGTGGGGAACAGGTGTGTGTTGGGGGGGGCTGTGGGGAACAAGTGTGCAGGAAGGGGGAAGACAGGCATTCAGGGTGGTACAGCGAGGGACAGGAGTGCAGGGGGGCACAGTGGGGACCTGGGAAACAGGTATCGGTAATTGCTTTATGTAGTGAACATCACAAGATTGTTTGTGATCAAAGAGCCCTATGTCGTCTTCATTGATGTAAGTGTTTACACCATTTCTTTATTAAAAAAGTGTTACAGTTTTACACTATGGAGACTTCTTTTCTTTTTTTGGTTGATTGATACACCTGGAGTTTTTACTGCTTGGGATATCCTGCTATTTTGTGCCATTTACACTAATTGGTGGAGATCTTTATATTGGAACGCTATATGTGGAGGCGTATATGAGGACCAATAGCCCCACATGGTTGCATGTCACCTATTTGTATCATCTTTACACAATTCTTGCCATTTTCTGGTAAGCGCATTGTATATCAGGTGGTGGATTCCCACTGAGTGATTGGGGATGGTCACTGGTTATTATCCTTATATGGTTTTATGAGCACTGGACACCTTTATATATCTGTCTGAAATCAAATTATATGCTTACTGCATAAGCACGAACACTTTATTTATCTGCAATCAAATTAGAGGTTTACTACATAAAGCACGGACACTTTACGTGATATTTTCTAGCACAAGGACACTTTTTTCATTTGTAATAACCATCTATAAATAGATTGGGACATTCATTTTTATCATAGAAGGCATGGACACTTTGAATAAAGACATTTTTTTCTAGCACTTTTCTCATTGGTAAAAACCACCTACAAAAAGTTAGGGCATTTAAGCACCTTGTACCTTCTAAGCACTGCACTATATTTTAGAATAGATGTATGCAATTTGTCAGTTGGAGTGACAGCAGCTGTTATATGCACTTTTTTTTGTTACACAAGATATTGGTTATTCTTTTTAAATAGGAGCGTAGTATTTCTTTTCCTCTTTTTATCAGTAATTGGTATCGGTGAGTACTTAATAAAGTATCGGTACTCGTACTCGTTGCTAAAAAAGTGGTATCGGTGCATCCCTAGCTAACATGGTAAATCACTCTACTACTGGAACAGTTTGGTGTATTTTACAGTCTAAGATGCTGAAAAGCAAACAAATCTGTGAAATCTAACTGTGTAAACAGTACTGAGGAAAACAGGAATAAGTTTTCTTAGTTACTTTAAACTTCTAGGACACATTTTACAGGAATCCACAACATGTGATCCTCTGCGGGGCCCCTTCGTATTTTGGCACATGCTGCAAACTATTTTGCGACAGTGCACTTTGTGCACCCCTATTAACCCCTTCTCTGTCCTACCCACAATCTCAGGCCCACTGATCTACAACATATCCTAAGAATGGATGTCTACCCTTAGGCAGGTTCATATGTCTGGTGCACTGGTCTAGTACCCTTTAGGACATATACACATAATTCATAAAAAATAACGTAACAGTGGAAAAAAAAGAGAAAAAGGGAAACTGGTGGATCAGATCAGATCAACTGGCAGCAGAATGAATTTTATAATATATGCTCTTCTCCTGGCTAGCTACATTTACATTGATTCCAAATAAAAATATATTACGGCAAACATTTAGTTACCATCAATGACTCACTTCTACTGAGATTGGGAATTACAAGCCCTGTATTTCTTCCCTTCAAGTTTCCATGTAAAACACATACATATTTTTAGACAGCTTTGTTTCCAACTATTGCTAGAAGCCTTCAGCCTTTAAGCTGGACATAGACTTGCTGTGTTAAAGGAAGGCTGTAATAGTAACACACTCAAAATAACATGATCTAGAATATAGCTAAACAGTTTTCAATGATTAATGTTTGTGCTGTATTCCACTGTTACGTTCATACTTCCACAGCAGGAAAGTCTCTGTAGAATAACCCAATTCCCTTAAATATATCAGCACTAAGCTTCCATACACAGCTGAAACTTGCTTAACACTCCCTGCAGACAGCCACTGTCAAAGGTCGATAGCATAAAATAGAGGTGCTATGGTAAACCAGAGTATTACATTTCATGCATCTATGAGAATATTCTTTTATTATGAAGTCCCCTGAGAATAATAGTCAGGCAATATCAGTAGAAGAAGACAAAATCAAATTCGGAAGTAGGTAAAAGATGTGTTCTGTGATCTCTATGCACAATTTTGAACATAATACCCTATCTAAAAAGTAATCAGCATAATGCTATTGATTACAAAAAATGTTATATTCTAGGATAATGTTCCCCTGCTTAGCATTAAGTCATAGGAGACATGCTGCTGTATCATTTTCTATATTCATCTTCTTGACCGTAAGAACTATAGGTTAGAGAATCTTCAGTTTTAACAATAAATAAATACATAAATAGAAATACTGTAGCTGCTGAGGACACTCATCTGTCCAAGGATCCAGCACTAGACTTGTGCATGGCTAAAAAATTTGGTTTTTTTTTTCGTTTTTCAGAAATTCGGAAATTCAAAAAATTTGGAATTCGCAAAATAAAAATTCGGTTTTTCTAAATTCGGAAATTAAAAAATTAGGAAATACGAAATTCGGAAATTTGCGGTAATTCGGCAGTTGCAGAAAGTTTGGCTGTTAGTGAACTTAAATATGAAATGTATCACTAATTTAATAGGTATTTATAACTTAATAGGTATTTATTATTATTTTTATTATTATTATTATTTCAAATGTTTTTCTTATTTCCGAATTTCCGAATTTTGGAAATAAGGAAGATCATTTGAAATAATATGTAATTAATGTATTATTTTAACTTATTATAAATAATAATTAATTATTATTATTACAAATGTTCTTTCTTATTTCCAGAATTTCGGAAATTCAGAAATAAGGAAGAACATTTGAAATAATAAGTTATTAATTTATTATTTTAACTTATTATAAATTATAATAAGCTATTATTATTTCAAATGTTCTTCCTTATTTCCAACTTTTGCAGTGTGTGACTGTACATATGCATACTGTATGTATGTATGTATTTATGTGTGTATACTGGGTGTGTATATACTGTGTGTATATTTTATGTATATTGTATGTATACTGTGTGTATACATACAATATACACACAGTATATACACACCCAGTATACACACACATACATACAGTATGCATATATACAGTCACCCACTGCAAAAGTCGGAAATAAGGAAGAACATTTGATATAATAATAGCTTATTATAATTTATAATTTAAAATAATAAATCAATAATTTATTATTTCAAATGTTCTTCCTTATTTCCGAAATTCGGAAATAAGAAAGAACATTTGAAATAATAATAGCTTATTATAATTTATAATAAGTTGAAATAATAAATTAATAACTTATTATTTCAAATGTTCTTCCTTATTTCCGAAATTCGGAAATTATAAAGAACGTCTGAAATAATAATAAATAACTATTAAATTATAGGTATTGAAATTTCCTTGACAGTTTGGCTGTTAGTGAACTTAAATATGAAATTTATGACTAATAGCCATATTTTCAAGAAAATTCCAATACCTATAATTTAATAAGTATTTATTATTATTTCAAATGTTTTTCTTATTTCCGAATTTCGGAAATAAGGAAGATAATTTGAAATAATAAGTTATTAATGTATTATTTTAACTTATTATAAATTATAATAAGCTATTATTATTTCAAATGTTCTTTCTTATTTCCAGAATTTTGGAAATTCGGAAATAAGGAAGAACATTTGAAATAATAAGTTATTAATTAATTATTTTAACTTATTATAAATTATAATAAGCTATTATTATTTCAAATGTTCTTCCTTATTTCTGACTTTTGCAGTGTGTGACTGTACATATGCATACTGTATGTATGTATGTATGCATGTGTGTATACTGGGTGTGTATATACTGTGTGTATATTGTATGTATATTGTATGTATACTGTGTGTATACATACAATATACACACAGTATATACACACACCCAGTATACACACACACATACATACATACATACAGTATGCATATATACAGTCACACACTGCAAAAGTCAGAAATAAGGAAGAACATTTGAAATAATAATAGCACATTATAATTTATAATTTAAAATAATAACTCAATAACTTATTATTTCAAATGTTCTTCCGTATTTCCGAAATTCGGAAATAAGAAAGAACATTTGAAATAATAATAGCTTATTATAATGTATGATAAATTAAAATAATAAATAAATAACTTATTATTTCAAATGTTCTTCCTTTTTTCTGAAATTCAGAAATAAGACAGAACGTTTGAAATAATAATAAATAACTATTAAATTATAGGTATCAGAATTTCCTTGAAAGTTTGGCTGTTAGTTAACTTAAATATGAAATGTATCACTGTTAGCCATATTTTCAAGAGAATCCCAATACCTATAATTTAATAGTTATTTATTATTATTTCCAATGTTCTTTCTTATTTCCGTATTTCCGAATTTTGGAAATTCGGAAATAAGGAAGTACATTTGAAATAATAAGTTATAAATGTATTATTTTAACTTATTATAAATAATAATAAGCTATTATTATTTCAAATCTTCTTCCTTATTTCCGACTTTTGCAGTGTGTGACTGTATGTATGTATGTGTGTGTGTGTGTGTGTGTGTGTGTGGTTATACTGGGTGTGCATATACTGTGTCTATATTGTATGTATATTGTATGTATACTGTATACACACACCCAGTATACACACACACACATACATACATACATACAGTATGCATATATACAGTCACACACTGCAAAAGTTGGAAATAAGGAAGAACATTTGAAATAATAATAGCTTGTTATAATTTATAATACGTTATAATAATAAATTAATAATTTATTATTTCAAATGTTCCTTCTTATTTCCGAATTTCGGAAATAAGAGAGAACATTTGAAATAATAATAGCTTATTATAATTTATAACAAGTTAAAATAATAAATTAATAACTTATTATTTCAAATGTTCTTCCTTATTTCCAAATTTCCGAAATTCGGAAATAAGAAAGAATATTTGAAATAATAATAAATAACTATTAAATTATAGGTATTGGAATTTTCTTGAAAGTATGGCTATTAGTGATACATTTCCTATTTAAGTTCACTAACAGCCAAACTTTCAAGGAAATTCCAATACCTATAATTTAATAGTTATTAGTTAGTTATTTCAAATATTGGAAAACCAAAAAGAGACTGGAAGGAAAGCAGTGGGACTTTAATGGTGCTGGTAACCCCCTTCCCTGAAAAATTACATCAGAATCATGGTTTAAAAATTACAGTTTATTATTTCTTTAAAAGTAAGCATGGTGAGGGCTCCGCTGAGTTCAGTGGTAGCATACCCAAAAATTAAAAGAAAAGCATATTAATGACTCAATAATGACTGTGCAAACAATTCATGGTTATATGTTAACACAAAACCCAAACATTCCAGGCTATAAGACAAAGAAAAATTAGAAACAATGCCAGTATAGTGAGGTCTGTAGATCCATGAACTGAGTGGTGATCCTGTTATTCCGACGTGTTTCGCCCTATTATTTTGGGCTTCCTCAGGGAATGGATCTTATTAGAGTCACTGATGAACGAAAATATAGGGATCACGGTAATCTAAATGACTTCAACACAGCTAGGCAACTGGTGTCACTTTAGTGGTTATAGCTTGTGTTCTGTGTAATTGACACTGAATGAATCAGGTGTGCAAGAGTCGCATCACCCTCTTACAAGGACGCCATCAATTACTATGGGCATCGAACCCTCTGTCTGTAAGATGTATCCGGACCACGATAATCGTATCAAAATAGCAGAGACCAAAGAGGCAAATGCTGGTCCGGTGACCCTAAACCCAGAGAACATCCAGTTCCAATGTCCTAGAAGACAGGGCATACAGGTCACCCGCAGCCAATCTATTAGGGATGCGGTGCTGGTGTTACTCTGCTAGACTTTAATTTTTTGTCTTATTTCAAATATTCTAGCTTTTTTTTGAATTTTCGGATTTCCGAATTTCTGAATCTCCGAATTTCGGATTTTCGGCTGTTCCGATTGCCAAATTTCTGAATTACCGCAATTGCCTAATTACAGCAAATTTCCAAATTACCGCAATTGATGAATTACCGCAAATTTCTGAATTACCGCAATTGCAGAATTACCGCGAATTTCTGAATTACCGCAATTGCCGAATTACCGCAAATTTCCAAATTACCGCAATTGTCGAATTACTGCGATTCAGAAAAACGAAAATGTGGAAAAATTCGAGAAAATTGAAAATTCGGAATTCGTCCGAATTGCCGAATTTTGCAAAATTCGGTAAAAATGAAATTTGAAACAAAACAAATTAAACAAGCCTATACAGCACCATCCTCATCTGGGCCAGTTCTTTGCCGGTCTTCAGGTAACCAGTGCCAGCATGTTTACTAAGGCAAGCCACTGTGACTCTTTGCGCCTTCACAGCCGGCTTCTCACTGTGCACGCGCAAGTCACAATGCAGTTAGTGAATGATCCCGCAGCCTTCTGGAACCTGTGACATGTCCCTAAAAGGTTGCATTGCAGGTGTGGTGGTGGGGGGAGGTGTTAAAGCAGAAATTCTATTTTAGGGTGAAGTTACACTTTCACTCAAAAACCAACAACAAAATATATTGCATTATGCATTGACATGTTGCAGTGCTATCTCTAGCTGTTTCTAAACAATGAAGTTATGGCATAGTAAGTAACTGATGGGCAAATCTGCCAGGCTTTTTAGGGCATAGGCAGCTGGGCACCAATGTTCAAATACAATAAAATAAAATTATATATATATATATATATATATATATATATATATATATATATATATATATATCACACAGTTTGATGAAGGACAGGATATGTCCAAAACTGTACAGTCGCTGTTCAATGCTTTGTTCCTAAAAAAAATCCAGTAAATGATTTTGCAAGTGGAGAAGTGTGTCACAACGTTTGATTACATATATATATACCATACAGTAGGGAGAGGATCTTTTATGTGGCTTTAGGGAAAATGCTGAAAATGCACAAATCCTTTATATAACACTCTTGGGGGATGTCCTAAAGCTGTTCATGGGTGGGGGCTAGGTGTGAGTGCTTCTATACTTCTTCCCGCAGCCTCAACCGCCCACACAGTGAAACACAGGTGATGCACGAGGGTTCCATTAATCCTAATAACACGCCGCATGCACTGGAAATCACTCCCGCATTGGGAACCACAGTGCACTTGCAGTTCCCATGCGGGCTGCAATTTCTAAAATACTGCAGAGACATTTTCCCTGTGTTTCAGGAGACACTACAGCCCATTCAAATGAGCCGTGATAGTGTTAACCAAGCCTTAAAGTGTTTGTTACCCCAACATTTCATATTCCTATGTTCCTGCTGTACCATGTACTTGTATGAAGAAGTATCCTGTTCTCTTTGTCTTGCTTCCTTTGTGGGAAATCCCCGGTGTTCCTGCCAGTCCCTCTGCTTTCCTATTAAAAACTGACCACACTAAGCAGGAGGACACACTGTTGTCAGTTCTCTAGCTGTGCTGTGCTTCCAATGATCAGACTTTTCCTGACACTCCCACCCTGCACAGCCATTCACTGGGAAGCTTAGTGTACTGTTTCTTCTCCTCCCCCAGCTCTTATACAGTTGATAACAGAGGAAACAGAGGTAATGTGATCACTTATAAAAAAGGGGAAAAAGTATTAAAATTTTTGTTTAATATCTATACACAAATGTTTTGCCTTTCATTTCTATTTAAACTGAATAGGTTGTTTTACAATGTGATCGTTTACAATCACTTTAACCACTTCCCGTCCGGCCTATTGACAAATGATGGCCGGGCGGGGGGTTCGTTATCCTGACTGGACGTCATATGACATCTTCAGGATAACCCGCGATCGCGGCGATTGCTGGTGCGGTGGGTCAGTCTGACCCACTGCATTACCGACTGAGGTAAAAGACTTCCATTGGAAGACTTTTATCATGTGATCAGCCATGACCAATCACGGCTGATCACAGTGTAAATAGGAAGAGCCATTTATCAGCTTTTTCTCTGCTCAGGTCTGCAGACCTAAGCAATGGAGAGCCGATCGGCTGCTCTCCTGATGGGGAGCTGCACTGAACGTTTAACACCAGGGAGCCGACCAGGACCACCAGGTAGCCCCCCCAGGAATAACATAAGGAGGGCGCCCAGGACCACCAGGGAGAGGATCTGGAGGCCACCCAGGGACCACCAGGGAGCCCCCACTAGACCACCAGGTAAAGGGCATACAGTGCACTGTAGGGATGGCACTGTGCTCATATGTGATGCCTGCCAGTGCCATCCCTAACAGTGCTATATGCCCCAGGGCCCACCAGCGCCATGTACCAGTGCCCACCAGTGCCCACCTGTGCTGCCTATCAGTGCCCACCTGTGCCACCAAACAGTGCCCACCTGTGCCACCTATCAGTGCTCAGCATTGGCACCTATCATGGTGGACATGACAGCAGCTGAAAGGGATCAATTAACTCAAAACAACCACAAAGTAAAGTGAAAGAAAAACATCCCCCAATAATAATACAGAAAAAGACAAACAAAATGCAGCAACTGATTGATTTTTCAAAAGGCTAGCAAACACAGTGACCTTAGCAATTTGGCAGCTTTCCATAAGCTTAGTGATAGTGATTGTTTGTCATTCAACGCCATAATGTACTCAAGCTTGGAAATATATGGATCTCCTCCACTGAGTGCAAATGTTTGACATTGTAAAGAGCCCCCTCAAACTCTTCATTTGAAAGTGGATAGTTAGAACTAGAAGTTGCTAAAAATCAAAGGCTTTAGTAAGACTATCAAATTCTGTTGACACAAACTGATGGTTATTATCAGAAAGATGCTTATGGGATTCCAAGTCTAGAAAAAAAAGATATTTGATTTCCCAGTGACAATAGATATTAAGGTGTTTTTTTAAAAGTCATATTTTAAATTTATTGCTTAGTTACCAAACTTACAAAATGTAGTCTGCATTGCTTACTGCAAAAAAACATTTAGCCATGGTCAAGAAGATATTGCATACTGGCCAGTAGAATGAACCACAGGATCTAGTTTTACTTTCCTCAACTCCCATGTGCCCTTTGTGAATTTGTTTTATAAATTCAACCTTCATGGACTTTTTGGAAAAGCCAGCCTATCATCTTAGCTGATCAAATACCAAGTCTTTCTTCGCTTTGTTATGAAATATATACACAACCATTAGGGGTGTACTTTTTAGTGCTATGAGAGTAATTTATTGATTCTAATTTTTAATTTTAAATTAAAAAGCTGGCCATAATTAAATGCACTGCAGTTGTAAAGCTTATCTCCACCTTTAGCAACATGTTAGATGTTACATGCATATTTAGTACCTTGCAAAGTAACCCAACTCTCACCCCCTGATCCCCTCCCCCCATAACAGCATGCAGGGTTCTTCCACACCAAAACTGCTTTTAAATCAGTGTGGCTGTGTATAACTCTGTCCACACAGTCACGTAATTCATTCATAGAAATCTGTGAATTAATAAACTTACAAATCCTGCCTGCCACTGCAGCAGGCATACTTGTATTTCCCAGCTCAGTAAATTAAAGCCGGTGCAGATGTACGGACAGAGAGCTGTAGCAAGTGTCTGAAGGAGCCTGATATTGTATTTGTACTTTGTAGGCGTCTGTGTAAAAAAGTAATTAATGCACATGTTTTACCTGCAAATTTATGTACAGCATAGTTTGTTACGGTTAACTTAGCCTTTAAATGCTTAAAGTGGATGTAAACCCACCACCCACCCAGTATAAACTAATGACACAGTATTAATGTATATATACATGCAAGGCTCCTGCATCTATCCCTACCTTGCAAATGTCCTTCCTGTAAGCACTAGCAGCTCTGTAAAACTCTGAAATCAGAATGTGTCTGTGTTTGCTGGAGTTTGGTGGGTGGAGTTGTGATGTCACAAGCCTCCCCACCCACCTCTATACTGAGATATTGAGGAGGGAGGGAGGGGAGAGTGTAAAACTTTCTTTGCTATGTGAAGGAGATAAGCAAATTGCTTGTCACTCACAGAGCAAGGGGCGGATCGACTGTGCATTTCCCTGTTAGTCGGACTTTCTCTTCCTGAAAAAAGATAAGCTCATTACTCACAGTTGGATTAACTCTTTCTGGAAAGACTGAGCACAGGTGATATGACACTATACTCTACCAGGCAGAATTATTATTTTTTTTTTTTTTTTTTCGGGATTACATCCACTTTAATTAATACTGCTTTTGTCTTTGAGTGGCAGCCTATTCAGGAGAACATGTTGCCAGGTTTGTAGCTACAATTTCATATTTTTGTAGATGTAGCATCATCCTTTGTTGCCTATCTGGCGCAAACTGAAAGGGATTCCAAATGTGCTCATACTGTATATTTATTGATAGAAGTTTTCCATCCAAACACAATGGCCATCTCTTTTCTATTTTGTATTAGAAAATAGGTGAATATGATTACATTGTTTTTGATAATAGGTCTTCTGGTTAGGTCTGTTTTTCCCTATTTTTTTGTATTTTATCTGCTTAAGTCATGGGTTTTAATTGTGTTTGAGCTGCTTTGTATGTTCTTTCAATATTGGTTCCTTTGCTTGGAGTAAGATCAGCATCTTGAATTATTCATTTCTTTTGTACTTTGAGGGAGGTTGCTCCAAATACAATTCTGTCACTAATCATTTCATCAATATAAATGAGGTCAATGCACAGTCTCTGGCTCATAGTTTTAGGTCCATCACAAACTGTCCAGCTGGTTGTATTGCACCTTTTATTTTAAAGTCTGCTTTAGACTATGTATCTGGCTTAAAGTGATTGTAAAGTCATAAGACGTCCTCTCGTCCTCGCCGCTCCTGCGGGTCCCCGGGTCCCGCAGCATGGCAATCAGGGATGAGGCGTGTTACTTGGGACACAGCCCATCCCAGATCAGTAAAAAGAGCCAATAAAAATGTCTCTTTACCATGTGACCGGCTGTGTCCACTCACATGCAATGTCCTCGTACACGGTGCTCGTGGGGGAGCGCAGAGTGGCGATCGGGGACGAGGCTTGTCACCCTTACACAGCCCATCCCCGATCATGGTAAAGAGCCAATAAAATTGAATCTTTACCACGTGACCGGCTGTGTCCAATCACCCGAGTACCTGTCTCCTACTCACCAGAGTAACAGAATACCTATCTGCAGCCCATCAGAGTAACCAAATACCTGTCACCAGTCGATACCTCATAGAATATACCTTGGGGTGTTTTCTTTCCAAAATGGGATAATTTTGTGGGTAAATACACTGTCCTGGTGCTCCAGAACCTTCAAAATTGTAATAGGTAGGAATGAAATTAGATGTGTAATTTATGCTCCTAGAATGCCTGAAGGTACTACTTCAATGTTGGGCCTCTGTATGTGGCCAGGCTGTGTAAAAGTCTCACACATGTGGTATCGCCATACTCAGGAGGAGTAGCAGAATGTATTTTGGGGGGAATTTTTTGCTATGTACATGCTATGTGTTAGAAATATCATATGATTGACATGATTGACAAATTGACAACTGAAGAGTTGTGGAAAAAATTAACCATTCAAAAGACTCATAATGCCTCATAGAATATACTTTTGGTGTTTTCTTTCCAAAATGGGGTCATTTTGTGGGTAATTTCATTGTCTTGGTGCTCCAGGACCTTCAAAAGTGTAATAGGTCGTTAGGAAATTGTATGTGTAATTTATGCTCCTAGAATGCTTGATGGTGCTCCCTGCATGTTGGGCCTCTCTATGTGGCCAGGCTGTGTAAAAGTCTAACACATGTGGTATTGCCATACTCGGGATGAGTAGCAGAATGTATTTTGGGGTGTAATTTTTGCTATGTACATGCTAAGTGTTAGAAATATCTTATAAAGTGACCACTTTGTGTAAAAAAAAATATGTTTTCATATTCTTTCCACGTATTCCGAAGAAATATGGAAAAAAATGAATCTTTCAAAAGACTCATAATGCCTCATAGAATATATGTTGGGGTGTTTGCTTTACAAAATGGGGTCATTTTGTGGGTAATTCCACTGTCCTGGTGCTCCAGGGCCTAAAATGTAATAGGTCATTAGCAAGTTTTATGTGTAATTTATGCTCCTAGAACACCTGATGGTGCTCCCTGAAAGTTGAACTTCTCTATGTGGCCAGGCTGTGTAAAAGTCTCACACATGTGGTATTGCCATACTTGGGACAAGTAGCAGAATGCATTTTGGGGTGTAATGTTTGCTATGTACACGCTTTGTGTTATAGATTGATCACTTTGTGTAAAAATAAAAACGTTTTCATTTTCTTTCCACGTTTTTCGAAGACCTGTGGAAAAAAATGAACCGTTCAAAAGACTCACAATGCCTCATAGAATATACGTTTTTTGACCCAAATTTATGAACAAAATGTTATCATAGAAACTAAAACAAGTGTTTTTTTTTTCAAAATGTTCGCTTTTTTTAAATTTATGTCGCAAAAAATAAAAAACCCAAAGGTGATTAAATACCACCAAAAGTAAGCAATATTTGTGTGAAAAAATTATAGAAATTTTGTTTGGGTACAGTGTTGCATGACTGAGTAATTGGCATTCTAAGTGTGAGAGCGCTGAAAGCTGAAAATTGGTCTGGGCAGGAAGGGGGTATAAGTGTCATGTATTAAAGTGGTTAATACATAGAATGCATTAAGATAAAACAAAAAACTTCTGACTTTACAACCTCTTTAAACTGTGATTGCGTTATTGCTTAATTATTGCATCTGCTGTAATAAACACTGAGCTGCAGTGGGCTTTACCTTATATTATACATATTTCCATGTTCTGTAAAGATCTCCAGCTTCTGGCACAATGTAATATTCATCAGAAACATATTTTTCAAGAGCCATGACTGTCTAATAATGGCACATCTTTATACAAATGATTATTCTCGTTGCTGTCCAATTTTCCAGCAATCAGACTGGTGACAAGAAAGACCTTTTCCAGGTCGCCTTTAAATACATTACCTATGAAGCTGAAAAATTGTGTGTACCATTTTGAATACAGAGACAGAAGAGAAAATTATATAGAAATGTACCATCATAATACAATCATGGTTAATGAGATTACCCCTCTGCTGCTTACTCATAATTTAATACACTCCTTTCTGCTGGATCATGCTTCCACTTCAGTAGTGCATACATCAGGAAAATAATGAAAAAAAAATAAATAAAAGTCAGCGCTAAAACTAAAAAAAAAGAAGCTGATTGCAGAATAAATAAATGAGCTGCGCTAAAAAAACATGAACCAATAAAGTGGAACACGATTGTTTGATTAAAAGTCTCTAAAATTACCTTCGAAATATGTGTGAATTCTTCATAAAGGTTATCCAAAGGTCCATGGTCAATTGAGGAAGATGCGAGAGTGGGGCTTATTCTCATGGTCATTTGACCCTCTGTAATTAAAGGGTCTGGTGGTTCCGGTAAGCTTACATCTTTATATTTGTTTTGCAATTGGTGATGGATTTTTGCACAAGAAGATTTCTTTATGATGAATTTACACATATTTGAAGGACTTTTTAGAAACTTTTAATCAAACAATTGTGTTCCACTTTATTGGTTTATGTTTTTTTTAGTGCAGCTCATTTATTAATTTTGTTCACGTCAAGAATTTCTCACATGTTTAGTTGCGGCTAGCATTATACTGTACATTCACAAGAGCAGTATATATATATATTTTTACTTTTTGTATCACTGATTGCAATATAGGTCAATATACAAACCATTAAAATTAACAATAAATAATAATTGCTGTGCTGAAAATAAATTCTCCAAACATTATATCATAAAGAAGAAAATAAAGCAAAACAGTCCCACTGAAGAAGTTGGAGTCCTTCCTTAGATGAATTCCAATTCCTCCAAAGTGGATTAAGTCCACAGGGGACTCTAAATCCTCCCTCTGTGTAAATTAGGTACATTGCAAATTCACCAATGGTAAAGGCTGCCTTATTTAAAAGTGTGGCATAAGCATATAAGACAGTGATCTGTGCAATAGCATTTCAGTTAACACTTCCAGTGGACACTTCCTTACTTTCATTCACTACTGAGAATGGTGTTCACAAAGCATTCAAAAGTAAATAAATAGCCATATAGTGTAGTATTTATATATGGACAATATTTACAAACACCCGTGTAAACTGTGCATCAAAGTGATAAAGTGCATACTCAAAATCTACCTCCACCATACTTTTGCAATGCACACTCAGGTGCGTGCTGCCAGATGAGTGTGCAGCAAGAAAGTGTTTCAAATAAACAAGATGCAATAAAAACAAAACCGCCATATAGTGTAGTATTTATTATACTTGAAAAGCACAAGAGCCTCAATAGCATTCAGCTCCTTATTGGCAAGTTAAAATCACATCAAACTTTAAAAAAAGTCACTGGCACTTACACCAAACACCAGCACTCGGCTATCCGATGTGGGGGCACGACCTCATGCTCTGTATATCGCACTACACTTGTTTCACACCACTGTGCATCTTCAGGGGCCTGGATAAACCCAATAGACTACCAAAACCTGGCATTTAATGAAAAGTTGCTTTTATGTATCTCATAAGGAAATGTCATTAATCTCTCAATATGCATCTGGAAAGTTGAAGGTTGCCTAGGTTATTTATAACTAGTATGCACTGTAGATCTGACTTCGTACATTTATCTTCACAATCAGGGATGGGCTGCGGCCACATAAGTTTGAGTCGAACATCGGGTGTTCGCCCATAATGCATTGGCTTTGTTTTGATGTGCAGGGCAGGGCCACCGGGTGACATAGGAGGGACCCCGTCCCCTTCTGATGTCACGTGACATCAGAGGGGCAGGTCGCTCAATTACGTCACTGGGTGGCCCCGCCCTTCACCATAAATAAAAAGTCAAAGCAAAGAGAGCTCAGTCGGCGGGAGCCCTTCCATGGAGGAGGAGCTGTTCGTTTTTTTTTCGGGTTCGTCGCTCGCCGTGATTGACGATGCATTACAACGGGGACATTTATTTTTTAATAAAGGACTTGTCCCTAATTGTCTCCTGTGTTTTTATTTCTTTTTTTGACACTTTTGGTGAAGTAGTAGGGGTACGATTTACCCGATACTAATTCACTGGGGATGAGGATCAGGATCTGGGGGCACTTTATTGAAGGGGGCTTCCAGATTCCGATAAGCGCCCCGCCCGCACACCCCCACAACCACAGCCCGGAGTTGTGGGGAAGAGGCTCTAAACATGGGGACAAGGAACTTTGGGGTGGGGGGCGTAGAGCCCCCCCTTCCCCAAAGCACCCATACTCCCCATGTTGAGGGTATGTAGCTGGTATGTTTCAGGAGGGGGGGCGTTCGCTCTTCCCCCCCATCCTGGCCAACCAGGTTGCATGCTCAGATAAGGGTCTGGTTTGGATTTTAGGGGGGATCCCATGTCAATGTATTTGTAATTTTGGACCAGGTTCCCCTTAAAATCCAAACCAGACCCATAGGGTCTGGTATGGACTGGGGGGGGGGGGGGCCCAGGCAAATTTTTTCAGTGACCTTTCTGTATATTGCCAGGAGCCGTCAATACATTACAGCCGCGATAATAAATTACAATTTTTCCTTCACAAATATCATTTTGCTCTGGCTATGTTCTAAACATCACAGTGATGCGCCCTTTTACAAGCATACTAAGGGACCCCCCCAGGCACATTATTTAAAGGAATATTTCATTTTTATTGTTTCACTTTAAGCATTATTAAAATCACTGCTCCTGAAAAAATGATTGATTTAAAAACTTTTTTTGCATTGATACATGTCCCCTAGGGCAGGACCCTGGTCCCCATACACTTTGTAGGGTAATAACTTACATATAAGCCTTTAAAATGTTTTTTCATGTTTGGGTCCCATAGACTTTAATGGTGTTCGAATGTTCGCACAAATTTTTTGCATTTTCGCATGTTCTGGTGCGAACCGAAACGGGGGTGTTCCTGCCAAATCATGCATGCTGCACACTGTGTAACACCCATGGAACCATGAATGTTTCATTTTAGGTCTATTTTAAAAATGGCCAAAATGTACCAATTGCAACCTCTATACCTACCTCACTGATGTCAAATGCTTCCTCAACCTCTTCCTTTTCGCATTTCTTTTTAAAGTGGTTGTAAAGTCAGAAAGTTTTTTCTCTTAATGCATTCTATGCATTAAGATAAAATGGCCTTCTGTGTGTAGCAGCCCCCCTCAACCACCCTAATACTTACCTGAGGTCCTTCTAGCTCCAGCGATGTTGTATGATTCTTGGCCACCCGGGACTCCTCTTCTCATTGGTTGAGACAGCAGAGCAGCACCATTGACTCCTGTTCCTGTCAATCAAAGTCAGTCAACCAATGAGAATAGAAGGGGGGCTGGGCCAGGCCAGGCCCCAGCTCCGTGTCTGAATGGACACAGGGAGCTGTGACTCGGCTCGGGTGCTCCCAAGCAAGCTGTTTGCTGTGGGGGCACCAAACAGGAGGGAGGGGCCAGGTTCTCCAGCCAGGGATCCGGGAAGAGGAGGATCTGGGCTGCTCTGTGCAAAACCAACTGCACAGAGGAGGAAAGTATAACATGTTTGTTATTTTTAATTAAAAAAAAAACAAGACTTTACACTCACTTTAAGATTTTAAGGCAATTAGAAATAAGCAGAAAAGATGTATAATACCCCTCCCCCCCAACCCCTTATTGAACAAGAATATTCCTAGGGATTCCAAGCTACAACTCTTACATTAATGCTACATATGCACAGTGTGGGAGAGAAAATAAAACCTTATACCTCACTGGTTGCTGTGTACAGACAGTCCCATCTCTGAATTCATAAATGCACTCCCAATTTGTTTGTATTCCCAGACGCTACATTCCAGTGATGGACATGGCATTAAAACAATAGTAGCCTCTTCATCACTCTAAGGAATTCAATCAAAATGAGCTCCTTTTACCCACTAATTACAATGACCCTGTTAAATGTAACAAGTGGAATATTTGAAACAAAACAAGCACTCTTGTCTCAGCATTCTGCAAGAACATCAGTGCAGTCTATACAGGCCAAAGAATCAGATTTAAACATAGTCATTATATTTGCCTGCTAAATAAAATGGTTTAGAGTTATTTTATTTTGGAAAAAATCAAAATGATAATACATTATTACCCAAGATTTGCATAGACACATGCTAACAATATTTCATTTGTATAAACCAGTATGAAGTCCGATTAAAACGTATTGAATCAAAAATGTCTTTCCATTTACAGGGGTATGATTAAGGTACTAAATTAGTCTTAATGCTCTTCTTCCATAAAACATCTTTTTAAATTGTATATCAGCGGGAGTGGTCTCATCTGTTAAATCCCAAGAAACTGACATGTCTCCATGATTAAAGTATTCTATCTTTAGTCTGTACATGAAAGAGTGATGATGTTCACAAATCAGTTGAGCTTTAACAAGATATACTGTAGCATGCAACATGTTTGTTAAAGGTACAAAATATTAACAGAACTCAGATTTAATAGAAAAGCAATTCAATGCAGATGAAATGCAGTTCAAAAATGACCAGCTGAATATGTTCTGTCTGTACTGTCACGGTAACAGTCCTTGTCAGTGGATATCTAAATCACATTGCTCAGACAGGAATGACTCCAGTTGTGCTTATTATGGTTACCTTCAAAATGTGCACTGTTGGAAGGATTAGACAGGATTAGGACAACTACTGTTGGCACTATGCTCCTGTGGCAGTCAGCATGTGATCCTTGTAGTCACCAGCAGTTTTCTCCCTGCAGTCATTGAATTGAACTTTTGTCATTAGTCACCCCCTGGCTGCTGGGTAGATTTATAGCCCCAACCTTCCATTAAGTGCCCCAACAATCTGCCTGATTCCCTGTTGCATTTTGCTACATTTCTTTGACCTCCTGTCACTTGTTACCATGTCTTGCCAGCTCTTCTCTACTGCTTTTCAGCCCTGCTTGACTCCTGTTTTTACCCTGCTCATATGGTAGTTTGTACATTGTATAACTTGTTTGCTTGTTGCTAGATTGTTTCCTGTTCATTTTTTGTGTTCTGCTTGTTTGTTCCAATATTTGTTGCTTTGTTTGCCTTTCACTTTCTCACTGTAAACAGTTGTATTGCACATATTCTAGAGAATCCTTCATCCGGTAACAGGTCTCGTCACACCAGTTGCAACAGGATTTCAGCATCAGTTTCCAAATCCTAATACTAGCATCCACGCTTACAGAAAGCAAACAAGCAAAAAAAAAAAATGGAAAAAAGGGAACAGATATAAAAGTCGATGCCCATATTAGCCAAATTATTCCATATTATATCTTCAGAGGACATAACAAATGGAAGCGGCACAGTGGTGTAGTGGATAGCACTTTTGCCTGGCAGCAAAAGGGTTGTTGGTTCGAATCCCAACCACGACACTACCTGCCTGGAGTTTGCATGTTCTCCCTGTGCCTGCGTGGGTTTCCTCCGGGTACTCCGGTTTCCTCCCACACTCCAAAGACATGCTGGTAGGTAAATTAGATCCTGTATAAATTGGCCATAGTATATGCATGAATGTGAGTTAGGGACCTTAGAATGTAAGCTCCTTGAGGGTAGGGACTGATGTGAATGTACAATATATATGTAAAGCTCTGCGTAAATTGACAGCGCTATATAAGTACCTGAAATAAATAAATAAATACATTTAATAGATCACTATAGATTGTGAGTCTTCTTTCATGCTAAGTCTTTTCTACAATTTTTATAAATAGTCATTCAATGAAAATGCTGTAGTTTTTTAAAACAACATTCCTTAATAGCAAGCAACTGTGCTGCAAGTTTGAAAATTACTTTCTAAGCTATTGCTAGACTTGGCAGGCTTCACAAATTTGTCGCACAATTGCAGTAAGTCCGCATGGCATGACTCCAGATCAACTTTCTTTGCAAACATTCTGCAAGTCTGCTGCAAGTTCTGGCTCAGTTATGCTGTGCAATAGTCATCCCACCACAGGGGTCACTGTGGCTGAACTTTCATGCTGTTGAATTGTAAGTCTGTTAACTTGCTGCACATTTTCACTGGCAAGTTTTACACTTGCAGAGCTCTTGCTGTAGACTCACCACTGCAACTTTGCTCTTGCTAGAGACTTGCCATGCAAATTTGCTACAAAATTGGAAATGTGTCAACTAGAACGTGTGCTTCAAGTGCTCTGCAAGTGTAAAACTTGGCAGTGAAAATGTGCAGCAAGTTAACAGACTTACAATTCAACACTGCCACAAATGTGTGGCAAGTTATCCTTTCTATCTGGGATGTGGGTTATGTTCTAACACTTCCGATGAAAACGATTGAGTACGATCTGTGATACTTTTTTTTATTATGGCTACAATGTCATATTACAGCCTCGGACACTTTAGGTGCAAACCTTGCTTAGAAGAAGTTTTTTTCAGCTATGGATTTCCAATCAAGCAATTCCTTTACTTTAGCTAATGTGATTGTGTTTTGTAGGCATGCACTCAGGACAGTTTCTAGAGCTGCTTCTGCTCAAGGCACAAGTAAAACAACCCTTCACTTGCAACTCTCTCCCCCATGATAAACTCAAACCCTTCTGTATGGGGAGGTCCAATATCAACAGCCAGCTGACTTGGTAAAAGCAAACAGTATTTTTATTTTCAAAAACAGGTAAACAGAAAACAGTCCACCTTTAGCATGAGATAAAAACAAACAAAATAGTGCATCCACTTCTGGTACACCAAAAATAACTTACAGCTCGCTGCCAATAACACTCATCCTTTAACAAGATTTTGTCTGGAAAGGTCTCAAGAGCCTTGCAGGGTCTAAGCCAATCAACAGCCTACAGTCCTCTCCCAACAGTTACAGTTTCACTCTACACCTCACAGGCACTTGCTAATAGGTGCCTTTCCCTTTTAGGCTTCTCTGCAGCCAGGTTAACCTTTTTCAGGACCAAAGCCCTAGTAGTCGGAGTTGGAAGCTTATTCCCACTGTAAGTCTCTCCGAACCTAAATTATAATGAATAATCTCAAGTAAAGATTACCAGTCCTGAGAGAACTGTAAATCAGTTTTCTCCTCTGTAACTGGAGAACTTTGGAACCCCTCACTCTGGATGGGCTAGAACCCCTGAGTACTCAGAAAATGTATTTTATCATCTTCCTTAAAGGGATCAAAACCCAAATAGCAGGGAAACAAAAATGTCTTCTGGGACTCAACCTTGGCACCCTATCCACTGTACTCAGATTCTACATACAGCAGTGGGTTGCTGTTGAACAGACATAAATGGAAAATGAGT
>BLSH010086092.1:505417-533693 GCA_018402905.1 Glandirana rugosa
CTTTATCAAAATATAAAGTCGTTCGTACTAAGAAAAACTTCAATACCATGTGAACACTCCTTAAAATTCCCCTTAAAGAGAAAAATGTTTTACAAATAGAGTCCGTAGGAGGTTCCGAGTTTACCTCTTGTCTACACCTCCTACTTGTCATTTACAATAAGAGGAAAACAAGTACTTTTTCCATAACTGTTTACTAACGAGTATAAGTCTAAAATGTCATACAGTCTCTTTAAAGTGTTCTTAATTACTCGATTATTGATCTCAACTCGCTTGTGGACCTTCAAGGTGCGATCGTTCGGGTTCCGTCCGGACCCGGACCCGGACTTTGTCACGAAGTTCGGACGGACCAGCAGAACCCGAACTTCCAGGTGTTCGCTCAACTCTAGTTATTAGCTCATTAATTCTTGTGAAATTTCTCTGACATACTGTAAAATCTGAATATGAGCAATCATTTGTCAATACCTTTTTCATGAACAAAAGGAGAATAACATTTACTGTTCATCCTCCACATCTGTTCTCCATTTGAGCCTTGGAGGATGCCTGAGATAAACATTTTGTAAAAAGAGAAATTCCCCTTAAAATTCCTCACAAGTGTACCATAACTTCAAAAAGAATCATGCTTGCTGAAATATAAAACTATTTCACGGGCCACCTTGGAGTAATGTCCAGGTCCTTGTTCATGTATATGGGAATGAGTTATCTATATCAGTGTTTCTCAACGTTTTACGGTGAAGTACCCCTGCAGATCTAAAAAAAATCCTAAGTACCCCATCTTGAGAAAATAAATTCTATTGTTTGGGTGTCATGGTTTCTGTGTGTGTGTAATGTCAGTATGTGTTTGATGATTTCTGTGTGTGTTGGTGGTGGTTAATGTTTTTGTGCAAAATCATCATTCAAATGCAGCCTCACCATTGCCCATCAATGCAGCCTCACCAGTGTCCATCAATGCAGCCTCACCAGTGCCCATCAATGCAGCCTCACCAGTGCCCATCAATGCAGTCTCACCAGTGTCCATCAATGCAGCCTCACCATTGCCCATTACTGCAGCCTCACCAGTGTCCATCAATGCAGCCTCACCAGTGCCCATCAATGCAGCCTCACCAGTGCCAATAAATGCAGCCTCACCTGTAGCCATCAAATGCAGCCTCACCAATACCCATAAATGCAGCCTCACAGTGCCCATCAATGCAGCCTCACCAGTGCCCATCAATGCAGCTTCACTAGTGCCCATCATTGCAGCCTCACCAGTGTCCACCAGTGCAGCCTCACCATTGCCCATCAATGCAGGTTCACTAGTGCCCATCAATGCAGCCTCACCAGTGTCCATCAAATTCAGCCTCACCAGTGTCTGTCAAATGCATAACTAGTGTCCATCAAATGCAGCCTCACCGGTGTCCATCAAATGCAGCTTCACCAGTGTCCATCAACTGCAGCCTCACCGGTGTCCATCAATACAGCCTCACCAGTGTCCATCAATGCAGCCTCACCAGTGCCCATAAATGCAGCCTCACCATTGCCCATTAATGCATGCTCACCAGTGTCCATCAATGCAGCCTCACTAGTGCCCATCAATGCAGCCTCACCAGTGCCCATCAATGCAGTCTCCCCAGTGCCTATCAATGTAGCCTCACCATTGCCCATTAATGCAGCCTCACCAGTGTCCATCAATGCAGCCTCACCAGTGCCCATCAATGCAGTCTCACCAGTGCCCATCAATGCAGCCTCACCAGTGCCCATCACCGCAGCCTCACCAGTGCCCATAAATGCAGTCTCACCAGTGTCTATCAATGTAGCCTCACCATTGCCCATTAATGCAGCCTCACCAGTGTCCATCAATGCAGCCTCACCATTGCCCATCAATGCAGCCTCACCACTACATCAGTTCAGCCTGTTCAGTGTCCATCAGTGCAGCCTATCAGTGTCCATAGAACCAATTTAACTGTTTGGGGGAGGGGGTTAATTAATCTACAATGCTACTTGTAATATGCAGCATGGAATGGGTTAATGTATTACCGTTGGTCACTGATGCATTAGTGATCAGTGGCAATGAATTAACCCCTTTGTTCTGAATTAGTGGCACCAGTATCCATGTTTATTAACCCCTTCATGCTGCCACTAATTCAGAACAAAGGGGTTAATTAATTACCACTGGTCACTAATGCATCAGAGAGAAATGGCAATATATTAACCCCTTCCATGCAACATATTACAAAAAGCTTTGTAGATTAATTAACCCCCCCTTCTAAAAAAAAAGTACTGTAGTGGGAGGACATAGATAAGACACAGCAGTACAGTCAGCAACACTACCAGCCTCTGCTCACTTACTTGTCCATGACAGTGGACACTCCGAGCAGCTCACAGAGGCAGCACTCCTCCTCTTCCATCCCACGCTCACAGTCTCTGAATGAGATCATGCCGGGCGTAGCCTAGGAAGCTCCTGTCTTCACAGGGAAGTGTGTTTGTGTGGGTAACACTGGCAGGGTGCAGGGGCGCACTTGGCACACTCATGCCGCCCCACTGCAGGCAGCTCTGCAACTAAAAAACTATGTAGGGGTGGCAGGCGACTGTATATAGCAAGCCGCCCCTACATTAATGCAGACTAGTTACCCAACATCAGAGCAGTGATTGCCACCCTGCCCCAAGCACAAGCCGCGCACACCCTCCTCTTGGTGCACATACCCCTAGGGGTAAGCATACCATGGGTTGAGAAACACTAATCTATATAACATCTAACTTTCTTCTACATCAGCAGCTCTCAACCCATGGGTCGTGACCCTCTGGGAGATCGACTGCCGATTTCCAGGGGGTCGCGGCACTGCACAGCTCACTGCACATCTCACAGCACTCAATGCAATCCAGACAGACTCGACTCCGTAGTATGTTGGGCCCATCTCGGCCAGCAAGACGTCACTTCCGGGAGAGGAGAGGAGAGGAGGAGGAGGAGGGAGTCTGACAGACGCACCGCGTTGTTCTGAGGTCTGAGTAAACTGTTCCTCTGTAATGTAGATGTAATGTAGAGGAGAGAGACAGTGACCAGGAAGGGGGAGAAACAATGAAGGAGCGATGAGGGGGGGTTAAGAGGACATGTGCTGGGGGGGCGCTGTGGGAGGGGAGAGGGGGGTCCACTAGCACAAATGGAGAGGGGGTCTTCACTGATAGAGGGGGGTCTGCACTGATAGAGGGGGTCTGCACTGATAGAAGGGGGTTTGCACTGGTAGAGGGGGTCCTCACTGATAGAGAGGGGTCTGCACTGATAGAAGGGGTCTGCACTGATAGAGGGGGTCTGCACTGATAGAGGGGTGGGTCTGCACTGATAGAGGGGGTCTGCACTGATAGATCGGGGTCTATACTGATAGAGGGGTCTGCATTGGGAGGGTTTATACTGATAGAGGGGTCTGCACTGAGGGGGGGTCTGCACTGATAGAGGGGGGGGGGTCTGCACTGATAGAGGAGGTCTAAACTGATAGAGGGGTCTACACTGAGGGGGGTCTATACCGATAGAGGGTTCTGAAGAGAGAGCAAAAGAGGGGGTGGAAAAAAAGGATAGAGAGAGAGTGACAGATGGGGGGAAAAAAAGAAATTAGGATAGAGAGAGATAAAAGGGAAAGAAAGGATAACAAAGAGAAAGAGTGGTACATCCTAAAATGTACCATAAGGGGTTTTAATACCGTGGAAGGGACCCAGGAAGCGATAAATGGCCACAGGTTAGGGGCACAAATTATTTGCCTGCCTTGGTGCTGACAACCCACGCTACGAAAATAATTTTAATGCTAGGGGTCCTCGCAACTTGGAAAATTTTTATCAAATTTTTATCTGATTTTTCATCAGACTAGAGAGGTTGAGAACCACTGATCTACATTAAAATGGGAGGAAGATTATTTCCATTATAATTCTTCCACAATAAATTTTCAGACATACTGCCCACAGCCCTCAAATATATTTTCGGAAACATTTAAACTACAGAATAAATATGAAAAAAATTGTAAGGAAGATAAATAAATGTGGCAAACTTCAAAAGTACATATACAAACTCTTGAATTTTTTCATTTCCTAAAACTTTTTTTTTCTGATTTTGTCTTTAGTAAGGTTCCTAAAATCCATGTTCTGCGTAACTGCATAAGTTTAGGATGATGTTCTTTCATCGTTGCATTTGATCCAGTGATAGAGTAATCCTTAATGCAAATTTACATGTGTTAACAAAAGTTTTGTTTGAGCAGAAATCTGTCCAATAAATAAGGAAAAATGATCATGAATAGAATTCATATGAATAAAATTTCCATCAATGCGGCATGCATAAAGCTGGTCAAGCACATTACAATCTGACTGTGCAATCTCTGTACAATCTTCCTTAGATTTACCAAAACTATGTATTTGAGAACACATATTACATTTTTTTAAGGTGAAACATTAGTGAAAACCTTTTTTAGTGCTGGATGGAGTGGGAAGGTCTTTTATGTGTCCATGTCAAAGATAAAGGGCCAATCCCCCCTCCCCATTTTAAGACATTTCCACTGCTCATTTTTTTAATTATAACGACCATAAAACACTGGATTCTCTTTTACTTTTTCTTAGGCCTCATGCACACTGGACATTAAAAAAACGCTCTAAAAACTTCAGTAGATGTGCAGTGAGTTTTTCAGCTTTTATCAGCGGTTTGCACTAGCGTTTTTGAGCAGTAGCTTTTTTTTTTATGGACCAAAAACGTCCAAAAACGTTGAGCCACGTTTCACCATGTTTTTGAGCTTTCTTGAGCAGTAGTGTTTTTTTTTTCCCCACAATGGATTTAAAATGCCCAAAAATGTTGGTGAGTGGTGTTTTTGCAAGTTTTTGAGCGTTTTTAAAGGTTTGAGTGTTTTTTACAGCTCAAAAATGTTACTTAGAAGCCACTAGTGTTGGGTTTTTTTTACAGCTCAAAAATGTCCCAGCCAAAAACAGTTAATAATAGCCTATGTGTGCATGAACACATAGGATAACATGATGGGGAGTTTATTGATTATAAAAGAAACACCTGCAGCTAAAAACTGTAAAACAGTCAAAAAACATCCTGTGTGCATGAGGCCTTCTGGTGACATTGGTAATCAGGACAAATAGTAAGGCTTGTTATATTAAAAAGAAATTTGATTTTAATTATCTTCCAAAAGGTCTTATTGAAATTCAATTAATGAACCTATTGAATTAAACCAAAGCATCAATGATATGTTAAATTTGCACTTACCAACCTCCACAACACTAGAACAGTTGGGATCGTTGAAGCCGACTGGGCACTCACATGTATAAGTTTCATCAGACAAGCCCGATAAACATATTCCTCCGTTTTCACATGGGTTGGGCTCACACACATCCCCTGCCAATCAAAAATAGAAAAAAGTGCAATTAATGACACATCCACACAGTCATCAGCAGACATAATCCAAGTCATTCTACATTTCTCAACAGAATGAACATTAAAAAGCAGAAAACATACCAACTAGTCAGTCACTTCTAAAATAAACCAGAGGGTGCTTTTACAACGTATATAGGCAGCTCTATATTTAGAAAATATCTTGCTAGAAAATGACTTTTCAGTCTAGGTGTGGTGACAAGGACTCCTACACTTTCACAACCCCTTTAACAAGCCACAGTTAAGGAAGAACATATGCTGCTAACACCTAGGATAAATACAAATGCTTCACATAATATACCAAACATACAGGCCTGGGGATATTAACCAGTAACTTTCCAGAAACCTAGAGGACCTTAAACTTCTATTGCAGATATTCAAAAGTGTAATCCATACCAAAGAAGCATTTGTATAAAAGGAACTATATTACTAGAAATGCCATGGTACTAGAGCAGCAACCTTATTGGAGCTGCCATTCATTCAGAAAGGCAATGTTAATAGGAAGTATATTAAGATACAACCTTATTAGTAGACCGGTAATGTTACAGCTGCCATTTATGCTTTCATTTTTGGACATGACCAATATTTTTTACTTAAACACTAAATGTATGGTACTGCTAAAATATCTGGTACACTTAAAGAATTGTATATGTTTATTATTTTTCTCCATGGACAGTGATCCTATTAGTAAAATTGCATTTGACAATTGTTGCATTGTAATTTTTGCACTACTGTATTGTGACAGCGTACGCATATATTGCTATTATTCAAATATAACTAAAGGCACAACTTAAAGTAGACCTCAAAAAAGGAATTTGAATACCACAAACACATTCAATTGAGATTCTGCATAAAGTTAAAGGACAGGGTAGGTGAGGGCTGTGGGACACAGATACCTGCTTGGGTTTTCACAAGGAGGGATTCTGCTTGTTGGAAGTAAGAACCATCAGTGGAGTTCCGGTTGCTCATTTTCTGTAACTTTGTAACAGAATTTTCTACTGATAAAGTCCCTGGTTATGTAATCCAGAGGTAGATTGCACTGTTTTAAACCGCAGCACAGGATATCTAATATGTTTTCTCTGATTTGCTTGGCTGTATGTTGGCTGTGACCTGGAATAGGTAGTCAATGAGTGATATCAGAACCCATTTGAATGAGAACATTTTTTCCATGCCAGTGAATCAGAAGGTAATAAAGTCTTGGCTCATCATTAGAACAAGGCAATTGATATTTTCAGATTATGAGGTTGGCAATAGCAATCTATATCTCCCAGTATAGAGTTGTACTAATAACCCTTTCAAGTATAAATAGACAGACATAGCCTAATGGCATGAGATTGGAGACTGCATGTCTGTTCTTTATTTGGACAATACATTGCCGCAAAATGTTAAAAACAGTGTGGCACATATGTCCGTCTAAAACATTGTATTTGGTAATAAGAAGCTAGAAAGAGAGAAAAAAGTACACTTTTGGTCTTCGTTGGTCCATGTCAAATTATACTCAGTAACCAGTAATTGTATTCAAAATATAAGATCTAACCCCTATCAACAAGATCACTATAAACATAATATCAAACTAACGTCTAAACAAACATCCTAAACTTTGACTGTACTAGAGCAAAAATATGTGCAATTGCTATAAATTCAGCTGTCAGACACATTGTCTTCTATCTTCAAACAGTTGCTTAAGTGTTTAGTTGCTGCCAACATAGCAGGAAATGAATAGGCATCTGTTACGTCTCTCAGTGCAGTATCGAGCACATATCCTGTGTATTTTATTGCAATGCCTTAGCTACCAATTTTCATACAACAAAATGTTCTTTTCAGACAACATAGCAATAATCAGACATTAAGGGCTGATTCACACTATGGGTAGTGACAGGCATTTTACTTATTGCATAGTAGAATGTCTGTCAACACGAGGACACACAGGAAACAACGGTTTCCAACATGTCCCATTCACACTGCAATGCAGCCTAGGGCTTCACTGCAGTGTGGTGCAATAAAATGCAAACACATTGCATTTTATCCCAGTGCAATGTACTGAATCGCATGGCAATGTACAACAGGGCAGCACATTGTGGTCATTGTCAATTGGGTGTAACTGGATTTGAGTTTTTAAAATCAGATAACCTCATGGTGGTTTCACCATGTGACACTGGGTAAGAAGGTCATAATTTAAAATTTGGATATAGAGGATATATAGACTAATACTGAGTAGTATAAGGGAATGGGCAAGTAATTTTCTGTCATTCATGAGTACTACCAGGGAAATTTACTAAAACTGGAGCAGACAGCCTCTGGACAATTGTGCATAGTAACCAATCAGCTTCTAACGTTAGCTTGTTCAGTTCTCATAGCAGTTCCTGCTTTCTTATTTGTAATGTCATCTTCTGTACAGCCATGTCTTTACCAAGGTAGATTAAAGGATCTGTGAAGATTTGCCTCGGCTGTAAATCTTAACTGTTCCAGGTGTATGAAGTTTTAAGGTCATAAGGTCTGTTTTTCTTTGGCAGACCTTTAATCCCATCTGTCTGGCAAAGATGTGCAAGCAATCGATCTTTTCCTGCATATCACAGTAAATAGGGAAAGTAAATTTATATTTGCAGAGTCCATGTCCTTTAAAGTTGTATGAATTGTCTACCTGATAATTCAGAGTAGCCTGTCTCATAACCTTATGAACGGCAAGGGTGAAAAGGTCTTAAATCAGTCTTCATTTCAAAGCACAGCTATACCTTGCAATGCATACAAAGCAATTGTAAAGGTTTTTAGCAAGTACACAATCTAAAGATGAACCAAGGACTATGCAGGTTTATTTTCTCAAAAGATTATTCTAATTGAAAAATGTGATGTATAGTTGCCTTTGCCATTTATTATGGGGTGTTATATAAAGTATAGTACATATTCCCCCTCTCTAGGAAGTCTCTTTAACCACTTCAGCCCCGGAAGGATTTCCCACTTTAGGACCTAAAGAATTATAGAGAACACATTTTCGCTAATAATCTTTTTTTTTAGAATAATGCAGATAATCATATCAATGTGTTCTCACCAGCACATCATGTGGATGGATAGATCACAGGCATATATGATATTTCAAAAATTGTTGTAGCTGCGACAGATTCATGTGAAGGGTAAAGAGTGCATTTTATAAACATTTCCACTAAAGTGGAACTTTATTCAGCAAATTAAGTCCTGCTAGATGACTTCAGGCTGGTCCCTTTTGCAGGAATTTAAAACATTAACAATAAGTGTCTATAGTGTTTAAAATCCAGTAATACATTGCCTTCCCCTGTTCTGCACATGCTCAGTTGCTCTCCATTTTTAGGCACTTTCAGCACTGCCGAGTTTGTAGAGGCCGATCTGCTAACAGCCTTATAGCATAATTGAATCCTCCTATCCTTTACAGCCAAGGAGGCTGCAACTGCCATGGTGCCACACATGTGATCAGTTATGACACAAGCCATTTGATGGATTGAGAGCTTGGCTGAGGACACAAGCAAATGTGACAGTTAGTAATCCCTGCATTCCAGGAATGTAATTGTTTTCCGAAACTGTTAAATCAATGGGTTTAGTTCAGCTTTATGATTTACTGCTGTTCAGGGGCTCTGGGCTTCAGCAAAATGGCAGCCTCCAGCAAGAAGAAACAGAAGCAATGCTGGAGGCAATTTACAGCACACACTAATTTGGGTAGCGTGATTATTAAGGTGGAATGTATGGCCTTGCTAAAGAACATTATTTTTTATCAAGTTGTTACAGGTAAAGTTTCACTTTAAGCCCCTTTTAGCCCTAAATAGGGAGCAATGAATTTGAATGTTAATAGGAGTGCTGAAAAAAATACTGTTAGCAGGCTTTCTGAAAGTTTTAAGCATTTAAGAGTAGGAACCATGTACTGCTTGCTACTAAATTTGTGACCAAAAAAACTTCCTCTGTGCACTTCTACTGTCTAATATTATTTTTTCATTGCCATGGAAGCCTGGACGTCTTGACTTTAGTGAGTAGCACTATCTACAAACCTATATGTATTGTACAATTATAAAAACATGAAAAGGGAAACATATACAAATGTGGAAGCAAAAATAAAAATACCTGCAGATACATTATAACTCAAAATGTGTTCTCAATAACAGTGTAATATGGGATCCCATTAAAATTCTTTCTGGTTTAGCATTTTACAATAATCTGTCCCCCATGCATTAAACAATCAATTTTATTCCCAATCATTACTACCTTCAGTATGAAGAAGGAATTTCTTTATGTGTTGCTAATGTAAGTATGCAATATGGTAAATACAGTATACATTGTAGCACATGAAAGTGCGGTGGAGTCAGTGGCTGGTGAGGCACTGGCTAGTATCAGAGCCAAATACACACAGGCTACATACCCTGTGAACGTTATAGCGAGATCAATAATTCTAGCACTAGACCTCCTCTGTAACTCTAAACAGGTAACCTCTAAACATTTTTAAAACATTGTCTATGGAGATTCTTAAGTACTGAAGTTTGGCGCCATTCCACAAGTGTGAGCAATATTGAAGCGTGACACATTAGGTATCTATTTACTTGGCGTAACATCATCTTCCACATTATACAAAAAAATCGGGCTAACTACTGTTTTTTTTATTAATCATGAAACGGTTTATTAAAAAAAAAAACACGACTGAAAAATTGCTGCGCAAATACTGTGTAACATAAAAAATAGCAACAACCACCATTTTATTCCCTAGGGTGTCTGCTAAAACAATATATATAATGTTTGGGGGTTCTGAGTAATTTTCCAGCAAAAAAATGATGATTTTTTCATGTAGAAGAGAAGTGCCAGAATTGGCATGGGTGGCATGGGGTTAATTACAATAAGTAAGTAATATACAAATAATTATTATATATTATTTTTAAGGTAATTTACTATATTTTCAAAAACTGTACTTAAGCAGGTGGCTTAATGGACAAATTACTAAAGTTTGAAGTTATAACTTCAAACCAGAAATTTCACAGTAAATAGATAAATAATAAATTATATTCTTATAACATATAGCATAATAATATATGATTTAGCTTTTACCTTTTTAGCAGCAGCAGATTCTCATTCTCCCTCTTAACTGTGTGAAAAAAATTTGGGATTATGGGTAAACCTTATACCCATAAACCCATGTTTTTCCTTGTAGTTAAGAGGGCTGGGCTGGAAGGGAGCATTTGTCTTCTAGACACATGCCCCCTTCTATGACACTGCAGTGAGGTATGCCTCCACTGCAGTATTTTTATTGGACAGCTTGGGTCAATGGTGCTTTACCATTGGTCCAAGGCTCCAAGCTATCCATTGAGTTCAGTGCCTCTGACAAGAAGTGAGAGGCACTGTGAGCTCACCCTCTCAGTCTGCTGCAAACAGAGTGTGTATTTAAACTGGCTGCTCTGTATGTAGCTTCTGACAGGTTGTGCAAGGAGCCCTGCATCTCCAGAAACCATAGATGAAAGGAACCCCAAATTTTGACCAGTGGTGGGGACTTCAGCTACCTACCCCCCAAATGTGGGGTCTCTGTGACCCCAGGTCGCCGAGCTACGACCCTCAACGTTAATGTTTTTTATTTTTATTTTTATGCTCATGGCAGGTATGGCTCTGTCTCACCTGCCTCCCCTTACTGCACATCCCTGTTCCAGCAGCAGGATCTGCAATGACTGCATTTAACAGCAACACTAAACAGTCTATGGTGGAAACAATTATTTACAGCTAGAGACCTTGAAAAAACACTATTCCTGGTAAATGTAAGATTCCCATTATAAATCACATGAACCTTTATTACATGATAACTCTGGCTCTTTACCTACTGCTACATGGTATTGTTCTATAGTAAATAGAATATAGCTTTTTTTATGTTTTAATGTGTTTTATTGTGCATTTTCAAACACAAAGATGTACAGACATAAAAGTATCAGGTATCTAAGCACATGTGAACATAAAGAAATTCCAGCAGAATTATAATATAATAATCTAAAAGTTGCTTCAGTATGATGAGAATATCAGTAATGTAGGCTCCCCTCTATGAAGAGAGGTGAAGTACAAAGATAAAAATATAACATTATAACAATGAGGGTTCAAATATGACAAGTATGTCTGAGAGTCTTATGTCTAAGAGCCCTTGTGAAAGGGAAGTGTTCCATAAAGATAGGATAGCCCTACTGGGGGATCCTTACACAAGTACTTAGGGTCATCATAATTGTGGTTTTCACCAGACAGAGGTCTAAGATTTGCATGAAGATCTTCCCTGTGGGATAGGCAATATGTCTAGAACCTTGAACAGAGAATCAGATCGAGTTTGAGTGTAAAATCCTTTAGTATTAGCTAATAACTATGTAAAAGATCACTGGAATTCCATCATGGGGGTCCTGTCTCAAGGGTTCTAGATATCTAGACCTCCCAAGAGGGTGCCCATAGGCCCAAATGGAAGTTCCTTATAAACAAGATTACAAATCCAGAAAACTGGCTGAAATGTCAAGATTTGACACCAATTAGGCCAACACATGAAGAGAAAAGAAAGAATATAGCTTTTTTAACCTTATTTTTTTACCATACCAAGAATACATTCTATATCTTTGTGGTTGCAGCTGTGTTCACTGACAAATGATGTATAGAATGCAGTATTGCAATTAATGAGTTAAAAAAGATTCATGTTGTGACCTATGAATTGTAGAAGTGATTTGGGTGGCTATAAAGACTCATGATCACAGTTTTAAGCTTGAAAAATGGACTTCCCACTCCTGTGCAGTCTGGTTTTACAGTTAAATGCTGCAATCCATTTTTTTTCAATGGGAAGACATAGTTCTACTTAAAAGTTGAATTCAGGGGAAATGTAAAAACTACACTTGTAGTTGGGCTCCTTGTGCACTACAAAGGTTAAATGCTCTCTTTGTTTAGGAGAACATTAAAAAGCAGTTTTACTTAGCTTATCAGTTGCTCCATTGGCAGTCAGTGATTCCCTCTTCCTGCTGATGCCCTGGGTTGTGGGCAGGCTTTCAGTTAGCTCAGGTACAATGTAGGCCTGCTGGTCCTGCATAGAACATGATGAAATCAGGGTGTGACCTTCAGATGGAGTGCCAAAGAGAAGCCGCTTTGGGGGATGGGGGTTGAGAAAGGAGGAGTGTACAGGAATGAGGGCTAAAGTAAGCATAAGCATTTAACCTCTGCAGCACAGGGAGAGACCCACTGCAAGGGTAGTTTTTAAATCTCCTTTAGTTCAGATTAAATGCTGTTCTACTTACATTTTTTCTCTAGTTACAGCAAAGGACTTGTAAAAATGATTGAGAGACATTTCTGTGCAATGCAAACATGGTTTTGACACGCAACAGAAAATGCAAGTTATGTATGGTGGAGTCCCATTGAGATTTATGCCCAGTTCTCAAATACTAAGAATGTTTTTTTCTGCCCTGAAGGCAGCTGTAACTAAAAAATATGAAATTGGGGGGCGTGGCCAAGAGCGGCATGTGAGAAGATGCATCTCACTGAGCTCCGACATTAGATCCTGCAATGATCTCATTCCCAGATATCAAGCCGACCCAGAAACATAGAAACATAGAAAAGTGACGGCATAAAAAGACTGAGTAGTCCATCGAGTCTGCCCCTTTTTATTTATTTTTTTTTTTATTTTTTTTTTTTTTACATTAACCTTGTTGTCTGACTATGGATTTATGTTTATCCCAAGCATGTTTGAAGCCATTTACTGTTGACTGTCTCACAACCTCTGTTGGTAGTTTATTCCAATCATCAACCACCCTTTCAGTAAAATAATACTTTCTAAGATTAGTTTTGAACTTCCCCCCAGAAAAGGTCCTTACCTAGACTACAACCTCTCCCTGCTGTTCCGGTGCTCAGGGGTACACGATCTGCCGACATGCTGACCCGTAAGAGACTGGGGGACGGAGGCCAGCCGGACTCCCAAGATGGCACCAAAACAGCTCTCCCACAGAGACCTCGTGTGCAGGAAAGGCTGAAGGAGGCAGGTAAACCACCCAAAACACCAAAGGGGGTACCAAAGATACTCAGAGAGATATGCTGTACTATGCCCAAAAACTGTCGGGTAGCAAGGGACAGCTAACAGACACTGACCTAGAGGGGACACCTGCTGCATTCCATTCTGCGGAGGGGGGAGAGCTGTCTACATAGGCATCCTCAGTGACATACACTGTACAGGCTAACGACACAGACGAGGAGGAAGAATAGGATGTGCAACCCATGCTGGCAGATATCCTTCGGGCTGTCCATAAATGCACAGCCTCTATAGATACACTGAAAGAAAACTTTGGTGGAATGAAAGAGGAGCTGGGACTGATACGCCATAATTTACAAAAAATCAGGGAGCGCACCACAGCAGTAGAAGGCCGGGTTAGTGACCTGGAGAACAAACTGACTCCGCTGGTGAGGGAGACACAGGCCACTATGCGGACTGCAAAAGCGAACAAATTAAAGAGCGACCACATTGAGAACCGTTTGAGACGGAATAATGTCTGCGTGGTAGGACTCCCGGAAAAAGTGGAAGGCAGAGAGCCCACCAAGTTTATTGAGAAATGGCCTATCAGTTGGGTAGTCCCAGGCTCCCCTTACTTCTGATTGGCGATTTCAACTGTTTTCTAGATCCGCAGTTGGATAAGCACCCCCCCTTGGCTGGTGGGCGGCGTGGTGGTGGCACGGCACTTCTGGAATTTGTACAGGAGGTGGGATGGGTAGATCCGTGGCGGATTCGTAATCCTCTACAGAAACAGTTCTCTTGCTTTTAAAAAACGCACATGTGTTTGTCGAGGATTGATTTGTTCCTGTGCACCTCTTCCATGGTTCCAGCTGTCGCAGATATCAGATATGCGGTGAGAGGTATATCTGACCACTCGCCAGTGATTGTCTACTTGAATGCTAGACCACCTACTATGTTGCAGCGGGCCCCATGGAAGCTTAATGCTTTTTGGCTCTCCTTTATTACTGGAAACGATAGGATAGCCACGCAAATAGTTGCCTTTTGGCAGGACCATTCTAACCATGAAAATCTAGATATAGTCTGGGATGCATTTAAAGCCTATCTAAGGGGTATACTTATAAAGGAGGTCACGGCTGTCAAAGATGCAATGCAAATTCGGGGGGAGCAGGCGGAGAAACTTGTGGCCAGACTAGAGGCAGATTTTATTAGTGACCCCTCCGATGCTCATAGGGATGTATGGGAATCAGCACAGGAGGCTTTGACCATTCTTCTTCTTCCGTAGGCTCTATCTCAACATCCAATCTACAGCAGACGGAGAAGGGGATAGAGCCTTGCTGTCATTAGATGCCCATAAGGCATTCAATAGCATGGAATGGCAGTATTTAGGGGCAATGCTGGTTAAATTCGGGTTTGGGGACACCTTTATATCATGGGTCAGGTTGCTGTATGCCTCTCTGGTGGTAGTGATTAGGGAGGCTGGAAGGATCTCACAACCATTTAGCCTACATAGGTGCACTCAACATGGTTGCCCCCTGTCCCCCTTGCTGTTTTCGTGATCCACGCAAATCCTAACATCGGTGGGCTTCATGAAAAAATCATGCTCTATGCGGATGACACAATGTTTCTTTTGGGAGACACTTCCGGGTCCCTGAAGGAGGCAATGGCAGTCATCAAAAACTTTGGTACTTACTCAGGGCTGGCCATTAACTGGTCTAAGTCATCCCTCATGCTTCTGGATGCAGGGCCAGGTGTAGAGGTGGATAGACTGCTTGACATACTGATCTCTCCTAAGCTTAAATACTTGGGTATACAGGTGACCCTGGATCCTTTAGAATACACCTCCTTGAATCTGATGCCCCTGCTGGGGTGCATCAGAGACAAGATTAAGGTATGGTTGAGACATAAGCTGTCACTGGTTGGAAAAGTAAACATCATTAAAATGATCTTTATGCCCCAACTCTTGTATATCTTGCACAATGCTCCAGTGGTAATTCCTCTGAAAGTGTTTCATATCATTAATTCGATTTTTAGGGCATTCCTCTGGATGACTAAAACACCCCGACTCAAACTAGAACAACTGCAAAAGCCTGGTTGTATTTCCTCAGGGCCCAGCTGCAGCTTATAGTGAGAGATATGTCTATATGACTCTGTGTGTACCAGATGCCAGAGAGACCATGGAGATTTGATTCATGTGGAGATGCCCAAAACTTCATTTATACTGGATGGGGATTGTAAAAACAATTAATACTGTCTTTAATATCACTGTTCCTTTTGAACCAAAATGCTGCATACTGGGAATCTTAGATGATTTACACATTGAAGATCATACCAAAACAGCGCATTGAAAGGTACAGGATCCCCCAACCCACAAAGAATGGATTACAGAAATGGGTGATACATTGCGGTTGGAAAAATACATATACCAGCACAGAGGATGTGCACATAAGTTTGATAAAGTCTGGGACCCATGGCTTGACACCTCGGGGTTGTCCCCAGTGGACCTGGTTATGGACAGAATGATGGGATAATAAGCAACACTGCACTGTTTTGTAGTAATGTGGTAGATCTATATATAACTGTATGGGCGGGTAGGGTGGGAGGAAGCAACTAGAGAGGACTTTCTTGTAGGTGGTGGTGCAGAGGCGCTTAATAATAACTGAGATTTTGACTGCAAAGATGGGGGAGGAGACTGAAGTTTTACATTGTCACATGTATTTTAATAAATAGAGTCTGAACTGATGGCTGATTCCTGTAACTGTTATTATATCTTCAATAAAGCTTTTTTCTTGATTAAAAAAATATGAAATTATATTGTAACTAAAAGCTAATCCTTTGAGTTACTGAACTAGAAAATGCATGCACATCAGGAAGGTTAGAGCAAGTCAAAAGTTCACATAATAATACTTGTTTGAGGTTAAAGTGATTGTAAAGGCTCTTATTTTTATTTTTTTTTAAATAACAAACATGTCATACTCACCTCCACTGTGCAGCAGTTTTGCCCAGAGTGGCCCCTAACCCCATCTTATGGGGTCCTCCAGCGGTGTTCTGGCCTCCTCCTCTTCTAGAGTGACCACCACGCTTCCCTGAGGTCACCCGTGCAGGCGCGCTCCCGAGTCCTGCTGTTGTGTGTATTCACACAAACAGCGGGACTCGGTCCCACCCCCCAGGTCACTGGACTTGATTGACAGCAGCGGTAGCCAATGGCTCCCCAGCTATTATTTCAGCCAATGAGAATCAGATGAGCTTTGGTGAGGCTCATCCCCGCCGCGGGTTCGTTTTGGGCTCAGGTAAGTAAAGGGGAGACTGGGGGGGGGGCTGCTGCAGGTGAAAAGGTTTTGAATGCATAGAATGCATTAAGGTGAAAAACCTTGAGGGTTTACAACCACTTTGAAGGTCTATTTAAGGCGGCAGTGTGGACGCTGGATGTGAATCGCCGTAAAAAAGCGGCGATCTGCGAGTGGCCGCTAGGGAGTGTGCCCGTGGCTCGGGCGGACCCAATGTCCACCGACGAGCCACGATGAGTGGCCACAGCCAAAGAACGGGGAACCGCCAATGTAAACACGGCGGTTCACCGCTCTGTTAGTGGGGGCATGGGAGATCTACTGATCCTTTGACCAGTTTGAAAACTGAACGGAACTGACCCGAAAATAAGGACACGATCTGCTGAGAGCGAGTCAGGACCCATTTGATTGCTGGATGCTTCTCCATTATTACCAAGAGATTCCTGTGTTGATGTTTACCCCTTCCATGAGACTCATCCTCGTTATCTGATAGAGCAAGTTTTGACCTCCCTTAATAAGGGGGTCACTGGCAGCCGGTCAGCCTCTGGTGTGGAATTTTCCCTGGGTGTCACATTGGCTATCCCTGGATTCCTTTCCAAGTACAGATGAAGCTATAGTTGGGACCTTTTATTTTCCTATACTTACTTTGGAGGTACACATATTAGTACATTTCATAGTGTACTTTTTTTGGATTTCTTTGCATAATCTTGGTATTTTCATTGTTTATTGTGTTGTCTAATGATTATCATCCACTAATGTTCATAGCATAATATTTATGCGCTGCACTTTTGTATTCTTTTCATAAGCATAAATAGCCCAGGTTGTTGAGTTTATAAGAATATCTAATTTGCATATTGCCAACCCCTCCAGCTAAATAAATGAATGAAAATTCGATAAAAGATTAGACTTAGAGAGACTATCAAATCTAACACCAGAAACATTGTTTCTGTTTAGACCAAAACTTTTCTTTCAGCTAAACTGATGACATATTTGTGATATTCAATTGCATTCTTACATAAAATCTGCTAACTCTGTTGTAAACAGCAGCTGATGAAAGTCCATAAAATGGTAATGTTAAAAGTCAAGCATGAGTCTTTGCTTTAAACTTTCTGAGCTCAAAAGCAACAAGTCCACTGCTCACATCCTACATTAATGCAGATTCAATTTTCCACTTCATTTCCCCCCTAGGTAAACTGAATCAGCATATTCTGTAAGACAGTGCCCCGGAAAGGCCTGCAGCAAGACTTAGGAGAAAGCAAATCATGGCAAAAAGATACAGCACGAAGGTTAGAAATTCTATTGCTAGAAACAGTCCCTGTAGCCTTTACGCTAGCATTGCCCTTTTCACTGTTCTCTAAACTCAGTGATGGAGCTGAAGCTACCTTGCTGCATTTGATGTCATGACAACATGCTAGGATATTTGTTATCCTGCTGCTCAGTGGTGAGACGCTAAGACTGTAGTTTCTATGCCAAGTTTTGCTTCTCTAGAACTTAAACCTTTAGAGCTTCCTGCTATGTTAGAGATATAAAACCACATACAGAAATCCTCTTATTGGAATACTGAGGTTGCAGGGAACAAAGGGGTTAATATCTAAATTGTATTTGCATTTACTACAGGGCAAAATATAAGGTTAGAATCGGTGAGCGAGGGACACATGGCAAGTAGCTATTCTGGATATGACAAACCAAGATTGGGAGGAGATCTGTTCCTTGCACCTGAAGGAATCACTAGCAATTAATAACACAATAATACAGTTAAATATAGTACATCAAACCTACCTCATCCCAAATAGGTTGTATAAAATGGGAGGACTACTGGTACTAAACTGTGCGAGATACAGACAGGAGGGAGCACATATCATCTGCCTAATGTGGTATTGTAGAGGTATAACAGGATATTGGCGACAAGTTATTAGTAAGCTGATAAACATTATAAATAGACCAGTCCCAGACACGGTGCAAGTATGTCTTCTGAGATTATTAGATGAGAGTTGGCCTATATCAGTGATGGCAAACCTTGGCACCCCAGATGTTTTGGAACTACATTTCCCGGGATGTTCAACTACACTGCAGAGTGCATGAGCGTCATGGGAAATGTAGTTCCAAAACATCTGGGGTGCCAAGGTTCGCCATCACTGCCCTAGATATACAAAGATATTTTTGCAAGAAGTGCTGTTTCTTGCATGAAAATAAATAGTGGAAAGTTGTATTCAACCAATACCCCAATCAATTACAAAACATAAAACTGGTGGCGCAAACAAGGGCAATTATATTATAATATAAGGTCCATCATGGAAAGTCTTAAGAGCGAAAGCTCCATTCTTAGAGACAATTAGTCAATAGGTGAAAACTGTAAGCCAGGTTTTAACATATGAGAGAATAATGTATGAAGATAGGGGGAATACACAAAAATATTATAAAATTTGGGGCAAGTGGAGCAACTCCTATTTACTGTATATACTCGAGTATAAGTTGAGTTTTCCAGCACATTTTTTGTGCTGAAAAAGGCCCCCCTCGGCTTATACTCAAGTCAGTGTCCCACAGCCTCTGTGGGTGGTCTAAAAAGATGACTAGATTCACATTGCACAGAGCGCACTTCTTCTAAGAGCCGCTCTGTGCATGAAACTGTGACCTAATTACACTGGAATGCAGAGGATGCAGAGAGAGCTGTCAGATTTCAACTTGATGTCGGGAAGTGGGCGGGACGTGCGGGTGTTAGCTGTTCAGTCCCGCCCACCTCCGATCTCAGTGAAGATCTGACAGCTCTCTCTGCATTCTCTGCATTCCAGTGTAATTAGCTGACAGTTTCATGCACAGAGCGGCTCTTAGAAGCAGCGTGCTCTGTGCATTGTGAATCTACCATATTCATCTCTTCTGCCCGTGCCAGCCAGTACCATCCAGTGCCAATCAGTGCCACCTGCCCGTACCATCCAGGGCAGGTGGTAGAAAGTGGTAATGGCTACAATACCTGTGTTCTGGGTACAATCCCTGTGTAATGGCTGAGTCCCTGTGTAATGGCTACAATACCTGTGTTCTGGCTGCTGCATTTCCCACCCTAGGCTTATACTCGAGTCAATAACTTTTCCCAGTTTTTTTTGGTAAAATTAGGTGCCTCGGCTTATATTCGGGTTGGCTTATACTCGAGTATATACGATACAAATGTAAATGATATAGACTGAAAATAATATATGAAAGTATTGCATAGAGGGCTGCTAGTAGGAAGAAATGGTGACTATTGTATGGAAGGGAGAGATTGGTTTGAGTGATTAACTATGAGGAATATTGATATTCAGTTGTAAGTGGATATATGTAAATTACAAATAATGATACATAAAATGTATTTTAAAAGGAAGAAAAATCTGTAATAAAGGGTGTTTTAAAAAAAGAAATCTGCCATGTTGGAGCAATAAAAATGCATACAGTACAATGCACATTGTCATGAAGGGGACTGTCATGTATCGTCGAGATCATAGACCCTCCATGCAGCCTGCAAACTGGAAACACTTACAGCACAGGGAGCAGGGCTCACAGGGAGACAGAAATAAAGCAGCATCTTACAGCAGTGGAATGCTGACAGGGACACAGGGGTAACAAGATGCATGAGGAACACTGAGGTGCACAGGGGTCCAAGGGTCCCAGGGAAAGTTGGTACACAGGATACTGTGGGGTAACCAAAGAGTCTAAGAAAGGAAGGATTGGTACTGCCTAGGGAGAACACAGTGTGCCCACATGTACAGCAAAGGTGAGGGCCAAGGAGCAGAGTCTAAGGGACTGCCGTGTCTTCTCCAGAGCTCCCGAAGGTGGGAATGGGTTGCACTCAGAGGTGTAACTAGAACCTTCAGGGCCCTGGTGCAAGAAACCATGAAGGGGCCCCCTGAACCTCAGCTGGGGCCCTTCCCTCTGAGCCCAGGGCCCTTCCCACTGATCTGATCAGGCTCAGGGAAAGGCACAGGATTACAATTAACATACCAGTCTGGCTCATGCGTGCTCCCGCCATGCTATCACTGTCCAGGGGGACACAAGCCTACTATCTGCTCCTTTTACCATACTACCGCACCGTCATATCTCACCCTCCACCTCCCCCACCACCCCCTCCTATGTTCCCTTTCAGCATGCTGGGTACTATGTATTTCAGCACAGGGGAGTCGCATGGGCCCCTGGAGCATGGGGCCCGGTCACATATGAGACCCCTATCGATACACCCCTGGTTGCGTTGCAGATGGTTCCCAGGTTGCTGTTCTCAGACTCACTCGAGCAGACAGCTACTAGGATCTAAGGGCTGATAAGCAGGTAAATAATCCCTTGCAGTACTGATATGCAAGAATAACGTGACAGTAAGACCTCATGCACACAGGATGATTTTTTTTAACTCTTCTAGAAGCCAGCAGTGTTTTTGCAGAAAAAATGCCTGATGCTTGTAAAAGTGTCTAAAGGTTTTACAAACTTTTAGGAGCTTTTTTAGGTGCGAGCTCTTGGGCAATAATTAATTTAGGTGGCCAGAATAAATAATTTATAATTATAATTAATTCATTTATAATTGACCCTGGATGAAGGAGCAAAAGAGACACTTTTGGACAGCAGCAATGTTAATCTAGGGGGAGTGTTTTTTTTTTTTACTTTTTGGGATAAAAGGAGAAAAGCTTTTACAGAAATAAATAAAAGCTGGCCATAATAAGCACCCCTGTCAATAGTAACTGGCTTGTCTAATCCTTCTAACTGGACAATAAAAGGGGAGTTTGGGACTTTAAATGAGGCAGTGGATAGGTGAGGTAGAATGTTATAATGCTGACAGCATTCTGTGCCTGTGGATCACTTCCTATGCGCCCCGTTGGTGTGGATCCCATGACCACCTTAGCTCCCGGGACAGACTATGCCCTTGGCCCTGGCCTCATACCCACCATACACCACCATGCTACACTGAATGTAAGTACTCAGTACCAACTGTTTTGCCCTTTCATTGTCTTGCCTAACATTAGACTCAATGACAATTTGTTTTTTGTAGATACCCCATAGAATCCGCCGCTGAAGAAGTGTTATTTACACTAAACGTGTCGAGCATTTAGGATGTGGCTACATGCCCAAATGGGAATTTATTCATCTACTTTTCATTTTATTTCTTTATTTTTTACCTTTTTTTCATAAACCTTCTAACTGCTACATCTGCAGGACAGCTTTGTCTGTTAAAAAAATAAACACACTTACTGGCAGGATCATAATGTGAAAATAAAATACATGAATTCTGAAAAAGAAGACTAATGCAGACACCACAGCTAAGAACTGGTAGCTGCAATATAATACATTTTGCTATTGGGTTTAATAATGCCTTAATTAATATTATTAATGCCTTAATATAAATGTGAAAAATCATTCTACACAATCCCTATAAACCACAAATTACTCAACTCTATATGCTATAGGAAGCAGCTAGCACCAACCCCCTGTACAAAATGCAATACATTTATAAAGTGACATAAAAGTGCAGCGCTCTCCTTCAATAAAGCACATTCAAATTATAGTGCATATATAAATATCTGAAAACGTTGTAAAAATCATCTATACATAATAATTTTACGTGAGTCCATCTTTTCTTTTAAAGTGATTGTAAAGGTCAGTTTTGTTTTTAAAATAATAAACATGTCATACTTACCTGCTCTGTGCAAGGGTTTTGCACAGAGCAGCCTCAATCCTCTTCTTTTGGGGTGTCCTGGCTGAGTTCCTGGTTCCTCCCCTTCATTGGGTGCCCCTCATGGAGAGATGTTTTCCCTGGGGGCACCCGTGTGGGCGCACTCCCGTGTCCTGCTGCTGTGTCTATTGACACAGACAGTAGGACTCTGCTCCGCCCCGCCTCCCGTGTCACTGGATTTGACTGAGAGCAGCGAGAGCCACGGCTCCCGTTGCTCTCAATCTATCCAATGAGGACCCGAGACAGCGACTGAAGCTGCTGGACTCGCGCTCGTCGCTGAAACATCGGGTTCAGGTAAGAAAAAGGGGGGTGCTCTGGTGGGCAGCTGCAGCGCAGAAGGTTTTTCATCTTAATGCAATAGGCGACATTTTAAACATTTCTACAGGTTACCATTTTAGAGTTACAGAGGAGGTCGTGTGCTGGTATTATTGCTATCGCTCTAATGATCGCGGAGATACCTCACATGTGTGATTTGAATGTTGATTACATTTGCGGTCGCGACTTACGTATGCGTTTGCTCCTGAGGAGGGATGGGGCGATTTAAAGTTGTTGTTTTTTTAATCATTTATTTGATTTTTTTATACTGTCCCTTTGAAAAAAAAAACTTCTGGTCACTTTTATTGCTGTCAGAAGGAATATAAGCATCTCTTGTGACAGTAATAGGCAGTGACAGCTACTCTTTATGGAGGGATCTGGGGTTTATAAGACCCCAAATCCCTCCTTTGCACTTAAAAGTATTTAAAACGCCAAAATAGACATTTTTGAATACTGACATTTTTAAAATTTGGCGCCTTTAAAGTGGATATAAACCCAATTCATGAAATTTGAGCTGGGCACACATATCTGCAGTGTTTAGTTATCTCTCTCCAAAGCACTGTATCCCATAGCTGTCTCCTGCCCTGTTCTTCAGTTATCAGCCTGATACCTCCTGACTAGAGATGAAGTCAGTGGGGACCCGAACTTTTAGGCACAAAAATGGCTGTAACAAAGTCCTGGCAAGCGCTAGAGGGCTGCAAAAGGAAGTAAAATGGGGGTAAGAGTAGGGCAAGTGCCCTACAAAAAATGGGGATAGGGAAAATAAATTAAAATCAAATAAACTAGGAGATGATTTTTGAACAATAATGTGTCACTTACAGCTTCAGCTAGAACCTCTCCCTTTAGAACTAGGAGATGATTTTTGAACAATAATCTGTCCCTCTAAGCAGAAGCCTCTACCAATGCAGTCAGATCGCTCAAAGCAGCAGTATGTGACATCTCAAATTACTCCCACAATCTGAACGTTGTGTACGATCCCACAATCTGATCGTTGTGTACGATCGTAGCGATCGTTGTGTTATGAAGGGTTTGATCTGCAATCTTTCACTCAAAGCAGCAGTATGTGAAATCTCAAATTACTCCCACAATCTGATAGTTGTGTAAGATCGTAGCGATCGTTGTGTTATGCAGAGTTTGATCTGCAATCTGTCACTCAAAGCAGCAGTATGTGAAATCTCAAATTTCTGCAATCTGTCCCTCTGTCACGTACCTGGTGGTAGAGTCTGGCTTATGCGGGGGCAACCTCTCTTGCGGCCCTGGTTCGAGAACCCCTGATAGTGGGAACAGGGAGCTCTGGAGCACAGGGGGGCACGAGGGCTGGACAATCTTCAGGTGGTAAGGAGAAGTCCAAGGTAGCTCGTGCAAGACGGGAGAATAGTGGTACAGTCCGAGTTGGCAACTGGCAGGCGGTGCGGTACAACGGGATCAGGCAAACGGGTGGTCGGGTTCAGGCAGGGTCGGTAACGTGCTGGCAACAGAAGTACAGGAGGAGCAGGCAAGCGGGTGGTCGTAGACAAGCCGGGGTCAGATGCAGGCAGATATCAACAGGTCCGAGGGATAAGCCGGGGTCACAGGAACAGGAAGTCACACAGAAGTAGTCACCGGGGGGTCGCAGGTATAGGAAACGCTGTAGAGCGGACAGCACTGGCCACTAGGCTCTGCGGACTGAAATAGAGCCGCCAGGCGCCATTTCCGGCGCGTGCGCGCGCACGTGAGCGCGCGCGCACGCGGGCGCGCGCACGGGCGTGCGCGAACGCGCACGGGCGCGCGCGAACGCGCACAGGCGCGCGCACCACCGCGGAAAGGCTAGGGAACAGTCCTTTCCTGACACCCTCAGAGCAACAGTAGTAGTAATCTCAGGATGCAGGATCAGATGTTAAAATGTCTGCAATCTGTCCCTCACAAAAACGCTGGCAGCATCCTCTCCCTACACTAACCCAAGAGCATGTGACATGCAGAACTGTGACTACAGCCTCATATAGAGGCTGGGTCACATGATGCACTGGCCAATCACAGCCATGCCATTAGTAAGCATGGCTGTGATGGCTTCTAAGGGCAAACCAGTGAAACGCTTGTTGATTGGCTGCCCTGCAGCTATTCAACATGCGTGATCAACTACCAGAACCCAGAACCCGAACCCAAACGTTTTTTGAAACGTCCGTGTTCGGGTCCGGGTCCCGGACACCCCAAAGTTCGGTGAAGACCCGAACATTACAGTCCGGGTTCGCGCAACACTACTCCTGACAAATTCTCTGTCACATATGATAAAAGCAGCCAGAGGTTTGTGTTAGGGAGGATGCTATAAATAGATTAGCAGAGCCCTGAACAATTCAAGGGACAGAATATGCCCAGGCTTCACTGCAGTGTTAACCAGGAAGAGAAAATCTCCTAACACGATCTGAACTTTCTAAACAGTATATAAAGCTGAAGACAGCAGATATACATATAAAACTTATGTATGGAGATTTGTCTCATCCCTGTGTATCATCTGAGGCTGTTCACTTCACTGGGAATACAGTATCTCACAAAAGTGAGTACACCCCTCACATTTTTTGTGAATATTTTATTATATCTTTTCATGTGACAACACTGGAGAAATTACACGTTGCTACAATGTAAAGTAGTACAGCTTGTATAGCAGTGCTTTCCCCTCAAAATAACTCAACATACAGCCAGTAATGTCTGGCAACAAAAGTGAGTACACCCCTAAGTGAAAATGTCCAAATTGGGCCCAAAGTGCCAATATTTTGTGTGGCCACCATTATTTTCCAGCACTGCCTTAACCCTATTGGGCATGAAGTTCACTAGAGCATCACAGGTTGCCACCGGAGTCCTCTTCCACTCCTCCATGATGACATCATGGAGCTGGTGGATGTTAGTGACCTTGCGCTCCTTCACCTTCTGTTTAAGAATGCCCCACAGATACTCAATAGAGTTTAGGTCTGGAGACATCCTTGGCCAGTCCATCACCCTTACCCTCAGCTTCTTTAGCAAGGCAGTGGTTGTATTGGAGGTGTGTTTGGGGTCGTTATCATGTTAGAATACTGCCCCTGCGGCCCAGTCTCTGAAGGGAAGGGATCATGCTCTGCTTCAGTATGTCACAGTGCATATTGGCATTCATGGTTCCCTCAATGAACTGTAGCTCCCCAGTACCGGCAGCACTCATGCAGCCCCAGACCATGACACTCCCACCACCATGCTTGACTGTAGGCAAGACACACTTGTCTTTTACACCTCACATGGTTGCTGCCTCACACGATTGACACCATCTGAACCAAATATATTTATCTTGGTCTCACCAGGTCACGGGACAAGGTTCCAGTAATCCATGTTGTTAACCTGCTTGTCTTCAGCAAACTATTTGCAGGCTTTCTTCTGCATCATCTTTAGGAGAGCCTCCCTTTTGGGATGACAGTCATGCAGACCAATTTGATGCAGTGTGCGGCGTATGGTCTGAGCACTGACAGGCTGACCCCCCCACCCCTTCAACCTCTGAAGCAATGCTGGCAGCACTCATATGTCTATTTCCCAAAGATAATCTCTGGAAATGAAGCTGAGCGTGTGCACTCAACTTTTTTGGTCGACCATGGCGAGGCCTGCTCTGAGTGGAACCTGTCTTGTGAAACCGCTGTATGGTCTTGGTCACCGTGCTGCAGCTCAGTTTCAGGGTCTTGGCAATCTTCATATAGCCTAGGCCATCTTTATGTAGAGCAACAATTCTTTTTTCAGATCCTCAGAGAGTTCTTTGCCATGAGGTGCCATGTTGAACTTCCAGTGACCAGTATGAGAGAGTGAGAGTGATAACACCAAATTGAACACCCCTGCTCCCCATTCACACCTGAGACCTTGTAACACTAACAAGTCACATGGCACCAGGGAGGGAAAATGTCCAATTTGGACATTTTCACTTAGGGGTGTACTCATTTTTGTTGCCAGCAGTTTAGACATTAATAGCTGTTTGTTGAGTTATTTTGAGGGGACAGCAAATTTACACTGTTATACAAGCTGTACACTCACTACTTTATGTTGTAGCAAAATGTAATTTTGTCAGTGTTGTCGCATGAAAAGATATAATAAAATATTTACAAAAATGTGAGGGGTGTACTCAATTTGTGAGATACTGTATTTGAGGGTATACATCCACTTTAAGTCTTCTGTAAACTGGAAGTGATGTCATTCCGACTTCGATTGGACCTCGGGCCAGCCGGCAGATGTGCCAGCTGGCCGCTCGGGCCCCCCGGTGGGACAGGAGAGCCCAGACGAGCCATTGAAGGAGGCAGGAGGGGGGAACGTCCCCTCCCGCTGCTTGGGTTAATGGCCGAGCGGGAAGGGGTTACAATGGGTTATTGAACTTTGCAGATTATTCATGCTTTAATAAATAAACATTGAAAAGCAATATTCAGCACAATAAATATTTCTACAGCCTGTACAAACAGACCAGTAAACATATATTATTATATTTTTAAAGTTATCTTACTGCCTTGTTTTACAACAAAATGTTAACAAAATGAATCAAATGTAGTTACAGTATAAAGAAAATCTTGCAGAAAATGTTGATTAAAATTCTGATTTCCTGAGTAGATGTTTTCCAAATAATAAAGGTATTTTAAAGCATAAGTAAACCTAAAGCAATTAGACAATAACAAAAACAGCAAAACAAAGGTAAATGCAACTTAAAATTTAATAAAACACACTCGTATATTTAAAAGCTTCCACTGTCTGAGATGGAAGGTGACAGCATCACTCCATCCTCATAATGCAGTTTGTTATGGGAATCCTTTAGGCAAGCAAAGCAGCAGCGCTAATGATAATGGTCCTAAACACTTACTGCTTTATAAATATGCCCCTTAATGTCAATGAGGATTTCCATCTCCTGCCAAGAAAATAGCTGTGTAGGTCTATATAGAATAATCCGATTAGTTGTGTGCACTGTGAGCTATGATTGATCACATCAGCCATCAAGCAGCTTAAGTACTTTGGTATCTCCCAGCGTGCTCATGTTCCCTACAATAAAGATACTTTGCACAATTTAAAAAAGTATGCAATTTGCAAACTGAAACAAATCAATTCCTAAAAAATTGGGTTGGTATTAAGGCTAGGTTCAACTGCTGAGGTGCGAATTTTCTGCGAACTGAATACGATTGCGATGCGAGTTTTTTCAGTTCAGACACAAGTGCGATTTCTACATGTGTTGGTGCGAATCTACTGCAAAGCTGTAGCTGGAGTTGGAGGGAGAAGCTATCGCAGTGATGTGAATGGGAGATTGCGTTTTCAATCCGTGTTCTATTGTAGTCTATGGAGCTGAATTCGCAACGCACAGCATTGCACACGGATCAAACTCGCACAGGACCCTTTTTCTTCACGGATTAGATTCGCAACGCATCAGTGTGAACTGCACTGGTAGAACACTATGTTATTGGAGATGACTTGCAAATTTAATCTATCGCAACGCAATCTATTCGCAGTACAGTTCGCAGCAGTGTGAACCTAGTCTTAAGCATAAAACACAACATGCATTACCTTTATATACAATTCATATACTATGGTATACTTATACCAATAATAGACATGTATGCAGACTCGGATATCTACACAAAATAGAATGTGTACCTTACATGAACTACAGAAAGTTATGAGAGGAAGCTCTCACTTTTTTCTGGTCCCCA